>JAVIWB010006495.1:0-600000 GCA_031893035.1 Dermolepida albohirtum
TATTAACATGTGATCTCACCACATTTGAATTTTTGTGAATTACACTTATCGTGTTTAAGTAGGAATTCTCTTATTCCTCATTTTCTAGACAGTTCAAAATGTTTCCACGTTTAATCCTTTCAAATGCAATTTCCAATTTTGTATATCATAGTGTAATATTTGCCTTAGCTGGTCTCAGTATAAAATTCGGAATGATTGTGCTTATTCCTCTTCTGAATCCGTATTGTATTTCTCCCATTATACTGCTCACGTGTTTCTTAAGGCTCTTACAATTAAAAAAAAAGATCAAATTTAGGTTGTACATATTTAATACTTCTAAATTCAACTACTTTCAAGGCACCTAATATGTCAAGATGATATACCTACACCTCGTTGACAGGTGATACATCTATTATATCCACACTAAAGTTATATGGGAGTGTAAATAAAATACCGGAAAAAATTACAATCAATTTTATAATTAGCTAAATTAATTAAATTAAAACAATTTCTAAAACAGTGTTAAAATTAAAGGCTAAAAGTACCGCCATCTCCAATAAAACGTCTAAATTTTCTTCAATACCTTTTTGTACTATGTCTTAGATTTGAAAAATTACAATTTATGTTTATGATTCAGTAATGTTAATACGAATAGCATAAATGCCAACATAATCTTTATAACATTTTATAATTTAGTATATAATTCTATTTTAACAAAAAAAATATAAATTGAAAGGAGGCGCCATCTCTAATAGAGTGTCTAAACTTTTATTATTTTTCTGTACTAAAACATCCTGGGTTTGAAACTCCAATTTTATCGAACAAAAGTTTGTACAATAGTTACTAGATAGCGCCACATAAACGGGAAAATTATTTTAAAATAAAAATTTTTTTAATAAATCTGAAGGTGCTGGTGTCATTTGTGAAATAGTGACTAAACTTTTATTTATGCTCAGAGCGTAAATTCACTCAGTTTGAAACTAGAAGAAAGCCCATCGAAAGTTTACACAATGACTGTTACATTGTTCCTACAATTAGAATTATTTTCCACATATGAAAAATTGGTCTATAGCACTATATTTAGAAGAAAATAATTTAAATAGTCATTTATTTACCCGAATATTAGAACATTTGCTTGAATTCGTCCGTCCTTTTTCCATTTATCTTGAAAATTACAATACAAATGAAACAGTTTGTATCATTTTTTATAACATAGTACTTACTACAAACTTACTTTTGCTACAGTTAGGTGTCCAATTGTTAGTCATAAATGCTAATTAATTACACAAAATACAAAAATAAATAACATACTTCTTTATTTGATTTATTATTTTATTTAATTATTTACAGTATACAACATTCTGTTTAGTATTTTCAGCTAAAATCTTATAAAATTAAATATAAAACTTCAGATTAGATTGACTACTTGTTCTAGATGATGAGAATAGGCCCGCCGATTTTATCTTTCTTACTTTTTAAATGATTTTGAATATCAAATTTACGATATATACAATGTGTTCAATAAAGATTGAGACGGATTATGCAACCAAGTATACAACAACAAAGATTACAGTTGGTATGAAATATTCTTGTAACTAGATCGTGACAGATCTCTCTTTATAACCCTACTAAATTGTTTGACATTTTGCCTTATTCGATTTGTAATTACGTGTTATCAATTATCAGTAATTTTCAGAAGTATTGGTAAATTTTTGGTGGTTAGAGCGGTAAGTTGGATTTAATTTCATATTAAGTGTGTTGGATAATTTTTAAAAACTATAGATTTCTAGGGTCTAGGGAATTTTGAATGTAAGGCTACCAATAGTGTATGTTTGGTTGCATAAGGTTCCATCTCAATCATTAATGAACTCACTGTATATATATATATATATATATATATATATCGTAAATTTGATATTGTTATTATATGTCGTAAATTTGATATTCAAAATCTTACTTATATATTATGTAATGTTTTATATACAAACAATAAATTTATGACACTGATATAAATAAATTACCAAAATTTCTTTATTTTACTTTAAATTATAAAAATTATTTTTCGTTATGTGCACATAGATGGTAGAGGGCACTTGTATCGTTGTTCCCCTCTTACTTTGTAAGAGTATCTATTACTTTTTATCTCTGATATAGAGAGATCCATCTTAAGTGAACTGTAGTGGACCAAAAAATTCCCTAGATTAGAGCATCTTTATATTTGTTATATACTCACCATCGTCGAGTTCTGTTATTTGTTTAAAGATTATATATATTTAATGGCATTACCTTTAAACACGCTTTCGATTCTACAAATTAGAGAACCATGCTACTACCAATCGTAAAATGACGGCAAATTGATTTTTCTAATTACCAACCTCTTACACTAAGTTGAATCATTCCGTAAACGATGTACTGCGACCGGTATCTATGAAAGAAACTGTCTATACTAGTGCTGGGCGAATCGAATCCAAAAACACTCGGTAAGGAAAATCGAGTTATAAATCGATTCTCCTGGAATGATCGAATCCGAATCCAGGATCGTTTCACAGCTCGGACTCGGAGAACCGATCCAAATCGGTTTTCACGCTGAATTCGAATCCAGAGATACATATATACTGCATTGAAACTATGATGACTTGAGGTGTATAGAGCGCATTGTATTCGGCGGAACTTATGTATTTACATAATATACATACTTATGACTGAACTATTTGATTTTTGGCAAAAAGGTGTTTTACGCATTAACAGATGTTTTAAAATTGATTTCTACGGATCGGAAGGTTTACAACTTATTGCGGATATCGAAAATATAAAACTAAAATGAATTGGTAGTAGATATACTAAATACTAATTTAGAATACGGATAATATTTAAACAAACATTTTTCTTTATGATCACCTATAATAGGGATATACGAGGGCCATTCAAATATAAATTAGAAATAACTTTTACTATCTACATAAAACAACGAGTGGTACCTAGTAAATAAAATTTTACGTTAAAATGAACAATAACCGTACTTTATAGAACTGGTAGGCAGTTTTGTTTATTTCATTGCAATCATTGCCTTACAGTACTTTCAAAAACATAAAGACAACCAATAAAAAAAGAACACAAAAAAGTCCCATTTTCTAAAAATGAAATAAATGAATTCAAATATATCGATTTCCGATAGATGTACAAAAAAGTTTTTAACAAGTTTTCTAAATATATCAAGTTATCTGTACAAGTCAATCCTGTAGATATTTCCAGTTTTCTTTAATTTATTAAATTAAAAATACAACCGTGAAGATCACATGGAGCTGACTGTATTTGCTACAGTGGCTTGAAAGTAAAATCTTAAAAAAATATTTATGGCAAAAAAATCGAGTAAGCACTTTTTCTATCATTCTCATTATGTTTTGCAATTAATAAGAATTTTGATTGTCTTTAGTTATGTTACTTTTTGTACACACTGTATACAAAAATGTATTATTCAAAAACAAAAGAAAATAATCTTAGATTCTAAAAACGAGATTCATGTCAAGAACAAGCATCCAGTTCTTCCGTTTAGGACCACTTTGACCAAGAACACGAGTATGTTACTTGACGTTTGTGCCAACAAAAATACAAATATTTTAGCAATACTACCAATATAGGCAGGCATCTAACACGAAAACACGCTAATGATATTCATGCATCTTCCACGTCGGAAGCGACGGATTGAAAATTAACAACGACCCAGGATTTAACAGCCATTCTCCATGGTAGAAAACATAAGTTTTGGACGTTTTTGCAGCAAAATGCAGTCAAAATATAGCCTAAAAAGTAGGGGATTTTTCTAACTTTATTGTGACTATTTTTGACATTTTATAAGCAACTTACGACAAGTTTAAACTATTAATTGCAGGATCAAACCATATTGCAATTACTACTGATGTATTGATATCTGAAGACACAAAATCCTACTTAACGGTTACAGCGCATTTTCTTCATCATTACACGTTATTTGCATTGGTGTTAAATACTAGACAAATTTTGGAGCAGCATACCGGAAGAAATTTTTATTGCTCTAACGGAAATTTTTAACGAGTGGGACATCAGTGAAAAATTAGTGGCAATAGTAACAGATAATGGTGCAAACATTAAGAATGCAATGAATGAATATTTAAAAAAAGGTACATTTATCGTGTGTGGCACATACATTAAATTTAGTGGTAAACGAATCGTTAGCAAGTAATAGCGATTTAGTAGAGATAATTAAAAAGTGTCGTAGCATAGTAACATATTTTAAGCATAGTGTACTGGAATCAGATAAATTGCATGTACCACTCCATCGTACCAACACTGTAGAATTCCACAGTTACAATGATAACCCGGTTAATAGTATTAAAAAGTATTTTAGCAGAAGTTGTAACTGATCTTCCCAGAGCACCTGACCCACTAAATGAAATGGAATGGACTGTATCAATGGATTTTTCACCACTACTAAATCCGTTAAAAGAAATTACAATAACTATCCGGTAAAATAATTACGTTTTTTGTCGATGGCAATTCCTTTAATTAAAAGCGTGGTATATACGGTAACACAACAATTACCAACAACGTCAGTTGGTCTACTCCTTCAAAGCAAACTGTTGCACAATAAAAGGCGTAGATTGATGACATTCCAGAACAAAATAAACTTGCTGCAATTACAACCTTTTTCGAAATTTAAAAATGTGGCATTTATTCGTCAAAGTTGAACAATGGATAAAAGATTTAGAAAAATACTTTTTTGGCAACTGTTACCGATACCGAAGAACACAGTGTGAGCCACCCATCAATTTGGCAATATTTTGATAGCAAACTTTTAGAAAAATCTCAATATCGTGCTGCAACTTCTTTGAAAGCATAATTATAAACTATTTAGACCTTCCACACTTAAAAAATGTAATTACCCTTGTGATTTATAGTGACACGCGTTATTACTGCCAGAATTAAATGCACTCCAAGAAAAATATTTATGTATTCCAGCAACGTCGGTTCTAGCAGAAAGGATTTTTTCAAAAGCAGGCCAAAGAACTTGTTTAAATTGTTTATCAGCCACAAACTTAGATAAGATAATTTTCTTAAATACGAATTTGGATGCCTGTTTTGACACAATCTCGTTTTTAGAATATAAGATCATTTTCTTTTGTTTTTGAATAATTTTTGTATACAGTGTGTACAAAAAGACATAACTAAAGACGATGGAAATTCTTATTAATTGCGAAACCTAATGTTAAAATGATAGAGGGATGCTTACTCGATTTTCTTGCCATAAATATTTTTTTGATTTTACTTTCAAGCCAACACAAAAGTCAGCTCCATGCGATCTTTACGGTTGTATTTTTAATTTAATAATTAAAGAAAATTGCAAATATCTACAGGATTGACTTGCATAGATAACTTAATATATTTAAAAAACTTATTAAAAACTTTTTTGTATATTTCAGAAATGTATATATTTGAAATTTTGTTTTTGTATACACTGCATATTTGATTTATATATATATATATATATATATATATATATATATATATATAAATGGGCTTTTTTGTATATATTTTTATGAATAAATGGAAATTTTATATATATTTTTATTGGTTTTTTATTTTTGAAAGCACTGTAAGGCAATGATTGCAATGAAATAAACAAAACTGCGTACCATTTCTATAAAGTATGGTTATTGTTCATTTTAACGTAAAATTTTATTTACTAGGTACCAAGTTGTTTTATGTAGATAGTAAAAGTTATTTCTCATTTATATTTGAATGGCCCTCGTATATCCCTATTATAGGTGATCATAAAGAAAAATATTTGTTTAAATATTATCCGTATTCTAAATTAGTATTTATATATATATACCAATTCATTTTAGTTTTATATTTTCGATATCCGCAATAAGTTGTAAACCTTCCGATCCGTAGAAATCAATTTTAAAACATCTGTTAATGCGTAAAACACCTTTTTGACCAAAAATCAAATAGTTCATTCATAAGTATGTATGTTATATTATGTAAATACATAAGTTCTGCCGAATACAATGCGCTCTATACACCTCAAGTCATCATAGTTTCAATGCAGTATATATGTATCTCTGGATTCGAATTCAGCATGAAAACCGATTTGGATCGGTTCTCCGAGTCCGAGCTGTGAAACGATCCTGGTTCGGAATCATTCCAGGAGAATCGATTTATAACTCGATTTTCCTTACCGAGTGTTTTTGGATTCGATTCGCCCAGCACTAGTCTATACAATACGCTATCTACTCGACATGTTTTCTTGACAATCTTCATTTAATACAATTCAAATTTTTAACATAAACTATGAGTTAATTGAATATAATTTGTAGTAGAGGTTTTCTCCATTTTTTTTTGCATTGACTTAATTGTTTATCTGCAATAATTTATGCTAATCGTAATAGTTATTGTACGTACTAGTTTGATTATTCATATTCAGCTTACTCATTGGGAAATCGTAAAAACGAAACACGTTCTCAGCTACTTGTTTTACTTTAGATTTTATTCGAACGAAAATAGAATATACTATTATAGTTATTATCATCTTTCAACAAAAATTGTTAAGTTATATTAAATTATACTATTATATGTATTAAAGAAAAACAATAATAATACAATTATGTAAATAGGTAAGCGCGTTTTATTGCGCAAAGTTGTGTTTACCTCCTCGTCGACTGATAAAATGCTTTTAGATAAGGTAGATAGATTATAGCAGAATTCCAAACATGCCACATGTCCGCGATAGATTCGACGATTTACAAAAAGTACGTATACTTGTAATTATTACTAATACATGTGAACAAGAACTTTACAATTTTTGTTAGTTACATTATGAAGATGAAGTGGAAAAGGGAAACAAGAAGAAGAAAAAAATGGATAAAACGGTGAAGGAGTATTTGGATAGGTGCGATGATATCAGACAGAGAATCAATCATATCAGAGATGATACACACGATGTTAATGATATCCTGTTACACAAACAATTTTATAGGTTGCAAGGTACATATTTTTCTCTTCTCTTTTTATTAGATTACTAATACGTATTCATATAAATATTGAAACTGTCAATGTATATATATAATTTAAATATTCAATTACATGAAAAAGACTTTACTACATAAACTAAATTGATATATATTTTCTGGCGTGGTGTAAATACTACTTATTATTACGATCTCAATAATTAAATTTAAAACAAAGAATAATAAAAATAAAAACTGTGTTATCAGCTGCTTTAATAAATTAAGCAAAACATTAGAGCAATGAAAACATAACAATCATAAATTAAAAGTAATACATCAGTTTGTTAAATTTATTGTACAAAATCGATGAAAATTATTTAATAAATTAATAAATATCGTTTGACAGTAAACTACGTACCAATGTAATAAATTTAAAATGACAAGATATAACTGTATGTAGGTATATATAAAATTATTTATATGAAATCATGTCCGATATCTTCTCCGTATTTTTTTAATTTATCTAATTTTATTTGTAAAGATTATGGAAAATCGTCATTTTCAAATTAATTCCAAATTAAAATTCTACACTGTAAAGTAAATTATAATATTATCACGGTGTTTTCTTACAATTTTAAGTAAAACTGCAGGCTCTAACGAAAACGATAGACAATCTCAATTTTGCATTGACGTAATGTTTTTATAATCTACTTCATGTTCACTTTAATGAAGATCGCGCTATATAAATTTTATTCTAAGAAAGGAGGCGTGGGGAAAGATAGGCCTTAAAAGAAATCGTTGTGATTTAGATAAAAATAGGTGAATTTAAGAAGGAAAAAAACTATTAGCCTAATGATTTTATTAGAATATACACAGTCTGTCGCAGAGAAAATCGAACTTTTTTAAAATAGTAATTCTTAGTGGTGCTATCTATTAAGAAAAATATGCGCCGATAAGGTAGATCTTTCACCAACGTTATGTTAAAAAGTGTATTTGGCAATGGTCGAAAAATGAATTCCGAACAAAGAGCGAATATTAAGTTCTGTTTTAAACTCGGTAAATCGTTTACTGAAACGTTTAATTTGACGAAACAAGTGTATGGTGGTGCGTGTTTATCACGTACGAGTGTGTATGAGTGGTATAAACGATTTATAGACGGTCGTACGGACATAAATGACGACGAACATCCTGGTGTCAAAAAATCTGGCTATGGAAAGTAACATCGAAAATATGTGGAAAATATTTCCAAAGATTCAATTCATCGCATTTTGACACAGCATTTGGGACTGAGAAAGGTTTGTGCAAGGTTTGTATCACACAAGCTAACTGAATTCAACATTGTATAGACTTAATTAAAGACTCAAAAAAAGGACCAAAACTACAGGTATTCTAATGTAACTGGCGATAAGACGTGGTATTTTCAATATGATCCAGAGATCAAGCATCAAAGCTCTGAAGGACGCAACCAAGCGAAGAAAGACCGAAAAAAAGCTGTTTAGAGAAGTCAAAGTGAAGAGAATGTTGAATTGGTTTTATGATTCGAAAAGCATAATACACAAAGAGTTTGTACCAACTAGTCAAAAAGTCAATGCTGTATATTATCTTGGTGTTATGAAGCGTCTTTTGGTGCGTATTCGTCGTGTGCGCCCTCAATATCGTTAAAATGGTAGCTGGTGTTTGTTACATGGTAATGCACCATCTCATCGCTCGACGCTTACCACTGATTTTCTAACTACAATTGGCTTTTTAACCATCAACCATTCATCGTATTCGCCGGATTTGGTTCCCTGTGTTTCTAACTATTCTCCAAACTACATTTATCGATGAAAGGACAGCGTTATGCCGACGTCGAAGCCATTAAAAAGGCGTCGATAGCGATCTTGAAGGACATCTTTAAACATGCACTTAAATTCATTCGGCATGTTAATTGACCGTGTAAAACGTTTTATTGAAGCCGAAGGCGGCTACTTTAAATAAAATAAATGAATTTTACCAAAATAGTAAGCTTTTGTTTTTATTTTAAAAAAGTTCGGTTTTCTCTGCAACAGACTGTGTATATGCCTCAACAAAGGGCAGCTATTTTGATATCAAATTACAAAATTTATTCATACTACCACATGCTAAATGAGATATGTTTAATGAAATGTTGCTTAGAATTTTTTTTCTGTGCGTAAAATCTAATTATGTATATTTGGAAAAATCTTAAGTTACTTGATTTCTTCCAAGCACGATGTTACCTGTCGTACTTAGAAGAAATCAGAAAATTCTGATTTTCAACTAGTAGTGCCAAATCGTTATTTATTAATATTAAACAACGATACTAAAATCACGTTCTATGTAGCCCTTCTCTACTGTAATTATCTTATTTCAACGCTGTTGCCATTTTCAAAGACATGGCAGAAGCTATATTTGAGAGCTTCTTCACAATGGTCTCTCCAAAACCTTATAGCATCCAATTCTGTTTCAAGCTAGGCTATTTCTGAACTATGCGGAAGTTGCTGACACATTGAACAGGCAATATCATGGTAAAACTTAGTATTCACTTCCAGTACTCCATCCTCTTTTTGATTTGACGTTAGTAAAAACTAAGTGAGTGCAAGTTCTAGACAGGATTAAGTGTTTATGTAAGCGTGTAAAAACACTTCCAGTACATATTTCCAGAATGTTAGAGAGTTACGTTATAATTAAACTTGGATTGCGAATAAGCACTAGTACTGCCCCACAACTTGCAGCAAGTCTGGTCGTTTTCAAACTCCTTATGTTATTAAAAACAAACAATCACAAAAAGTTTTCTCTGCGGATTTTCCCAGACTACCAAAAACTTGAATTGTATATCCTTGCACTTTCACATCATTCATTGCGATTTCTAGAGATGGGATGACAATAATACAATTTACAAGCTCTATGAAATCAAATAAATAATTTGTGACAATTGTCATTTAAAAAAGGAAAGAACCTTATTTAGTTAATATTTTTTGTTTTTTAACATTTTGCAGTTCATTGTATAGAACTGTAATAAATGCAGCCCTAGTGTGTGCCGAACGGAAGGGTAATAGGGAAAATGATCGATTCTGTTGCGAGATCTGAAACTTTTTATACAATTCTGTAATTTATTTATTTCCTTCTTCAAATTTCTATTGAAACTGTGTTTCTTTTAATAGTGTGATCATTGATTCTTCCAAGGTTCAAAGGTAAAGATTCTGTAAAGTATTCACTCAATTATGGACAGCATAATACTCTAAAAGTAGCCGAAAATTTACAACACAACCGTATACAGTTAGAATTCATCAAAGTGCGAAAATATAAATATAGGAAACATGGTGGCAGTCGACTAAGTAAATGTGTATTACATCCTTCATCGAATGTATTGTTTCAGTTGAACACGATTCATGGGAGAACATGAAATCCTCTTTAAAAAATAGAAATTTGTAACCCTTGCTACACACATACTTTATTCGGCAAGTACCGAGTAACATTAACTTGTTATTTCGAGAATATCTAAAGTGAATTAAGGTATATTTTAGGTGTCCTAAATATTCGTCAATCGATGAATGCCAGTGTATAGAGCTAATGTCTGAATATAAATAAACGCAGCGCGGCTAGCATAGTATTTGTTCTATCTTTTCTTTAGCAACTCTTACAAGTTTACTGGTCAAATACACGATCATGTGTTCACTCTTTTACTCTTCCCCTATACTTAGACTTTCGTAATAGAGTGATTTCTATTGTATATGTGAAAATAGAAATACATAGATTTCTTACTACAATGATCTTTTGGAGATTTTATAGAAACAAGGCGTCCTGTACATGAAAAAGTAAGCTCTAGGCTAAATAGCAATACACTGCGTTCACTTTGTTGTGCAACATTGTATTTGACAGTAAAAATATAATTAAATTCTTTACATATATTGAGTTCTATTCTATGAGAGTGCCCTTTTATTTGAGATTGAAACGTATGTTATACATTATTTTCTAAAACTGAGTAACATTTAGATTTGCAAAACGACGTAAATCCTATTATCAAGAGAAGTGAAGAAGCATGTGTCAAAATAAACAACAGACTGAAAGATATGGCCGTCACTCGAGAGGATTTAGAAATGGAACAAACAGCCGAAACCAAAATGAAGTATATGCAGTATATCACATTACGAGAAGAATTTCAAGACGCCATAAATTCACAAATGGAGTGCGTTAAGAGATATGAGGTTTTCTTGGAAGAATTCAAAAAGAAAATTCAGCAATCCATCCAAGGCGAAAACTACATCGAAACCGAAGAAAACATTAACGAAAGTCAAGCTTTTATCGGCAACGTATGTTACAAAATAGGGCATTAGTTTCCGTTATATTACTTCTTTATTTTGTTTTAGTATTTGCTTGAAAAACACGCGGCAGAGTTGCAGTTACGTGACGTTGAAGAACAACACAGTCAATTGTTAATAATTGAGAATCAACTTGGAGAACTTAGAGACTTATTTGTGAAAATTGCTATATTGATAGAACAGCAGGTAAATTATTATTTAAATTATAATAATTTTTTCTCATTGCTAGTGGTCCTGTAAAGTATGGAAAACTGAGGATAGATGGATAAGTAGGCTTTGAAACTAATTGGTGGAGAACTAAAGTACATTAAACTATAGCATTGGTTAAAATAGTTTTCAAGCATAAGTGAATAATGTATCTAATGAAAAAGAAACCTACCATTTTAAACAGATTGGAAGGTAGAGTTATCTAAGTAATGAAATGAAAAAATCTGTATACAAATACTGCTTATTGGTTTAAATGTATTCACTATTGCTTGAAATTTTTTTCTTTGTGCTATTTCGAATAAAAAATATTCACTATACAAAGGGTACTAGGAAAGTTTTGCAATACAGCTTTGTTTATTTAATTTTGTCAAAGTAGTTTCCTCTACACTCAATACACCTATCCATCCTCCAAAACCAATCTTTAAACCAGTGCTGCCAAGTTTCACTAGGGAGTAAAGCACACTCGTTGTCCAAAGCCTGCCTCCCATTCAGCTTCATTTTCACAATTCGGGAAGTCGCAGGGAGCAAGATCTGGACTGTAGGGAGGGTGCTCGAGAAGTTTCAATCCTGTTGTGGTCAAATATTCGGTGCATGCTTTGGCGCAGTGAGCCGGAGCATTATTGTGATGGAGGAACCAGGTGTCCATTCTTGACTTTGGCCGCAGGTTCTTCATAGGTCCAATGACTTTAGGCAGACACTGTTCAGTATACCACTTAGCTGTGACTGTCTTTTGTGTGTCCAAAACGACGCGTTCCACAATTCCACTCGATTTGAAAAATATAGCTATCATTTTCTTCTTTACAGATGGGGATTTTCTGACAACTACGGGTGTGTCCTTATCATCAAAAACCCAAACTTTGTTTTGAACTTCGGTCGGCACATCGTAATAGTACAGCCAAGTCTCGTCATCTGTCACGATGTTGTTCACATACCGAGATTTTCCCTTATTAAACTTTTGTAGCACCAAGTCACACGTCGTGTCATCTGCTCTTCAGTCAGTCGATGCGGCACCCAGAGAGAACAAAGTTTCTTCACGTGTAAATGATCATGCAGAATCGAACGAATTGCTGGTGCATTTAGGCCTGAAATATCCTGTATCTGTTGGTAGGTCACTCGCCTGTCTTCGCGAAGCATTTTCCTCACAGTAGTAACGTTTTCCTCAGAAACTGACGTTCGTGGCCTTCCTGGCCTCTCAACATCCTCTACAGTTAAATTTCCCCTTTGGAATTCTCTATACCACCTGAATATGTTTGTGCGATGTGGACAAACATCACCTAGTGCAAGAATAATTTCTTCGAAGCACTGATCTATGTTTAAACCACGCACGAAATTATAACGCAAAACTGCCCTTATCTCATTTTGTGACCACGATACCATCGCAAGCACTTTACACTTTCACTGCTAATGAATAACTGAGCTCATCGACATGGCGCGGCGGCTACTATGCACGTATGAACATGTTTCAACATGCAGCTTACTACGATTCATTGTTGCGACATATTGCAAGACTTTTCTAGTACCCTTTGTATTACCAATTATTAGTAATGGAACTCTAAATTTTTATAAATTCCAGTGAAGCATTGAAACACATGAGAAATAGCCCATTTAACGTAAAAATAGCCTAGTGGAAATGTTATTACAATTACAATTTATACGCATGTAATTATTAAATTTTATTTTCTTTTATATTCGTCATTTCTTTTCAATTTGAATTTTCAACTTTTGCAAATTTACTTATCTTATGAATTAATTTTAACACCGCTATTTTATTATTTTATTGTCCTCTTAATGGAGTAATCTACTAGACAATAAAGACAATTATTATTATTATTAAAACATCACAAACGTCATCATTAAAGGCTGCAGAATCTTGAAATCAAGAAATTTGAAAAGCATTCCCTTGTCCAATCCATAGATAATTGTAACAACATTCCAGGTATTCTCTAATAATATACCTTGTTTATATATAGACAGCATGAATTAGAAATTTGTGGCAAGTAAAAGTTTGCATTTGATAATTCATAGTGTAGTGCTTAGCTTTGCTACATGACTGAAATTTGTGTTGCCTACACGCAAGGTGTTTCATATTTTAGAGGACAACTTTACAAATAAATTAATGTTGGATTGTAAATTGGTTTTACTAGCGGTGCCTTTCGGCTTTTAATTTGACTGTCTTTATACAGAATATAGAAAATTATATGAACAATATTGTAAAAGTGTGTGTTGGAAGCAAACTGTTACAGCTGTCTTTCAACAGACATCAACAATCCAAGATTTGATAGATTGAATATAAGCAGCAATATCAAACTGTTTTCTGATTTTGTTGAATTATATTGGTTTTAATTATTTTGTGACTACTGTTGAAAAATAAATATTTTACGTTTTGTAGCTTTGAAAACGTTAATTTAAGTACGTATTAAAGGTGCACAATTTATGTATTATTTTCCAGTGAAATATTCAACTGACTCAATATTTGTTAAAATAATTTCACGCTTAGTAAATGACTTTGCAAATATATAGAACCAAACATCGCGTGATTTTAAAAATTAATTTTTCGGTAATGTACAAAATCAAAATATAAAAAAAAGATATAAATTACGTGCATGTTTTCAAGTCATTAATTAGTAAAGAATATATTATTAATTTTTTTATTATAGAGTAATTGTCCTTGAAAAGGACAATATACTTTTAAAATATGTACTTTAAAATAATTATTCATAGAATAACAAATTTAATGTTTTTTACAATTGAATAATTGTTTTAAATTTTATAATTTTGCAGCAAGAATCAGTAAACAGAGCTGAACATCATGCTGCAATTTCAAGCAGAATTGTTGGAAATGCAAATGAAGAACTTGAAAAAGCAAAAGTGAAGAAGGGAAAAACAAATAAGGTAAGATGTTAACTAACTGTGATCTAGATATTAAACTTTTTTTCTTTTTTAGATTAGAATATTCCTTATAATTCTTGGAATCATTATAGCATGTATAATTATAATTTTAATATTTAAATAAGTCTATGTATATGAACTTTGCCAGTGTATTTTTATTTCATAAATAAAGATTAGGAAGATTAACTCGTACTTATTAGTATGCCCAAAACCAAAACATTTTACACAAGAAAATGAGGAAATTAAAAGAAAAAAGAATTTTGCCATAAATTTTTGATAAATAATTCTTTATTTTTCTATATTATCGAGCACTTGATTTAATCTTAAAAGCAGAAGCAATTAATGTAATGTATAAATAGCATACTCAATAGGTAATTAACTTGGACAAAAAGATATGAAAAAGGTAGATGATGGTGTCAAATTTGGAAAGATATTTGATGTGTAACATGTTTAAAAATGAATAAAATAATCGAATGAGAGTATGGTCATGAATATGGAAATAGTAACAAGAGGAACAAATATTCATTCTTACCGATTACACAATTCTACTTTAGCTTTGAAGTAACTACTAATCGCAAATGATGAAACTGATATAAAAAAATTACTATAACAAAGTTAATTTTCATTGAATTTTAAAGGTGTGAAGTACTATATCACATTATGGTAAGCTAAGATGAATTTGTAATGTGTGTTTTAGCAAAAATTGAAACAGAAAAAATAATATCACATAATTATATATTTACAAAAACTATAAAAATACATTAATATTAGTCAATGTGCATTAAAATTATATAAATATTATTTTGTTAATAAATTCAAAATTTGCTCAGAAACTTTTTGTATTAAGTTTGCACTTGGTCTATATTCAGGCTTTTCTTCAGTACAACAATAGAATAATTCTAAAATATGATTATACTCACTGGTAAATTCTTGGGCAGGAAGCTGAGGCCTCCAATTAAGTTTTTTAAGTTCACTTGAATCTAATTCAAAAGAACTATTTTCAGAATCGGATAGTTCTGATATGTTCAAACTTGAATTTTCATCTTCACCTTCTGGTGGTATAGTTAAAGCTAGCATCTCCCAAATAACCAAACCATAAGAATAAATATCTGATTTAGATGTAACGATACCGTATAAATGAGCTTCTGGGGACATCCAAGGACCAGTGCCCAAGCAAGTATCTTCAGATAAATATTCACTACTTACAGTGCAATCTGGTTTTAATGGCAAAGAAATGCCAAAATCACAAAGTTTAGATATTGCAAAATTTTCTTGAACTAAAATATTGTATGATTTAACATCACAATGCAAAATAAAAGCTTCATGATGCAAGTAATTAAGAGCTTTTGAAATATCATATGCTACTTTTGCAATATTTAATGACGGAAATGATAGTAACCCAATTTCATTCCGTTCTTCTATCATATCCCCCAAAGAAATTTTACAAACCTCCATTGCCAAACATATTTCACCATTACTGTCTTTGGCTAGAGCTCTAAATCCAATAATATTAGGATGTTTTAATTTTCGTAAAATTTCAGCTTCATTTTTCAGAATATTCCTTTTTTTATCACATATTTTCAACTTTTGCATCCTTTTTATTGCCCAGGGTGAACGTATATTAGTACGTACAGGTGATCGAATTAATTTATAAACTGAAACACCTGAAATAAGCACGTTTTTGTCTATCTTAGTTTGATTTTAAATATTTGGTTAATGACCTGTTCCGAATCCCAGACATTTCATAAAAGGAGAAGGAGGTATTACTATTTCGTTACTTAAAAATCGTTTTTCTTTGGTTGGAGTTTGCGTTGTATCCATATTTTTAAAATATTAAATTATTTTCACTTAAAAAAGTATAGTTTGACAATAGTCTAACATTTGAAAGTAACGAAAAAATTCAAATTTGGGGTATTTTAATATTTCACTAACTTTGAAATTTATCAAAGTTAATTAAAAAATTACATGAATTTTGTAACTATTAGTAAATTTATTTTTTATTTCTTAAATCCTATTTTACAAACTTCGTTAATACAATTTTATTTCATTGTATTTTTTAGAAAAAGAAAATTTGACGGAACTTTTAGTACATTTTAAATTGTAAATGTGGCTATTAAAATCGATGGTCCAATGATATACTAAAGTCAATTATGAACATTTTTAGCGGTAAATCAAGAACGATTGGAATAATCTTATTATTCATTAACTTGCTTTTATTATTAATAAACACAAGTTTAAATATGAAATCATAAATAGTATAGTTTAATATATAACGGACTTATTTTACATTTCTAATTTTAATTATATTAGAAGTCTAAACAAAATTTGGTCTCTACATTCAAGACAAATATATGTAAATTATTTTTATTTTATTCTTCTACACTCTTATTAGGAATGAATCTTCATTAATTATTCTTCTTAACAGCTTACCAATAAATATATATTATATTAAAGTCAAACAAAATATAAATTCATAAAAGTGTTTATTACCCACAATAATATGACAACAGTTTATAACTGCACTCTATGCAATAAGGATAATATAATAGTAATAATAATAAATATACGTTTTCACAAGGGAAAAGGAGAACATATAATAATTAGATAGATATAAACAATTAATAACAATAATAATCATTTGAACGAATTAACTACATACGTATTACGTATATATAATCGCAATTGATAATATTAAGAAATTTAATAGTAAATAACTACAAAATATGTACTTATGTACGTGTAAGTATGAGTGTCAAGTATCAAAAAATTAAAATTGGAATGACGATTTTGTTTATTTTGTTATATACTTACAAAAGATACTCTATTCAATGCCTAATAGTAACAAATAAGTTGTAATAAATAAGAACAACAACAAAGTAATGATATATAAGTATATTAAAATACTAGAATATAGTTACAATAAGTACCCATAGAAAGGCATAACATATGCATACACCATTTATAACAGTAGTACCTCATATTTTAATTTTTATAAACCATAGAAGCTATTTTAAATGCCACTTTATTGGACGTAGTTTAGTAATTTTTAATATACAACGAGGGAACATATTTCGCCTTATGCCAGATGCGTCAGCAAATCATTATATAAAAACAAAATTCATATATATATCTAAGTACTGGTTGCAATGCACCCAGAAAATTTAATAAATATCTAGCTTCTTACCAAAATATTTAAAGAAGACAGGAAGATAATAGAGTTGTATTTGAATTTCTAGATCCTTTTATTAAGTTTTGCACAAAGCCCTGATATAAGTATGTTTCACATTCTATTAATTTTTTTTATATCACGCGTAGATTTGTAAATAGATATTTCTTAAGACTTTAGCTTGCTCATATTATCAATTTGAATTATGTACAATAGCTGAAATAAATAGCTTATTATTTCCTTAATACGTAGATTAAGTTTCATATAATGAAGTTCTTTGCTATCTGTTTCTGGGCTTCCGGGCTGGAACCGCGTCACTTACATATCTGCCGACGTTTCGTACCCATTTGTATGGGACATCTTCAACACTGAACTACTGCACTGAAACTGACAATTTTAGTGCAGTAGTTCAGCACTGAAGATGTCTTATACAAATGGGTACGAAACGTTGGCAGATATACAAGTGACGCTGCGGTTCCAACCCGGAAGTCCAGAAGCAGATAGTATGGACCACGACCGCGGAAGTCTACGTACCAGATTAATGAAGTTCTTTGTTTGTAAATGAGTGTTTTTATTTTACTTTCTCATCCTTTTAGTCAAAGATAATATTATATTTTTCTCTTGTATCCATTATGTCGTAGTAACAAAGTCAACAATGGCAACATAACTTGTTAATTCAATATCAGTGAAATAATTTTTATTTGATTTGGTAAGAGGAACAAGTCTGGATTCCTTGAAATACAGTAAATATTGCATAAAACCTATTGAAATATGTTCTGTGTTGCTAATATCCAAGTAATAAAGAATATGAAATTAACATTTCCATAGTATAGTTTGCTGGAAACATTGACAAAGTACGAGTGAGAGTTATTGGTTTGAATAAATTCATTTCGAATATGTGAAAATAGCGTATCGAATGTTCAAATGATTTTAGAGGATGATGTCATAGTATTGCAAGGGGCTACTTGTATATGGTATGCGGAATTTCAACATAAGGGAGTACATCTTAGTAATAACTTTTACCAGGGTGTTTTGCCACAGCGGTAACGAAAGCTACAATACTGTGCAATTGTACATCTCATAATTCAGGATAGTGAAATCATTGCACCGATATTTTACACAAATATCTGATTGGGGGTAGTTAATTGCTATATTCTATACCGTAACAGATGATGAAACAGTGTTACTGTTACCGTTCAAATAATGGACTTTTTTTGTCATCTCTAGAATGCAATTAATGTCTCATTCGCCTTGCATTCCCAACATGGTCTTCATGACTGTTTTATTTTGCGAACAAGCAAAGTTAGATTGGGCGTTAATGTTTTGAAGCAGTGGACATGGTTAACAAAGAACTGGTCCAGAGTTAACTGTGTATCTCTGCAACATAGGATTCTGGGTTTTGATAACCACAAGCACAACCAGAAACAGCAAAATTTTTTGTTTTATTTGTGTTGTCGAAAACTTTCTATGATACATATATTGCGAGTATAATGTATATCGAGAATAGTACATTTACAATAGGAAAGATGATATATTCTGTGTGTGCGTGGTAAGAATATAGTACTGAATAATGAAACTGGCGTTTTATATGGAATATTCTTCTTTGAGAACCATTTTAAAGTCAAACAATAATAATCGTCTGGAATTAGATGGTTTCATTAATACTTTTACATAACTTAATGAAGTTCGACGATTACTTAAAAGAAAGCACTTGAGTGAATCATTTAAATTTTCTCAGAGAAAGAAGTAAAAGGATATTCTGAAGAAGTTATAGCTCAATATTTCAACGTATTTCAGACGTAATAATTAATAGGGCGGGTGATTTCCCTCGACGACTCGCTTCTTTTGCGCGGACACGTCTATTCAGTGCCACCCACTTCTTTTATAGTCATTGTGTAATTAAAATGAGTCATTTTAGTTTAGTACTAGTGTTATTGGTGAATGTATTATTTAGTTAGTGTAATTCGTTGTTGTATATACAATAATTTTAGAGGTGTGATTGCTATTCTATAATGAATTCTCGAAGGCTAGCTTCATTAATGCACCTCTACTGTCTTCTGTAATATCTGGCTTCCATGAAGTATAAGGAATTATATTTAATCCTTGCGTATGTGATTCCTTTCTAAACATATTACAATATAATTATGGAAACAATTAATTTAATATGAACATTATCCTATGAAAAATTATAGATTATTTAGTTGTGTCAATGTATCAAACTGTTAAAATTGTAAAGTCAAAATAACCAAATGAGTGCAGTGACCATTGTAGAATTTACAGTGAAACATGTATACGCTTATTAAGATATACATGTAGTTTCTTGTTACAAGATTGTATAACAATTTGAAATTTATAGTTTGTATTATGAACAAGTAAATATATTAGATAAACTATGAAGGTACAGTGCAGCTAATATCTAATAAAGAAATTGGCGCGAAATATTTCTCAAAGGTCAGTTTCCCTTTTCTTTTCACATGTATTTATCATTGAACGGTCGATGTGACAGAAAAATATCTCGCATCAAATCGTATTATCATCGAATTGATTAATTTAAAAATCCCCTACTTAATAAATACTACAAATCTCAAAATTTGCTGGTATTAAATAGGATCTTTAAAGCTGAGAATATATTGTTGAAATACAATAAATATAAATAAATATATATTTCGTATAATATAATTTTTATATAGTTTTTTTCTTGTTTTTTTTTTCTTTAATATTATGCACTTAAATCTAGATTTTTACTTTTTTCATATTTTCTCATTTTGTTTTTCTGCTACAGTATACAATCAATTAAATACATTTTTAGGTAGGTATGTCTTCTCATAGTTATATAAAATTTAATTTGATGAATATACCATTAAAACTTCTTTTATTCCTATAGATATTGATTTAAAATACAGTTTATTTTTCTTTTTAAATAATATATATTAGTATTATATTACATTTCGATATTTTCCCATATCTATTTTGTTTATTTTGCTTTTGGTGTTACTCTCATTACTTTCTTTTTTTTTTATATCATCTTGAAATTTCGACATGTTTTATGCATGTCTAATTCATACAACACACACGCGCGTACATGCACACTGACTAATGTTTCAAGAAATATCAACGTACATTTTATTTCCCTCGAAACGACATTATACCAGTAAAAATATTGTTTTATCTACGTTCTAAGTTAAGCTACGACTCTGAAAACACTAACTATATACAAAATTCAGACTTTATATTAAAAAATTATCATTTCTATGTAATATTATAGTAGGTGTGACAAGCATTTCAAATTTAACTACTAGGGATTGAGTTTTTGATTGTTTTTGGTGATATTCGTTTTTTATTATTATATAAAAGATTCACTAAAGATTTTATGTTTTAATTTGTAGGATATATGCATCTACAAGATGCGATAGCTAACATGGCTTAGGTATTTCTTTCGTTAATCTTTAAAGACATTAAAAAGTATTAAAACATTGCCAACAATTTTGTTATCCCTTAAAATGGCGTAAAGGAAATACTTTTATCTATAAAGTCTCTGTAATTAAATAATAATTTTAACGATTTTCGTCAAACGTCGTTTATTCTTGGGCATAATTTTTAGGTACTTTCTGTTGCGTCAAATTTAAATCATTATCGAACTATTCTTATAGTAGAATGTAATGTATGTGTTAGAAGACGGTACAAATTCTGTCATGGATCAAAATTTTTGTAATTTCATTGATTCCACGTGCCGTTTGCAATCCTATTCTTCCTAAATAATGAGGTACAGTTTATGTGCATCACATTATACGGAACTGCCACAGGCTATTAAATCAGGATACCGATGTATATATGTACTTGATAAGTTAATATGTCACTTGTAACCCGTGTTTTAGTGATACACACTAGGAAACTGACTCGAGTGAACTAATGCATAATTGCGCGATATAACTATAAATAAACCACTACCTGCTGTATAATGGCCATCTCTATTGATGGATTAGGTATTATCATTTATGTGAGGCTGATTTATGTACCAAGAACAATATATACTTATATATCTAACACATAACACTACAATGTCTAAGCAAAAAATGCAAAAAATTTTCCAAATATATGAATGTTTTTAAATCGCATAATTAACTGCTTGCGCGCTGGAATCAAAAATATTTGTAATTATAAATACAATCCGAATAATATTAAAAGTACTAAGCTTGTAGAATGAAATGTTTAGATTAATTTTTTTATGCACTTAGCTAGTACATTCTATATGGTACATCTATAGACTGGTGTTGATAAAACATGATTTTAGTGTTTTTAAATTCTAAACGTTACTATATACGCGAATAATTTAAAAATACTTTGGCTCTTTTTTGTTCTAACGCAGAGGTATCTGTTGTTAACTTTACTACTTAATATATTGACTTAAAAGGAATGAAATCATTTAAATATATGATGGCGATTGTAAGCTATATGCCTATTTTACAATAATCTTGAATCATTAAAAATTACGCGTGTGCAGTATAGCGCTCTAGTAGGTAAACTGCTACAGTTTAAATTTAATTGAATTTGTCATACCGCATTACGTGAATTTTAGGAAAAGATCTATATTTGAAAGCGGTTAAAATTCAAGTGATTCAAGAACTTAAAGAAACATACTACTAACAATGCGCATAGAGTTTTAGAGAACGCAAAAGTTGGTACTAATTTTTGCAAAGATAAAGAAATATTGAGCAATGAAGCTCATTTTTCTTTAAATGACTTTGTGAACCACCAAAATGTAGCATCTAAGGTAGTGAAAATCCACATACTCGCGAAAAAGTAATGAACCCACAAAAATTGCAGTTTGGTGTCCACTGCGGTCTGGATGGATCATTGGTTCGTATTTTTTTGAAGACGAAACTGCCAATGCTGTCAATAGTATACACTTTTAGAAGCAGCCAAGTAACTTCTTTTTCAACGCAAACAATAATATAAACTTGCGTAATACGTAATTTCAGCATGACGGAGCCATAAGTGAGAGAGGTCGTGAAACACTCACTTCACCTCAAACCAAATTTCGGGGTTGTGCTATCTCTTAGAGGGATGCCATCGACTGATCACCAAGGTCTTGCCATTTTTGGATTTTTTCTTCTGGAGTTACTTGAAGGAAAGGGGTCATGTCAACAAATCTATGATTCCAGAGCGAAAAAAAGAACACTAGACATGTAATTGTTATTATTTTGGTATATATTGGTATTATGTCAGTGGAATAGTGGAGGGCATTTAACTGGTATCATATTTCAGCATGATTTTAAATTACTTTCAGTACAAGAATGTGCAAAATTATAGTGTCGAATGGATTGCAGAAACAAACATTATTTAATGCGTTTCAGAACACTTTGTTTCGAGTCCAGGTAACATAAGAAACTCAACTTTTTAGTAGTTGCAGAATATGGCAGATGGAACATTCTGTAAATTATACCGTTAGCATTCCCAATTAAAATCAACAAAATCTATATAGTAGGAAGCAAAAGTTTGCCAATTCTGAATTTGAACATGTGCCTTACATTATTGAAATATAAATACATATGAAATTTCTAGTATTATACGCTTGATTATGTCAAAATAATTTTTATCATTGGAGCAGATTGGAGCGGAAAAGTTTAATGATTGGTGAACCTTCTGTTAGTTTATCAAATTCTTTTTCCGAACGTCTGTACAGTTTATCAAAATTACCTCAATTACTGCTCTTCATGACTGGATAAGTGTTTTGATGCTATTGCGATTATGTGAAGATAGATTAGTAATGAAGAATCCTTTAATATATTATTATTCTATTAACAGATTCTAAAATGGCAATATCGAAGTAATAATAAGTCAACGTAAAAGTTGTTATCCAGATGATAGGCTTCCACATTTTTAATATTCTATCGATACATATCAACATTTTTGCGAAATAGATTTAACTATCATTCGCGAATAGTAAATGATAGTTTAAAATGTGGAAGATATGACAATGACATTACTTAATTAATTGATTTAATTGGATATAATTTTAATTTCTTTTTTACGCAATACTTTTAACAACACTTGTGTACTTTTCAATATCTTTAGCAGTTCAACAAAAAAATTCCTAAGGTTTTGTGTTAGCCATTACATCTTATATACAGTACGTCTCAAAAAATGCCTCTAAATTACCGTGACACAAACTTATTTATGCAAAATTCAATAATATATCATACATTGATTCTCAAAAGTATCGAAATTGTAAATCTTTTTTCGCTTGTTTAAAACCAATACTGGAACTTTATATTTAATGCTACAGATTGGTAGTATTTTTGAGAACTTTATGGCACTACTGAATATATGATGCAGTTTCGGAAGAAATCAAAAAATCATAATTTTAAGAGGCACTTTCATCGAGACGCTTTTTATACATATTTTTCGACGAACCGCTGTAATTTTTTTAAACCATACTATTTTAGTCCAAGGAAATATCTACTTGTATGTTGGAATGAAAGCAATATCTATAGTATAAATACTAATTACTCTTCGAATTCATAGATTACGGATAGTATATGTATTTTAAGATTCGAAAATATATTCGGCCATAATTTTTTTTGCTTGGGTGGCGATATTTTTCTCCCCCCAAAACCAAGGAATTTCAGTTTGTATTTCGCGTTTTGTTTTGAATATTTTTCATTGCTTTGCGTTTGTCTATTTCAACCGTTACACATGTTTTGTATAACATTTTTATTTTGTTTTCTTCACACTATTGTTTACAGAATAAAATCTTTTAAATGAATAACAGTTATGTACAAGGATGGAATAATATTTTCAATAATTATACAATATAACATTCGATAATTTCCCGCCTGCAGGTACTCGTTTATGTAAAGAAATACTAACAGACTATGTACATTCCTTGTAATTGACAAATTTTTACAAACGTTTATATAAAACTATGAATATTATTACTGCTATTGTGGTTTTTAATGATTGTACTAATAAGTTCTTTTGTAAATATATAATTTTAGCACTTGTAATATGGTTCAAAACTGAAAAATTGCAGCAAAAGAATAATTATTCAACCAAAAAATCATTTATCGCCGCATTCATTAATTACTTTTGTAGATAGATGACAACTGTTAAATTAGTTAAATAACAGAATACAGATTTTATCCATGTTTTAGACATTCAAGATGTTTAAATTTATCGATTGGATTGTATGTTGCAGTATCGTCTTTATTTCTTTCATTTTCAATGAAGAAAAAGCATTTATTTGGCTAAGTTTGGAGCGTCATCAAACATTCCTTGAATACAGATGAGAAGGCTCTAAGCATGTATCTTGTACACATGTTAAAGTGAGTAATATTAGTTTATTTTACGAACTGGCCATCCTTACATATTTAACAAATAAGTACAATTAAATATAATCAAAGACAAGTATGTATGTATTATTACAGGAATTGTAAAGCACTTCAGCAACAAATTGATAACAGTATGTTTCAGAGAAACAAAGCACGATATATACTTGTATCAGTGCGTTAGGTTTCTAAATAAATTGAATCTAACAATGGTATGGTCGAAAGAGTTTTCTGAAATGCAGATGGAATAATTTTTGTCTCATTAGAAGATTATTAGGCATTGTTATACAATGAATTATACGTTCTAAAGCATAGGTGGGCAACAACCGGCCCGCGGGCCAGATCCGTCCCGCTGTGAGATTTGATCCGGTCCGCGAGACATTGTCGTAATATTTCATGTCAGAGATCTATCGCTTAAAATTATGAATACTATTTTAAAACACTACTTTAAAATGCACTACTTTTAAGCGCGGCCCGCCAACGTCTTTGCATATTAAAATTTGGCCCGCAACTTGTCAAAGGTTGTCCATACCTGTTCTAAAGAATATTCTAGCATATGGCAAAAATATGCTTTTTTATTACGATGGTGCAGTGTTACTATAATTAATTCATCAAACCTAGCCTGCAGTTATTTACCTAAAATTTCAAAATGTGAATGTTATAATAATAATAGTAAGGGGCTAAACTGAAACCTCGCGAAACATCTGATACAGAACAAAATCTATTCAGTCTGAAGCTGTTAGAGGTTATATAATTTATTCTATTTATTTATTAAGTAAGACTCCTTAAGAAATGATTTGAATCTAAGATTTATGCATTTTTTTCTGTGGAAATATTGTCAAAAAATCGGTGCAGATGATTAAATTTGCTTCAGTCGATCTTCTGAATAGGAAGCTCTAGTGCGAAGACGAAGGACTATGAATAACCATATTTTGTATCATATAAAAACATTTTGGTAAAAATTTATGCACCAGAATAAGGTTCGTTGCCTTTCACAAATCAAGAAAAGCATAAAAGATTTTAAAGATAAATTGATCAGGGTATGAAGTTTTGTAAGAATAAATGTTGAAGGAAAAAATCAAATTTGATAGTTATAGTAGCAAACTCAGGGTATAATTTGACTACAAAATTAAAATTAGCCTGTCTGAGTAAATTTATCTAAACCAAAGTCTTAAAAACAAAAAAAAGATTAAAAAAATTGAAAAGTTTTGATGTGGGAATGTGCTAAAAAATTGTTAAATCGGATTTTATAAATTATTGTTTTTCGTTTACATTCTATTGTGAAAATGATTTCGAAAATCGAAAACGTGATTCGAAAAATAAGAACAATTGTTTAAAAATATATTGTTTGATTGGAATTTATAAGTTATGGTAATGATGTGGTTTTCCAATTATGGTTTGATGGGTGACGTAAATAAATAGCAAATAATTAATAAAAGCGACACTATTTACTGTCATACAGTATTTAAGAATAGTTGTAATATGTATTTAGTGATCATGCTTACGAAATTATGCAGTTAAATAATTAATAAAATTACGTGACAAAGTTATTACAAATAATTTTAATGGCTTCGTCTTTATTATAGCCTAACTTGAAAGTTCGCACGACTATAACTTCGACTCGGCCAATAAATTTTTGTTGCGTTTACTTGTTGCATAAGTAACTATTATAAGTATTTATTTTGGTACAAGGGTGTAAATATTTGTGGTGTTATTAAAGTATTGGGTGTATTACGTGCAAGAAATACACACTTTGTTAAGATTATCCAAATTTTATGTAGTTGTATAGAATGAACTTAATTTTCTAAAATTACGTATCATTGCGTATTAACTTATAAGAAAAAGAAAATTTATGTATGAAGTATTTTAAGTAACGGGTTTTCTAGTAAGCAGATTGGTATTTTTAAATCAAGCACAATGATAAATACGAGTAATTATTCTGCAATCTTCATTTTGACTAGCTAGTTCAATGTATTTTAAACGCTTGATTTTCTACTTCGAATGTTCGGTTTGTCGATCATGTTGACCGCAGATTTTTCACTCGGAACATTTAGCGAACCAAACCTGTACTTTGATGGTAGATACGAAAAATTTCTATGCTCTCTTGAATCTCCCTATCTCCATGTTAAATTTCCACAGTGTACTGAATAATGAAGTCAACGCTTGACATTTTCAACTGCAAGCAATATTGCCAATGTTATATTTGAAATGTGACCCATCCTTAATAGAAAACTATACATTCTATTTATGTGGTTTGTAGTTCTGTTTTATTAAAGTTTCATTCAAGCAATGAAGTATGTATATATCAACTTAGCTCGTCTAACAGAAAACTGTAAATATTATACAGGGGAGTAAATATTCTTACTTGTAACAATGCAAATAACCACCTAGAATATTTTTTGAAATCATTAATGTATTTTCCACCAACGTTTTGCACTTTTATCAGATTATACAACTGATTTGCTCATTCAAGAAAAATTCAAACAAATAAGGGTCTTTGCTGTTATGTAAGAACGCCTTGACTATTGCGCACTTCACATTTTTTAAGTTATATTGCTTGAGTTATACATACAATAGCTTTTATTACCTTATATAAATATCAAATTTACAGGATGAGATGTTATTTTTTACAGCACGTTGTATAAGTAAAACAATAAATTTGAATTAGCTTTTCTTTCTATTAAAATTATTATATATTATTATATATTATTATTAGTACAAATCATGAAGAACCACAATGATACAATGAATAAAAAATATATTTAAATTATTTTCTGTTATTATTGATTAATAAACGACGAAATTTCACGAAAAATGAGGAGCACGTCTCGTAATATTTTACATAGTAAACGAAAAGTGTGTTACACTGAAAAAATAACGCGTTATAAAATCTCTACTATACTTACTAGATTATATCAAAGTTTATTTCCCAAAAAATCACAGTTTCATTCTCGTCTTGTTTCAATATCTCTCTTTTTAATTTTTTTTTCGTGAACTGAAGTTTTCTCCAAAGTTTCCTCAACTTTCCCGTTTATATTTACTTTGATTTTTTCTTTTCTGGTTTAAAGAAGATATTAAGTTGTGCTTTCGACATTAGAAAGAACCAAATACATAATTAAACGTTATATTTTTTTGAGCACCGATATTATAATGATTCATTATAACTAGGCATAATACAAACATATAAATAATTATTCTCTTTTCGATTTATGTATATATATATATATATATATATAACTGTATTATATACAAGTGGATTATTTACTTTAGTAGTATTGCAACGAAATTGTGCAGCAGGTTCATAATATGACTACGTCTGTCTGTTCTATTTTTTTCTTTTCCCAATATTTATAATATATACAACTGTTTTAAACTACATAATGATATGTATGAGCAGCACTATCCAAGTTCTTTTTTTAATTTTTGAAAGAATAGTGTATTAATGTACATTAGAGTGTTTCTTCCTTTCCGTTTATGACTACATTATATATGTCAAAAAGAAGCCACCTTGTCTTTATTATAAATAATATACCTGTATGCTTCCTCGGATGAAAATGAAGAATGGAACAACGAGAGAAGTAAATATCGTGAAATTGTTAGGGTAAAAGACTTTGAGTATCTAGGCCTGGGAGTAACACTTCAATATAATATTAAAGAAGATACGAATAGGATGGCAAAAGGTGGCAGTGCAGAGTTTTTAGAAATCAAAATCTGAAAACAAGAACTGGGAAGTTAATAATAGGGTCAACGGTGTTGTGTAGTTGTGAGATCTGGATTTTCAATAAATAATAGTGTAAAAATAGTGGAAAGAATGTTATAGAAAGACTGACAAATCAGGTAGTGATGAATTTATATCGAAAACAGGAGATTTCGTAAATAGTCAGTACTTGGAAGTTAAGATATTTAGGGCACGTGACACGAATGTTAGATTAAAGAAATCAGAAGTGAATATTTGTAGAGCGAGAATATGGAAAACAAATAATGAAAAATGTGGATAGTAGATGTAAAGAATATCTATCATAATTAGGCATTGACATTCTGAATGCCAAGAAAAATAAAAAGTGGCGAAGAAATGTGGACTTATGGGGCCTGTAAGGCGGCTTATATATATATATATATATATATATATATATTATTTGGGTCCACATTTTAAGTCCTTAAGCAAGTGTTTGATGGCATAAGAAAATATAAAGTTGAGAGGTTCAAAAAATCTGCTCGCACCGAAGAAAATAAAATTGATTTAAGTAACCAAAGAGCAAAAAGCAACACATTGTAATAAAAAGAGAGATTGGACAAAATGACGAATTGCCAGAACCATTTAATATAACTTCAGATGGATAATATATAAATCTGTACAAAAAGAATATGTGGATGACATATTCATTATTAGAACTCTATCCATTATAGTAGAAAATACGGAAAGTCTAGAAAAAATCTAGAAAAAAATTGAAAAGAAGGCCAGGTACATGAAAATATGTAGGAGAGAATGAATTAATAGGACTGAGATATAGGCTGTCTAAAATTGACAGATTTAAGAATTTAGTGATAATAATAAAAGAGGAAAGAAGTTCTTATAACATACTTAGTTGAAGTTATTATTATGGAGAGTAGACTTGAAATAAAGGCAAGCATACTCAAAAGAAAAATAATCAAAAGAATATTGGTTAAAGACAGGCAATGAATGTATCCCAAGATAAACGCCACACAGGGAAAAGCGAATAAAATAAGCAAATATACTATTAACAGTTCATTAACAATGGACAGATTTCTCGGTTGTTGATCTAAACTTATAAATTTGTTTCCATTGCTTTTTATTCGCTGTTATTTGTATTGAATTCATTATATCTTACTCTTACAGATCTATTTCCATTGCTGTATCTTTCTAATTTTAGAGCGCCAATATCTTCGATTCGGTTTTACTTGGAGGACTTTTTTTATTAACTGATTTTCTTTACTTCTGTGCAGATTTTCAACCATTTTATTCGTTACACATTGTGTTATTGCTACTTATTCATTCAATGGTTTACTTCTTCGTTATTTATTTTTCCCCAATTCTCTCCTACTTTTTTTTTATAAAGAACCTTTCTCAATATATTCTTTGTTTAAAACCCAGGTTTCACACTCATACGTCACAGTCGTTTTTTAGCAGCATCCTTATACAATTGCATCGTTAGGAGAGAAGCCGATATTATAATTAATTGCCAACAAATTAGATGGGACAGACACACGCATAGGATAGCCGAAGATTCCTAGGAAACCGGAACCATAAGCAAATATGTTAAAAGTGAAATCGAGAGTTATATGGGATGAACATGTTATTAAAGTTATAAGAATGTGAGAGTGGATGAGTGGAGCAGCATAATAAGGAGAAAGTAATAAAGTGGAGCCTGTAGATACAATTAGAGGAAATGAGGTGGAGTGATTCACCATCGCATCTATTATTCTGGTAATTATAAGAGCATTTAACAAATCCATAAGGAGTCCATAGCCTAGAATATAAATATATATAATAATATAAAAATTATGTCGTAAGTTTTGAAAGAAGAACTTAAAGAGTATGTATTTGCAAAATGTATGTAATAAAGTTTTAGTTTTCTTTACACCTTAATTGTTTTGTAATATCTTTTTAGTTATTGTAAAAGTTTAGATTTTGCTATGATACATTAAATTTATTTTGTGACGATAAGGTAGCTGAATATTGCAGCATCATGTCTTAGGCCCTTTCGAGTGACATCCAGAGCCTTAAAAGACTAATTTAATATTTCGTAGTTGTTCAAATGTATATCATCTGTCATCATTCGAGAAGTTATAGCACGAAAGAAATTTTCGCAAGCTGAGATGGAGGCGGTAGCGATGGATCTCTCAAATATTGATAATTTAGTTGATGAAAACGAAATCGAAAACTTTGGGAATAAAGAAAAGTACAGCAAAGAGAAATATCAAAGTGAAAGACTGATGAGTTTAAGAATGATTATATTGACTTGGAAAATGGTTCAGATAATTCTGCTATTACTATTGAACTGTAAACTTTAACCTGTTTTGTTTCTTGGTCAAATTCAGAGTTCACGTAAAAACCGTATCCTTTTTAACATGCTTTAATGCACAATATGAATAAACAAATGATCTTTTTACAAAATAATAATTCACTAAAACGTTAAATATTTCACTTATCTATATTATACTTTTGTCATTATCTAACAATAACTACATTTTTGCATACGCCGCTCGCGAATACTAATTTGAATCCCACATGTATAATAACTATATGAAACAACTAATTCAATTATACAGAAGTAGTAAAACAAATGAGTATGTATTCGAGAAACATGTATGAGAGAAGTATAAATATGAATCTGTTGTGTGTATTATATAACCTCTTTAAGAGATTTTTGGGTATGTGTTGCCAGTAAATTAGCTTCCAGGGTTATTGAGAAACATGTAACATTATACTTTGAGTGATTTTTCTCAAGGGTAAATTTATTACAAAACTTAAATTATCCTAATATGATAGCATTTGACAAGAAAGTTACGGGAGGTGTTATTTTAGCTGATCAAATGGATGTATTGCACGATCTAAACCGTAAGTCAACAAAATCGTGGAAGAAAGTTTTTTACTAACTTATAATGATGGCAATTATAAATGTTCATTTTGAATGAGGTACAAGGAAAAAAAATTCTTCTATTTTCTCGTGTAACCAGCAGAAAAGTTAATTGTTGAAGAGAATAATATGGATGTAGTTTGGCGTTTTACAAAGAGACAACATATATCCAAAAAATGTCAGAGCCTATGAAATGCATTGCATTTTATAATTGAAGTAAATCAAAAAGGCGATGCAAAAAGTGTACTGAAAATAAAAAGCAAGCCCGAACAAATAAAATATAATAAAATTTGTTTTGAAAAAGGTACTGAATTTCTTAATTAATTCGTAGCTAAAAATTCGTTGCATGTATTTTGTTAGGGTCAATCTTTTTCCTGTTAAGATGATCAAAATTCTTTTGAAAAGATTATTTGAAATAATACAAATTTGCAGGGGTTACAGCAACTTCATTTTTAATATTCTAGTTTTGCCTTTTTCAAGTAGGGAGTAAAAGCAATAATAGTTCCAAATCTGATATCAGTTCACTACTGAGGGTACATAAACAGAGTAATTAGGTTTCTAATAAATTATTCTATAGTAAGGTACATTTGTGATATATTTGGGAAGTTAGGGAAAAAGTACTTATCCTTAGGTGCATTCAGCATAAAAATAAGAAAAAAAATATGAAACTTCATGATTCCACTCAGAACACAGTAAAGAAACCCTAGAAAAGCAACAAAATATTTGTAATACTCAATACACATGTGTATTTGATTATTTTTGATTGCAAAAGAACATCATATACAAAATTGACAAGGTAGTAACTTGTGACCGATATATTTTATCTTTAGCAAGCCATCACATCTACTGTATTGAAAAGGATAAAAACACTCTGTGAAAGTAACGTTAATTATGCGTAAGTACATGAGCTTAAAGTTATATTGCTTTTGAAATTATTTTAGGTAACTGTAACAGTATATTATTACGTTAAGTAATAGAAGTTAATGTAAGTAGTAGATAGACTGCGTTTTAGAATTTAAACGTCTACGTTCTACAGTGGCAGTGGAAATTACTCAAAAAAGAAAATTCGTGAAAATTGAAAAAACATTTTCACATTGCATTTAATTATATATCTACACATTATGTATATATATTTATGTATATATGTCTGACATTGAAATTAATTTATTATTATATACGTCAAAATGAAACATAACATCTATTAAAAAAGAAAATTAAGTATATATATTCATAGTTATAATTATTTAATATTTTGTATATATATATATATAAGTATATATTTAAGCTACATAGTATATAATTTACAAACTATTAGACTAGTTTTCCCACTACGTATAGATATTCGATTATTCAAAGTTACTCGTCCCCGATTGAAATCTCACTTGACAATTAATTTCGGTCTTTTCTTTATTATATTTTCATTTTTAAATATTTATTTTAAGATAATTTGAGTTTATTATATATACAGAGAATCGAATAAAAATATAGGTAGTTGTATCATAAACGTATTTCACATATGTCTGAAAACATGTTTTATATTTTAAAATAAATTTGACTCTACGAAAACAACATATTTTCAACATGCATTTATAAGAACTTTTCTGCTAATTTCAACAAATGAAATACACCAATAAAGCAGCGAGATATACTTTGGATAACACCTTGTATAACTTAAATACATTTTTGGGAAATGTAATTAAAGCGAAAAAATATTTTTAATTTTTTAAGTAAGTACTTGAACCTTTAAGGTGAATGTTTTTACAATATTAAATTTCCATTTCTTATTTCTTGACCTATAACTTAGCATGCGTTAGTTTCTATTACATTTAAAAAATTTTCATTAAAGAAATTTGCATTAGTCAACTCACAGAATCCGGAAATGACATTGTAACAAGCTCGTGCAATCAATACCACAATTAAGGAATATTTCTGTAGTTTTAAACGACGGGTATTTTAAAAATCTCTTGTGTCGGCTTCGATTGCTAATTATTGATTCATATTATAAATAAAGATACCAAAGTATAGAGTAATATATTCTAATTTGCTCCGAAAAGATGTTCAATAAAACTTTAATCGTACCGAATTTTAACAAAATTATGACTTGATTGGTATGGAATTCAAAAAATTAGGCAGCCGATAAAATAAATTGAAGATATATACTTTGAAGTATTAAAGTTAAGAGCTAAAAAATATGCTTTTTCTCCAACGTCATGAATATGAAATTATATTTTCAAATTACTTTGCATTTAAAGAAGGCCATTTCGGAATGTTCTTGATCCCTATAACAACTGTATAAAAAGTGATCTACTTTTTGTCCTAGTACAAATGTAATCAGACGTTAAATTCCCTTTTCTTAAGTGGACGATGAACGTTGCTATAGCCAAGAAATTATTTGTAAAAACAAAAAATGGATATGGATAGCGATTCTGAGGAATAGTTTGTAATACCCTAAACACCACTTGGTATCAAGGGGCATGCTAAAAATGCCACTTTAAAACTACTATCTTTGAATATAATTATGTGATTTTATTACGATGTGAAATAAATTGCATTATGGAAACAAATATATGTTTCCATAATGCAGTTTGTGGCATGCTAGTAGATTCGAAAATCACCGTTCTCTGTGGTCGAAGGCCGACATGCCCGGTAAGCAGGAGATCGTGAATTCGAGTGTCACTGGAGAGTAGAAATTTTTTTTAACAATTTCTGCATATATGTGACGTCGAAAGCTATGAAAACTAGAATATGACTCTCGAAATTAAGCCAAACATAGCATTTATGAAATTACATATTATTTTAAAACTGTCAAAAATATATCAATCGAAAAACGAAAAAAAAAGGGGAAAATAAGATTTGACAATGATTCTGGTGCTAGCTAAAATCCGTTGGAGAAGAAAAAGTATATTTCCTTCCTACAAAAATGCCATCGAGGGTTCGTAAGATTACGAGACTCCGCTTTTTTTGTCCTAATAAAATAAATAACTATATATTTTTAGATTTATTGTTTTTATGCTTTTAAGATTCGACAACATATCAAAGATCATTCGCTCGTCTAGTGTATGTCACTACAAAATACTGTAAATATTTGAATTTATTTTGTTTTATTTAAACCATTTAAGAGTAAAATTGGGTTAGTTTGTGTAATATGTGTTCATTATATTGTGCATTTTTAAATCATTGGCACATTCCAGATACTGATAGTGTAGCTTTGTCTAAATATCATTAATGTAAATATTATGCAATAATGAACCAAGATTCGAAGCTTGCGGAACTCCTGAGTGTGCCGAGAAAATATTGGAAATACATTCTGTTTTACGAACGTTATAATTTTAAAAGTGGACAGAATTTAACGTGCTCTGCTTTAGGAGAAATAATTTCTGATGTATGGAGTCCAATGCCGCGCAGAAATTACTATAAACGATTTAACATTTTGCGAGAATTTAAATCTGGGGATATAAACTTCTTACAACTAATCAAGTTTGTAATCGGTTTTTCCCCGGTATGTTTCCATGTTAGTGCATAGATATGATTGTATATATTTGTAGACTTTGTTATATAAAATGTTTACAAGAATCACGAGCAAAATATTAAACATTTAGTATTAGCAGCGAAAGAGGAATTATTTAAATGTAATACAAACTACTACATACTGCGTTACAAATACTTTCTAAACCGTTTAACGAATTAATTTTTTTTCTTTCATGTTAATATTCGAATCGCAAAACGAGTAACTTCTAAACGATCGAGCTACAATCACAGCTTAAAATCCTTTATATTCATGAAAGTAGTTAGGTCATACAGTGTCTAAACATCTCACTTTTGTTGTCGTTCCATTGCATTCTCATATAAATGCATGAAAATTTACCAAAATTGAACAGCCAAAGTAGACAATGGTTAAAAATATTATTTCTTTATTAATATTATTTATATAATTGTGTATATATTGTTTTCTTTATTTAAAAACCGATGATGATTATGACACTATAAATATTATTAGCATATTATAAATTGTTGTTAACAATTTAATACATTTTAATAGTGTAATTATATAGTAATAATAGCTTTGTATTTTAAAACTTGGTTTCCTTCTTTAAAGGAATCATTAAATGTTGTAAAAATCACTTGGTGACGCTTACAGATTTATGTTTAATGATGGTAATTAAGTCATTAAATCATACATGCCATAAATGCAATTGGTAATATAATATTAAGTACTGAAAATAAACTTTTCTTGTTTTTATTCATATCTACAATCTTTTCTGCTTAGTTCTCCTTTGTCGAACCTGAAAAATTAAATACATTTTATATTAACATATATGATATTAACAAAAGAAGTAATTAAGTATGAGGGTGGTCCCATAAGTACCCGGCTTGACCTAGAGATGGCGGTAGTTGTTTGAAAAATATAACTGTATTAGAAGGTACACAATCTATTAAGCATATGTTTCAAACTTGAAGTTTAGTATTTGTGTTTTACAAATTCACGTTTTCAGTGAATTTGTAAAAATGGAGAAAATTGGTCATCCTTACGTAATACAATACTTTTATTTGAAAGACCTCAGCCAGCAACTGATATAAAAGCTGAACTGGATTCTACTCTGGGTGAGTCTGCTCCTTCGTTTACAAAAGTGAAATATTGGGTGGCAGAGTTTAAACGAGGCCGTACGAGCTGCCAAGATGGGCATCGCAGGTCGACTCCAGAAATGGTGAAGAAATTCCACTAAGCGGTACTGGATGATCGTCGACTGAAAGTGCGCGAGCTATCAGACATACTAGGCATTTCAAAAAGTGCGGTACATCGTATATTATCTGAAAATTTGGACATGAGAAAACTGTGTGCAAGATGGGTGCCGCGTTTGCTCGCACTTGAGCAAAAACAATGTCCTGAAGATGTTTCAATTGAGTGTTTAGCGAAGTTAAACAGCAACAAAGCAGAATTTTTGCGTCGTTTCATAACCATGGATGAAACATGGGTCCATCTCTTCACACCCGAGACAAAAGAACAATCGAAACAATGGACCCAAACGGGAGAACCGGCTCCAAAGAAGGGGAAGACTGTTTCATCTACAGGCAAGATTTTCCAACGATGAAGAGAAGTGATGTTGGCAGTTAATGACTATTTTGAGGAGCAAGACCGTTCTTATTATAAAAAGGGTATCGAACTTATTGAACATCGCTGGGAAAAGTTTATAGAGCTGAAAGGAGATTATGTTGAAAAATAAATATATTTCTTTCCAAAATTTTTGTGTTTTCTTTGTTGGGTCGGGTACTTCTGGGACCACCCTCGTATTATACGAGATGTATGCAAAATCTAATCACTCAATAAACAAATTCAAGTCTCTGTCAAATATATGTATATTTTTTTATTCTATAATATTTAAAATTTAAATTTACCATCTCGAGATATTTGTTTCTTCAAACTAATCGCAAAACATGGAATGGTATTGGGAAAGTCATGACAAATTTCTGCAACAGATAGCGCTAGTTTAATTTTGCAAATGTTAAGAGTCATTCGAAATTATTCTTTACGCTTTAATCTTAACATCGCCAACGGTACACGACACGAGAGATTGCAGAAACATTAAACATATATCATTCAAGTGTTCATCATCACATGAAAAAAGCTCGATATTTGGATATTTTATGAATTAAAGAAGTTCACTTGACGGCGTGTATAAAAACCTATGATATGCTCTTTAAAAATGAGGAAAACGAAGCGATTATGGTCTTGGTCATGACCTAAAGATTCGCATCGAAAGCATACATTTATTAGAGAAAGGTTAAGCTCTTAGTGTGGTGGAATATTGAAGGTGCTCTTAAAAAGGAACGAAACAATTAATTTATGTGTGTACCATCGGCAATTGTATAGTTTGAAGGGAATCCATCATCCAGAAGCGTCCAGGGCTCGTTAATTGTAGAGGAGCGATATTTCATTACGAGAACACGAGACGAGAAACAACTGTGATCGTCCGTCAAAAATTATTGGATCTTGAAAATTATATGTTGCCACGCCTGCACTTTCATTCATTAATGTACATTCAACAAACTTTTATCCGAGTTTGAAATAAAGAACTTTTGTACATTTAAGTTAAGATAGAAAGAAATGAATATCGGGAGTAATTACATACTTCGTTTTAAGAAACTTTTTACTAATAATTTTCTAGAGTACAATATATTTAGTAGAGTTATCGATTTTGAGATAATTCACTGTGTTGGTAACTTCGATTACTGATTTTACTTTCCTCTTGTTGTCCTATATGAAAAGAACTTTAATTAGAATCACTTTATTTAATCTTAATCCAACATATAATCAAAGACATCAAGATTGGTATTGGAATGTTCCAAAATGTGAAAGTTCGCGGATCAACGTATAGTTGATTTGAGTGATAGGACGTTATGGTCATTCAGCAAGCTAATTAACTTGTTGGGTCAGGAGTGGAAATTGGATTTATTGTATCTGTCGATTCTGAGAATAATCAAAAGTTTGGGTCGAAGTCATATAATAGGCTGGATTTGAAAAGTACATTAAGCATACCAGACCAATATATTCAGACAAAACTATAGTATAAAGAACTTATAGGCTCCAGAAAATTCACGAAGAACAGACCTGTATTACTATTGCTTTTGAGCAAAAACCAGTTATGAATTATTGTAGGTTTCATGAATGACCACACATTATTATTAGAACATCTATATAAAATTGTACGGAAGCGACCTTCAGTGCCGACTATGCAATAAGGAACGCCTTAGTTTTCTACTTGCTGCTTTCTATTCAAAACTCCCTGCGTGGTGTAATTTAACTCAGGTAATGCTGTGGATCAGTACCTTGTAAAGCTTTTTGTCGGTAAAGATAGGTGATTCTATGAGGCAGGTATTATGATATTATTATTATGATATTACGTCGAAAAATGGTAAAGCGATATTGAAAATGAGCAATATATATTGATTGGTTTTCTTAATATTAATAAATGATTTAATAAACAATAGTCATGACTTTTCCGATAAGGTAATAGTTTAAAGACGAAATATTTTCGATAAAACTTTTTTGAAGTAACAAAAGATTTAGCTATTATATTACTATAAAGTAACAATCTAAATTGAATTATTCTCATACTTCTAATTCTAAAAAGCTGAGCAAAAAAATATACCCGCTATTTAGGCCGGAAAACGTGGAATTGGCTCCTTGACACGCTGACTTTTGGTGGGCATCCACTGACTGGACCCCCTGCCTCTCTCTTTCTGCTCGTTCTCTCTGCAACCTATGGATAAAAAACAACTTTATGTAAGAGGTGTTAAAAATGTGCAACAAAAAGTGTAAATATTGGAGAACAGAAATTTTTTGTTTTAAATGATCAAAATTAATATTGAATTAAAAACTATTGAAGATAAGATTATGTGGTAGGGGTTTTTTGATCAGTTATACTTCAAGATGGCTTAAAACAACGAAAAGATTTTTCTATATTAACGTGTTTAATTTTGTTAATGCATAAATACCAAATGTTCCCATACATATCTATAAATAAGAAAATAAAAATTCTTAACACGTTAAGGCTCAAAAGTCCTCGTACCAATTTTGAAAATAAAGTTGTCATCTTAATTTGTTAATTTCAAGAATATATTGACGTACAGTATAATAACAGCGTCGATTTTGTGGAAAAATGGTGACAAAATTATCATTTCAATGCGACAAAAAAAGGGTTAAATAAATTCTGTGTATCGTCAAAAATTTTTATAGATGAGTATATGTAAAGAACTATACGTTTTTAATAAATATTTTCGAAAATTTGTAAAAAGTGTTCTTAATTGACATAACCTTCGCTACTACGATATATTCTTTAGCGATATTGTTTAAATGGATCACTTAACATGATAATTCTTCTTCTTCTTCAAAAACTCTTTGAAGGTGTGATCTTTATTATTCATTAATCCTTTTTTCATCTATTTGAGGCCCTAGTCTTCTCGTTTTATCCAATGTCTTTCTCTTTCTATCTTCTAGTTTCTTCATTCTGTCACTTCTACATTTTGATGGTCTGCCTTTTCTCCATTTATCGACGTTTTTGGTTTCTGTTAATTTTTCGACGACTATTGCGTTGTTACCCATTCTGTATGTGCCTAAACCAACTTAACTACTTCCTCTCGATCTTTATGATGATTGCTTACTATCCTTCTTAAAAATTCAATTATTATTATCCAATTGCATTATGTGTAAATCCTTAATTTTGTAATATTATTTATCTCTGTTTTGGCGAATACCGTTTTCCTTAAGGCATAGTAAATATTGTTACTTTTTTTATATGGTTTATTAAGTTCAGTTCTACTTTTCTAGTATAGTTAAGTATAATACTTTTCTAATACTCTACTTGTAAGCCATTACTTGTTTTGGCTTTACACCATTAATACAAGTTCACTTGGTCGTGTTTCTTATTGCATTGACGATCGTGGTTTTGCCCTTACTTGGTCAATTTCCAGTTTTCAAATTTAATAGGGTTAGGTTGTAAATAGTAAAATTCAAAAAACATTTGAAGAATAACAGATTGTTGACCAGTAGCGAAACCATAAGCGCCGTTGAAAAATGGTTTGCAGTCCAAAACAAAGAATTTTTAAAGGGCGTAGAATTACTTCACCAACGTTTTGCTAAATGTGAAAGTCTAAAAATAGAATATGTTGAAAAAATATCATTGAATTACTTGATTTAGACCACAATTACAGCCTTTGAGGCTTTCTTCAGGATAAAGTGTACTCAAATATTTGCCGGACAATTGATGATTTCGAAATCAACATTTGCCGAATTGTAGACGAAAGTGATCTGACTATATGCAATAAAATATTCAAAAATTTTGAAAAAAAGATAACCATTTGCAGAAGAAGACGAGGTTAATATTTATCAGATATTGTGCCTAGCACATAATTTTTAAAGTTTTTACTTTGTGCTGATGTTAATATATTGAGTTTCAAGAATTTAATTCGAAAATACGATCTGCAAGTATATGATGTGACGCCCTTTTATTTTAGATATATAATTTTGTTCAGATGAGGCATGGTTTTATCTAACATAGTATGTAAATTTGCGATATTACTGAATATGGTTTGTTGAAATTGCGTTTATTATGAAATGCAATTACATCCATTAAATGTTAGAAAGTACAAAGGGTACTAGAAAAGTTTTGCAATATGATGCAACAATGAATCGTAGGAAGCTGCTTGTTGCTGCATGTTGAGACATGTTTATACGTGCATAGTAGCCGCCGCGCCATGTTGACGGGCTCAGTTATTCATTAGCAGTGAGAGTGTAAAGTGCTTGCGATGGCATCGTGGTCACGAAATGAGGTAAGGGCAGTTTTACGTTGTAATTTCGTACGTGGTTTAAACATAGACCAGTGCATCGAAGAAATGATTCTTGCACTAGGTGATGTTTGTCCATATCGCAAAAAGATATTCAGGTGGTATAGAGAATTACAAAGGGGAAATTTAAGGCCGCGAATGTCAGTTACGGAGAAAAACGTTACTACTGTGAGGAAAATGTTTGGCGAGGACAGGCGAGTGACCTACCAACAGATACCTTTTTTTAGACTTCAGATCTAAATGCACCAGCAAATCGTTCGATTCTGCATGATCATTTGCACGTGAAGAAACTTTGTTCTCTCTGGGTGCCGCATCGACTAACTGAAGAGCAGATGACACGACGTGTGACTTGGTGCTGGGAGGTGCTAAAAAATTTAATAAGGGACAATCTTGGTATACGAATAACATCGTGACAGGTGACGAGACTTGGCTGTACTATTACGATGTACCGACCAAAGCTCAAAACAAAGTTAGGGTCTTTGATGATGAGAATACCTACGTAGTTGTCAGAATATCCCGATCTGTAAAGAAGAAAACGGTAGCTGTATTTTTCAAATTGAGTGGAATTGTGGAAAGCGTCGTTTTGGACACACAGAAGACAGTCACAGCTAAGTGGTATACTAAACAGTGCCTGCCTAAAGTCATTGGATCTATGAAGAACCTGCGGCCAAAGTCAAGAATGGACACCTGGTTCCTCCATCACGATAATGCTCCAGCTCACCGCGCCAAAGCCTGCACCGAATATTTGATCACGACAGGATTGAAACTTCTCGAGCACCCACCCTACAGTCCAGATCTTGCGCCCTGCGACTTTGCACTGTTTCCGCATGTGAAAATGAAGCTAAAAGGGAGGCGGTTTTCCAGTGATGAGGACCTTCTGCGAGTGTGCTTTACTCTCTAGTGAAACTTGGCAGAACTGGTTTAAAGATTGGTTTCGGAGGATGGAGAGGTGTATTGAGTGTAGAGGAAATTACTTTGAAAAAATTAAATAAACGAAACTGTATTGCAAAACTTTCCTAGTACCCTTTGTACTTAGCAATGTCAAAGCAGCGAATAATAGGGTCTTCCTTGAAGAAATGATAGCAACTCTGCGTTATAGTAAAATATTAGAATTTTGTTTATTGATGAACTTCAGAAGAATAAAACCAGCAAAGTTATTTTAAAGACGAAAATTTCTTTACTTATAAAGCTTGACAATTTTGTAATTATCTTCAGTAGATATGTGATAACAGTGTCATTGAAGGAGCAAGATAGTTATGGGAATTACCTGACATTTAACCAAATACATGATGTTATACTAAGCTAAGGAATCATCAATGCTGTACGAGGTGTAAATCCAGAACATTAAAGATATGTTTTATTTTGAAAGAATGGAAAGAAGGATTGAAGATAGTGGTGCTAGACATTTTGAACATAATTTGTAACAAGCGCTTAGTCCGTAAGACGCCAATAACTTTTCATTCGCAAGCGTATTTTTTATTAAATTTATTTGAATAATATATATATATATATATATATATATATATATATATATATATATATATATATATATATATATATATATATGTACATGTCATTTTTCATTAGCGGCAAAGATAATACTTTTGAATATCTCTATATTTCTTAATATAATCTTAGTTGCTTACCACTGTTCCCACAGTATCTTCCCAGACGCTATGATAGCATTGAAAGGTATTTCATTATTAATAATGTAACATTACTATTTAATATAATATATATGCAATAGAGAGCAGAATTAATAATTGACTTGGTAATACTCACTTATTCTTCGACTGCCTCATAAATTGTTGAATTTTTCTTGCTGCCTGGTGCTGACGACGTTGCGAATAGGTTCTTCTAAAAAATAAATATATCAATTCATACCCGTAGTTGCTTATTATATAAGTAAAGAATTATTAAAAACTGTTCTTAATCGAAATAAACGTTCAATAACGAAACGAAAAATTTAGTAGTTACTATCCAAAAAATAATTACATAGACGTAGATCTGTCGATTATTGTATAGTAATAAGTCATTCCGTTATCGCGTTGATTGCCAAGATAGCAGCTGTAACAGAGAAACATACACACATCGAGAACTACTACACATAGCGATATCTTTCGTGTATTTTTTTGCAGCTACACGGAAGCAGGCAGGACTGACAACAATGACACACGGTTATAGCGAGAAAGGTTTGCCAACTTTATAAATGTAAAAAACTCGTATGTGTGAAGTGTAAGCACTGTGTACTCAGCAAAGAAATCAACTAAAATTTTCGGGATCCATATGTAAAGCTTGAAAATGATTTGCAAAATGAGTTATGAATGGGGAAGTGTACAACACTATGTATACAACGAAAGGAAATAAAAATGTGAAAGCCATAATATTAAGCTCTACTCTCTTAATTAAATATTAGGATGGTACAAAACACTTGTTTTTAGTTTTAGTTGATATGAGTCATTCAGGGTATTAATTGCTTTTAGATTTATCACTCATAAAATGTGTACTGTCGGTTCCTTATTATTTTCTATAATTTCAAATGATGCGACTTTGTATTTTGTCGTTTTTAAAGTTTAGGGTATTTTTTTTATAATAGCACTGATGATAGTATAGATATATTAGTCTGCCGCAGAGATCTACATATTTCAAAATGAAAACAAAAGCTTACTATGTTGGTAAAGTTCATTTATTTTATTCAATGTAGTCACCTTCGGCTTCAATAGAACGTTTTGCATAGTCAATTAACATGTCGAATCAATTTTTAAGTCCATTTTTAGAGATATCCTTCAAGATTGCTGTTGACGCCTTTTTAATGGCTTCGACGTCGGCATAACGCTGCCCTTTCTTCGAAAACTGTAGTTTGGAGAATAGATAGAAACCACCGGGAGCTAAATCCGGTGAATACGGTGAATGATTGATGGTTAAAATGCTATTTGTTGTTAGAAAATCAGTGATAAGTGTCGAGAGATGAGATGGTGCATTATCATGTAACAAACGCCAGCTACCATTTTCACGATATTGAGGACGCACATGACGAATAGGCGCCAAAAGACGCTTCGTAGCACCTAGATAATACACAGCATTGGCTGTTTGACTAGTCGGCACGAACTCTTTGCGCACTATGCCTTTCGAATCATAAAAACAAATCAACATTGTCTTCACTTTCGACTTTTCCAAACGGCTTTTTTTCGGTCTTCCTTCGCTTAGATGCTTGCATCAGAGCTTTAACGCTTGGTCTTTGGATTATCTTGGAAACACCACGTCTAATCGCCAGTTACAATAGAATAACTAAAGTTTTCGTCCTTTTTGACTTTAGCTTGTGTGGTACAAACCTTGCACGAATCTTTCTCAGTGCCAAATGCTATGTCAAAATGCGATGAATTGAATATTTGAAAATATTTAATTTCATTCCCACCTGTCGCAATGAGGATTTCGGTTCATTTCTGATAAATATACGTACAAGTTCGATGTTACTTTCCGCAACCACAGGTTGCTTTGCACCAGGATGGTCGTCCTCATTTATGTCCGTACGACCGTCTTTAAATAGTTTATACCACCCATACACACTCATACGTGATAAATGCACATTACCATACACTTGTTTCATCAAATTAAACATTTCAATATACGATTTACTGAATTTAAAACAGAACTTGGTATTTGCTCTTTCAAAAAGTTCGGTTTTCTCTGCGACAGACTGTGTATATTGTAATCTGTCCTTTTAGCTTTTTGTTCATCTTGTCCTTACTAATTAAAAATAGTTAATAATCTATCTTATTATATTATTTTATGACGTCTAATAGTAACTTTTGCAAATTTGGTAACCTAGCGCTAGTGCATTTTTTCGACTGCTGGAGTTATTCGCATCTATCTTTATGTAATTTTAACTTTATTTTGGAAAAAATCGAACGATTTGGTTGAATGTTTGATATTTTATAAAATGTTGAAAATGGAAGATCAAAGCATTTTCTATATATTTTACTCTTACATCAATAACGGGAAGCATGCAAGTAAAGCTAGTGAAAGGGTTATAGTTATAGTTTGTAATCTTTACAAGATTACAAATGTCAATAAATGTTCACCATGGTTTGTGCTGGTGAATCTAATTTTAATGACGCTTCTCGATCAGGGAGTTTTATTAAGGTTGATGACAGCAGACGACACTAGAAATTGTAAAAATGTTAAACATCCATTACTCAAGCGTTCACTATCACATGAAAAAACTAGCGACATATCAGTAAGTTAAATATGTGAGCTCTTCATGAATCGTATAAACTGCGATGTGGTACTTAAACGTAAGGAAAACGATCCTTTTTGAAGCTATTCATGCGAATACGGTCATGGTGCCGATGCGGAAAGTCATGCTCTTAGTGTGGTGGGGTTTTAAAGGTGTCGAATTTTTTGAGCTCCTACAAAGAAAGTGAACAATTAATTCAAGTGTGTACTGGCGGCAATTGAATACCATAGACATCATGAACACCATTCAATAACGTTCAGGGCTCGTTAACCAAAAAGGAGTGGTATTTCATTACGACAACGTGAAACCATATACGATCCCGATCGCTCGTCAAAATTGTTTGACTCTTAGATGGAACGTACTACACTACACCCATTATGCTCGCCAGACCTTGTGCTTTCGGAGTTCCATTTGTTTGGTTTTGTTTTTTTCAAATGAGGGTGTGAAGCAGCGCCTTGTAAAGTTATTCGCCGATAAAAATAGCTCCCTCTATGAATGAGGAATTATAAAGTTCACCGAAAAGTGGCAAAAGGTTATTGAAGAAAACGGGCAGTATATAACTGACTGATCTTTTTTTATATCAATACCCATTAAAAAAAGTGACTCTTCTAATAAGCTATTGTAACCAAGTCCAGTAAATTTTGAGCAAATTGTATGTCAAATATTTTATTTATTTCTGGTTATTAACAAACATTAGCAGGTACAAAAATGTTTTTGCAACATCCTAATAACGTGAAAAATTATATTACAATTAGCAACAAACAACAAATTAATACACAGAGAATATTACACCAAAACCAGCAAACCAATCTCCCGTGTACTTACTTGAGACCAGCGGCAGGTGTACCTTCCCTGCTACCTCTGCCCCCCTGTTCCTTGTAGTTACGGTAATAGTTCTGAATGCATACGGCCGCTTCTTGACTCTTCTTGAACCGTTTATGTTCACAATACGATCTATAACCGTTCTGTATCACCATAGCGGCATGAGTCATTTGCTTAAAATATGCGTATTGTTTGTATCTTCTGTAATAATTTTGTATTATTACTGCGGCAGCTCTTTCTTTATCTTGTTCCTGTTGTAATCGGCCTTTGTACGATCTGTACGCTTTCTGGATGATCTTCGCCGCTTCGTAAAGTTCTCTTTGTTCCCGATCTGCACAGAGAAGAGCTTTAATACGTTCGATTTTTATATCAACACTAGTATTACCGGATAAGGTTAAGTTCGAAAAATCTTTTTCGAAAACCGTTCCCGATGCTTGGAAGAACTCACAGAAGTCGGCCGTGGTCGGTGGAGGCGATGGAGAATCTAATGTGAAGGAGCACGGTGATTGGAGGCAGCTTGATGAGGCTGGACTCAAGCTGGATGCAGGCGTTCCAACATCGTAGTGTCTAAGAAGGAAACGTAATATTATCGACCTTGTGAAGCATGGTTCAAAATAATAATTATAAAGAAGCTTCATTTTTATAGTGCAAAAAGTTATGAACTTCACTAAAAACTTTTACGTCCTCTTCTGATACATATGTAAGTATTATAACATAGAATACATTAAAAATCAATAATTTTCAAAGCAACGGAACGAATTGCTAATGCATGTTATATTTTTCACAGAATTTATAGAAATATTGATGTTACTTTTAATTAGTAATTACCTATAATTATGATCAGAAAATTCAAAATTGAACTCCGTGGATTCGAAACTGGACGCAGCCGATTGGTCTAACAAAGGTTCCATGAAAACATCAGATAGGCTGTCATTTGTTTCGGGTGGACCTGGGCTATTATCCAATAGCATTTCTTCACTTTCGTTCTACGGAAAAAATACGTCATTACAAATTAGTAAGCATAACAATATTATTTCAATGAAATATTACCTTAATTCTGTCGGGCATTGCTGCTATTATTTGTTCTGCCAATGTTAAAACTCTAGCGTCTTGTTCCCCTAAAATTTTTTTTCAATTATTATAATTTAAAATAATGTTATATTGGATGTAATTTTTGTATTTTATCCTGCATCTACGTGTGTGATTTGTGAATGTTAAAGTCTATTTCTATAACATATAAGGTAAGAAAAATTAAAACAATAGCGATTTTATTATAAACAATGTATTTGATATCTTGATTTAATTATTTCAAATGAGCAATTTCGTAGTAAGCAGATTGTTTATAATGTATTGTCTACTTGGTACTTAAAACTTGAAGACAAATTTTTTTGGTCTTGGCAATTTTTGAAAGGTATTCGATGAAAAACTGGCAGATGTGCTAGACGAAAATGAAGAAGTCAAAGAGCCTCTACGAAATGTTTAGATAGAGGACAGTCAGCATTAGAGACGGACAGAAGAGGAAGATAGTGAACAGCATCATTTCCTTTTCGAAATTTTTATGTCTTGCAACAGATCCTGCTTATTGGCTTTGATCATTGATTCCGAAGTTTAGTAAATGATTTATAATAGAAACGAATAAACTGTTGTGTCTATTTTTCGATAAATTTGTGGAGTACTTCCTTGTATTGCTTTTCATCCTCTTTAGTTTGTGAAAATGGAAATTTCTAGTAAAAATTCAAGCGTTTAAGTCAAATTTCGGCAAGGTGGGTTCCAAGATTGTTAGCAAAAATGCTTATACGAGGGTAGCCGTTTATATTTCGGGAACTGGCAACACTGTTAGTGTTGCCTCTGATCTGATAATTGCATCGTGAAGTTTGTCATTTTTGACAATATATTTACCTTGACAGTTTTATTATACGGTCGCTATTTCTATTGTTGACAGTAATTTGAAAATTGTATGTCAGTGAAAAAGTGGAATTAACTCGCGAACATTTTCGTGCAATTATTCTTCATAACTTTCGGCGTGGATTATCTCAACAAGAATGCATCGACGAGCTGAATTCTTTATATGGTGATGAAGCACCACCGAAAACTACAGTATATCGTTGGTAAAGTGAATTCAAACTTGGACGGCGTTCTTTGGAAGATGAATTTCGTGAAGGTCGTCCCACAAATGTTGTTGTGTCGGAAAACATTAATGCAGTGTCATGTGACATACCGTGAGATCGAGGCATCTCTAGGTATTAGTAACACCAGCGCGCATAAGATCCTGCATGAACATTTAGCCGATAAGAAGGTATACTCACGTTGGGTACCAGATAATTTGACAACCGCTCAAAAAAGGACTCGCGTAGATTGCTGCCAAGAAATGTACAAAAAATATAATGGTGCTGCTTCAAAGAACATTTATAAAGTCGTCACAAGTGATGAATCTTGGATTTATACGTATGACTCCGATAGTAAACAGCAGTCGACTGTGTGAATATTCCAAGATGAGCCAAAACCAACAAAATTGTTCGCGCTCGAAACACATCAAAGAAATAGTCGCCCGTTTTTTCGGAAAAACCGGTCACGTTGTAACCGTGCCTTTAGAGAGTTGTAGATCGGTCAATTCCGAATGGTACACAATAATTTGTTTGCCAAAAGTTTTTGAAGAAATAAGGAAAACAAACTGAAAACGACAGATCATGCTTCACTATGATAATACGAGCTCTCACAGGTCGGTTCAAACAATTGAATATTTGACCGGGCAAAACATTGAATTGATGAGCCATCCGCCGTGCAGCCCTGATCTAGCACCCTGTGATTTCTTTTTGTTCCCACACGTGAAGAATATACATACTTTGTGGTCAACGATTTTCTACGCCGGAAGAGGCAGTTGAGGCATTCAAAACTCATATTTTGGAGATACCGCCTTCACAGTGGCAGCATTGCTTTTCGGATTGGTTTAAACGAATGCAAAAGTGCATTGATTTTCAAGGAGAATATTTTGAAAAACAATAAAACTATTTTCGATAATTAAAAATTTTTTTGTGTGCTGTTTCCGAAATATAAACTGTTACCCTCGTACAACAATTTCTTAAAATAATTTAGCATTTTTGGATGCAGACGCTGATTTTTTCCCTAAGATAATGACAGATAATGAGATTCGGGTACATCATTGAATTCCAGAAACAAAATTAAAGTACATGAGTTCTCCGCTTAAAGTTTATAATTGTCTTCTGGTACCAAGCAGCAGTTTTTCGTGATGAGTACATGCCAAAGGGTACTTAAATAAGATGGTAATACGTCAACCAAATAACATACGGTTATTGATAAAAAGGTCTAGGCTTGTGCCGTGTAGAAGTGTTTTTTCTTCATGACAATGTGCAAATTCACAAGGAGCCAAAGTTTAACGCATTCTCTGTGAATGTAACTTATTTGAGCTAGACTACACTATATAGTGTAATTTGGCTCCGTCCGTCTTCCTATTTATAAATTTGAAAAAGCACCTCACAGCAAATGATAATTAAAGAGCAATAAAAATCTTTTTTTTTCTGATAGAATAAAGTCATTGCAGGATAGATAGTGTAAGTATGTTTATGCTATCGGAAATTGCATTGAAAAATAAAATTATTTAAAAAATTGTAGGTCTTTTATTAAATTGTTTGGTGATAACTTTTCCAGTTCGTTCAGAATTTTGTTGACTGTAGCTTTATTTTTTAGTTGCAAGTGAAATTAAATTAATGAATTGAAGTACATTCTACATAGCTAAGGGTATTTTAAAAAATCTATCGTGGTTATTGTTTGTTGCAAAGTCAAAGAATAGTTAAAATTTTGGAGATAATCTATATATTTGTTAACTATTCTGGGATGTCGAAAAATCAAGCATATCAGGCACAGATAAAATATACTATCAACAACTAAATAAAATGTTTATTACATATTTCTTGTCGCTTTCTTTAATAGAATTTGCTCATTATATCGTCACGAAGTTTATTAAGGGGAGTGTTAGTGTAAGTGTTGAGATTAAACCAGAAAACATCAAAAAGAGAAACTTGGAGCATGTGTCCGTTTAGAAACAGCAGTAAGGATCGAATTTCAAGGATTACTAATGAGATTAGCATTGACTAGGAGATCTACATCAGTGACATAAATAGTCAGATCTTTAGCATTGTTAATTGAGTGTTATGTAACTAGTAAATAAATCTATCGTGGTTATTGTTTGTTGTAAAGAAAAAATAGTTGAAATTTTAGAGATAATCTATGTGTTTGTTAACTTTTCTGAGATTTCGAAGAATCAAGTATATCAGGCACAGAAAACACACTATAGACAACTAAATAAAATGTGTATTACATATTTGTTGTTGTTTTCCTTAATAGAATTTGTTCATTATATCGTCACGAAGTTTATTATGGGTAGTGTAAGTGTAAGTGTTGAGATTAAACCAGAAAACACTAAAAAGAGAAACTTGGAGAATGTGTCCGTTTAGGGACAGCAGCAAGGATCGAATTTCAAAGATAACTAATAAGATTAACTTTGACTAGGAGATCAACATCCGTGACATAAGTAGTCACTTCTTTAACATTGTTAATTGAGTGTTATGTAACTAGTAAATAAATTGTGTAATTGGTTGCTTATGTTAATTCGACGAATATTGTTGATGATCTAAGTTAATATTTTTGGGTGGCATTCATATATCAACTGAAACAATATTTTAGCCTGCGATTATTATTTAAATATTATAGATATACACATAAAACATTTAGTGTAACTATTACCGTAATTTTAATTACAAACTTTCTAAAGTTTATTTACAATAAAACATATTTTCTTTAATAAATTTAAATGAATTTTATTTTGATATTATATTATTGGACAATGTGTAAGTAAGAAGTTATAAACAGTGTAAAAACTGCCAACTTCTACACGAAAAAATAACCACATTTGTTTTAATTTTTCCACCACCAACTTTGAAAGCGGCGTGAAAGAGAAAAATAGCATATCAAAAAACATAAAACGTAACATCGATGCATTTGTAAATAAAGCCCATCAATTCCAGAAGCAAATCAATAAATAAAAACAAAAAACAAACGATGCACAAGCTCGATAGATGCAATATTCTATAAAATTGGTTAGTTTATGTAGAATATTGTTTATAAATTTTTATGTCAATTCGAAACTCTATAACTATGTAATTATGCTATGTATAAAGTATGTATACTTAAAATTGTTTGATCGATATGTAAATATTAATATAAAATCATATTGGTGCATTTTGGATGAACTATACCTATGGTTAGTACCTAGTAAGTAAGAGAAAACTAAGTAGTTTAGTTTTTTTTTAATTAATTTAAAAATAGGTAGACAACATGACAGGTATAAGTAAAAAATTAGAAAGGTACAACAGTGAAACAACACTGACAGACAACAAATATATATATATGTATATATAGTTGACAGTTTTTCACGCACTGACCTACAAGACTGTTGTGGGTATCTGAATCGTCATCTGAAACAGCTTCCACATCAATCAGGGGGCTACTGCTTCGGGGGGCACTACCCACTTCGCCTGTGTGTGTAATCGTCCAACATTCAAAACAAAGACAAAATATAAAAAAGAAGATGGAACATACAACGTTCAGTGTGTTTTTTTTTGGCTCTTTGTTTAAATTTTTGGTATTTCAGTATCTTCAATGTTAGAAGTAACAAGAATGTCTTTATATTTAATATGATTCTTGTACTATATTATCCAGTTTAGTAACGATATGTTAGGCTATGTAGATTTTAGGGAATTAATAGTAAAGAATTTTTCGTTATTTGTTTTTTTTAAATGAAAGTTTGTCAAAAGCGAAAATCAAAAGTCAACAATTAATAATAATAAATGATTATATTTACTCATGCAAAATCTGTATTATATGGTAATTCAAAATGTAAAAGTACCTACCTTGGACTTTATATTGTTAAAAAAATGCAAGTATATAAATAGGTATTTAAATTTGGAACTCTTAAATTTAATGTTTGAAGTCTGTAGAGATAACTAGGGTGAATTTTCGTAAAATTCTGTCAATTTAAGATTTAAATCCACACCTTTCATTAGTTGAATAGATCTGGTAACTGATTGTATCAAATGAAATTTAGTTTTATGACACTGCGGAAAGAATATCGAAGGTTGTTGATAATATTCTCTGCATAATGTTAAAAATGTTGGATTAGGTTTAAAAAGTTGAAACATGTGTATTTATATCCAATGAAGTATATTTCTTTTCCATTATATTAATTCTCTACATCAATTCATTTTTGGATAACTTAAACATTTTTTATATTTGTGTTAACATGAGGGCGGATCAATAGTTAGTAAGCCTAGATAAAATACATTTTTTAGCAAAAGTTTCAGTGATTATCTCCTAATTTGACCAATATTTCTTGTCACTGAGTCAAGCTTTCAGGTTGGAAAAAAGGAAACAGTGTGACGGGACCAAAACTGGTGAATAAGCTAGATGCGGAAGCAGTTAGAAATATAGTTCATGAATTTCTGCTATTGAAAGAATGGAAGTGTGAGATGGTGCATTATCCTAAAGAAAAGCACTCGTTTCTTCGTTAAGTGTGATATTTTGTATTGTATTGCATTATGAAGTTGGTCTAAAAAGGATGCATAGTATTCATCTGTTATCGTTTTGTCTTTTAAAGACAGTAGATAATAATTCTTTTGCAGTTACAAAAGAGAGTAGCCACAAACTTTCGGACCAAGTTCAGGATCTTATGGTACAAGTGCTACTTCGGAGCACTTGTGCCAACCACTGTTTCAATAGTTGTTTTATTTCAGGTGTATAATAGTGTATCTAGGTTTCATAAATCGATGTTATTCGGCTTCAATAGTTTGAGGATTATGTTTTTTGCTAAATGTTCGACGGTCATATAGCATTATATTACGTATTTCTTTAATAATGTCTGGGGCATGCGTTTTTTGGCGGTTCACTGAGTTATTCATCAAATATACTGGTCCAACCATGTTTAAATTTAGATGGAGACTGGTCTTCATAAACGCATTCCAGCTCATCTTTGATTTTATTGTTTGTTTTGTATTTTACTTTATTTTTTTAAATTTTATTCTACTGTTTTAAGACGAGTTAAAAACAGTTAACTTTTTATTTAACTAAGCATCTGTATGATAAAATAATCGCAAAATTTGGCAGTTGCTTTAAAGAATTTCTGAGTTGAAAAACAAATAAGTATTAATGTTGCCCTTTTTTGTCAGGTTTACTAATTACTGATCCGTTGTCGCCTGTTCACGTTATGTAATATAGTGCGTTTGCGAAAGATTTTTCTGAAATGGTAAGAGCTACGACTTCAATAGAGTAATCTACCGAAGGAACACCACCCGGGACGGGTATTAACTACTTAAATTTATAAAAAGAAGTTTTTGTGGGGCGCTGTCAATTTTATGGGAAGCTCCTTAAGGTAATCAACTGCACCATAAAATGCGCGTAAATTTTATTAAACTTTATTCTTCGAAAACAAATTTTAATTTGGTAATATTCTAGGTATCCTGCATAACGATTCTGCATAGAAAAAAGTATTGAGTACCAAAGGCTTAACAAACTCCAAAAAGGGTTAAAGTGTGTTCATCCCTTGTCTTTCAGGATCGCCGTGGAATTTTGATCGGGGATTTTACGAAAGAAAATACAAATAGTAATGGACAGTATAGTATTCGTGAAAAACGTTTAGATAAATTAATGAATAATGTTTGATTATTTTAGGACGATGTACTTGTTGCTTAAAATGCAATAACATCTTAAAATATGACTTGATAAAATGCTTGGCACGTCTTCAACATTTCGGTATTGTAATCCAATGCCACATTATAAAATACCTTTAAAATGCATCTATCATTTTGTTGGATTGTTCCATCGCAATGCAAAATCTTTTTCTGTGTTCACATAAGCTGTCAGACGTTTAGATTTAAATAGTTTTGATGTGGACTATTTTACTTGGCTTTCTGGGAAGTTTTTGAGTCCTATTCCGAATAAAGTAGTACCAGTAATTTTATTTAGTTTTCTGAATAATAATAGATTCTTTAAGATTTATTAATAGTAGCTTACGATTCATACTTAGAAAAGCGGAAACCAGCATTATCTTTGGTACTAAGTTTTTCTGGTTTATGAAGATATCACTAGTATTTGGAGTTTGCCTCAATTTTCGTTGTCCTTTGAGCATTTTTCACGTGACTGTGGACTTCAACAACTTAAATATCCTTTTTACAATCTAGCCTTTGTTTCTAGCGATTATTCTTTTTAGTAGTTAGAAAATAGAGTTTCAAAGGAACGCCTTCTGGATGACAACCAAATTCAGGCAGCTGTAGTGTGGAGATATATTTTAAAAGTATAACTATCATATTTACACCATGTTAATACGAGCGATTGGTTATTCAATTATAGCTTTAATATATGGCGTTTCATTTGTAGATAGTAAGTAGCATTTCGTCTCTTTTATGTAGTAGCTCTTACCTTTTTTCAGATGTACGTTAGGGACTAAATTTGTAACTTAACTGAAAGGAATCAAAAAGTAGAAAGAAAAGAGAGTAAGTGTAAAGATCTTTGTTTAGTTATTTTTAGAAGTATGTTAATATTTGTATTAAAGAGTCTTTATTAATATCAATAATTAATAGTTTTATCATTGCTCTTAAGTTTTTCACGAAGATATTTATCGTCGATTTGATATAATTAGTTTGTAATTTCATACATGGCATACTTGCACTTTTTTCTTCTATTAAATATTAATGAGTTGAGAAAAGGCTCTAGAAATCAGGAAAATGAACGCGAAAACTTACACAGTGCCATGTCCATTCTCCTACTTGGTGTCATGTCTTGTTCGATGTCCAAAGATGTATCGGTGCTGCAAGTGTTTGGCGAATTTATTGGCAGTGACATGCTCCTATCGAACCTGTTCATTAATATACTATAAACTACGTTAGAATTATCTATAAAATTAATACAACCTCGACAATTTCGAAGTGTCTTTATTAGCCTTCTTGTTTTTCTGGCTGGAGGAACCCGTTTCTATCGTTTGACCATAAGCCATGTATATTCCACTGTCCACAGAAGGTCTTTTGGTCAAACGACCGTTGTTGTTATTTTTCTGATTTTCATCGGATACCAAGGAAGTTGGTGATGGGCTTAACAGTTTGCCGTTTCCGTTGATGATGCTATCTGTTGTTAGTGTTTCCAAATCCAGGTTTAACAATTTATATTTCTGGGATTCGCTTCTGAAATTATTTCTAGATTTGTTATAAAAGAAAGGACACATAAACGAAATACAAATCACCTGGTAACAGCTCCCGGTCTTAAGAATACACCATCATGAGATTTACTATTAGAAGCTATAGACGTCAAAGAGGTAACGGAACTTGCTGGTGAGATAACAGTAGGTGAGGAAATGTTGTCTACCGATAAATTATTTGATTGGAGCAACATATTTGCTTTGTCACGTCGTTGCTCCAATTTTTCCAATTCCTTGACCAAATCTAGATGGTTGTTGCTTTTTGCACATTCCAATGCGCTTTGATTTAAATTATTTCTAATATTTAATGCTGTGTGATTCCATTTGTAGAGCATAACTGCCGTTTCTGTATGACCTCGAGCGCAAGTCCACATCTGAAATATCAAAAAAATACAAAATAATCTTCTTGAACATTTTCAGAACAAGGCTAATGTAATAACAAATACTGCTAATTTTCATAGTTACATACCAACGGTGTATAACCATCTTCGTCTTGACTCAAGGCATCCACTTCGGTTTCTAAGAGAAGTGAAGAATTTTCAGCGCGCCAATGTAGCATCGCGCAAACTAGTCTAGAATAACCCAAAGAAGCGGCCAGATGCAGCAGAGTCATTCCCCTATGGCTGGCGAACCAGGATACACTCAATTCTTCTCCGTGTCTCCAGGGTCTAGAGGTCATTGTTTGACAGTAAGTAACTAACCGATCTTCGAAATTTTGTTGAGTAAATAACGCAGTATCTTCGACCTATGAAACATCCCGAAGTATTAATCCATACATAACAATATATTAAAAAAAGCTTTTAAGAAATAGTATTCTACATACCACATCTCCATCTTGTGGTTCTTGCTTAATTTGCAGTCGATCATCCATTGCCTCTAATCTCTGCAAAAGGGTGAATTTCAGTAAATTATCATTGGATCGCTCGACTGTTGGTTCTTGGGTTGTAAGCTGGTCTTCTCTCGGTGGAAGTTTGTATTCAAATATCACAGAATTTGATATAACATATCCATCGCATGCGACTTGAAGTGTTGCTAATCCTGCCTCATGAGCTATAACAACGATTAGATTAATTAATATATAGATAATAATTTAATTGATTATGTAGACACCTGGGCAGTAGCATCTCAGCACTCCACTTTGAACTAACGTCGTTGGAACTGCGCACGCGTCAAAGAGTACAGTGTAGGGTCCATTTGTGTGCCAAGGTCCTGTAACTAAAACTTTCACGCCTCCTTCAGGATAAGCCCACTCTGGTGAATAATCAGTAATTTTAGCGCTTCCCTCCATCTGAAGATTACCGCTGTTTATTTGATCTGAATGACTTTTGTCATTTCTGCTACCATCGGACGGATTAACATCTAATAGTCCAGTATGTCCGGACTCTAAAACTTCTAAATCTGGAAATTCTCCGAGCATATCAAAACAATCCAAATTGACAAAAACATCATCGTCGACGACATGCGTGGGAGACACCACCACATCACAGTTACTTATAAAATCCATGGGGTTCAGGTCGTTCTCTAAGGTGTTGTTTTGGTGGTGCGAGACGTGCTTGCTGATCGTTGCAGCTTGTGTGGCGTTCACGTCGGCGCCGTTGGCCTGGTGAGTTTCCAAGTCGCTTGAACACAGTGGCATATTGGCGGAAAGGGTCCTCTGGATGTCTTCCTGCGAGAGATCCAGAGTTTCGTTGAAGAAACCTCCGTTTATGATGGAAGACGAGTCGCTTTTGCTGATCAGAGATCCTCTAGAGTCCGTGCCCAGCAGAACGACGGTGTCGTTGCAGTAATTCTGTTTGAAATCTTCGTTTACGTCCTCTTGTGTAGTAGTATCCATGTGTTTGGAAGGCGTTGATGGTGATGACATTACCATTTCTGTTTGATGTGTTATGATACTTTCTGATCGTCGATAATCGAAAACTGATTGTCTAAGATTGTCATTAGACACGTCCATTTTGTTATCTCTTTGGTTGAGGACCTTTCCGTTAACTATCTGGTTGGTTTGACGGCAACAAGATGTTGGGTTTGTATCCATGGCTTCTTGCTTTAAAACTAGCGGTGGATTTTTTTGATTATCGCTATTCTTGGACATGCTTCTGGTATTCGTATTGCAGACGAAATTAGCTACAGAAACCGGAGCAACTAATGACTGGCGCGTGTTTGAATTCGATGATGTGGAAGAGTTACTGTTCAATATCAATAATCCTCCTCCACCTTGAATTTGCGATAAACTGAACACCAAGGGTGGTGTGTTTGCAGCATTTGAATCCCTGCTAACATGACTATGCTGATTCCTGTTTTCACGTGAGTATACTCTCGGCGAATGGTTGTTTGTGAGTACCATAGAATTACTGGAGCCCGTTGTTGAAGACACCTGATTGTTGTTCTCTGAACTGACATTTAATCGCGAATTGGAACTGGAGGAAGGTAGTGGTGAATTCGATATTTCCATTTTGGCGTTGATTCGTCTCATAGGATGTGAGCACGTTTTCCCATCGGCGCATGTTGAATCTGGACAACCGCATTCGAGTTGTTTTACAAGAGCTGCTTGTCTGGCAACTCTTTGCTTTTCCATTAATTGACTCACTATTGCTTCGACTGTTTCCGCAGTTTGTAATTTAAAATTCTGAAATTGGAAAGAAAATCTGTAGTAGGCTTAAGTTATTCAGTTTAACTTCTGAATTGGAATGGTTCTTTACTTTAAAAATTAAAAAGGAATTACAGTATATTCGAGCAAATATTTACCGATATTTCTAATTCGTTGTTTAAATCGGGCTCGTCTTCGCTGTAGAACATGGGTTTCAATTGCGAAACTAGCTCGTCCTTCGTCCATTCTTTCTTATCCGCCCACAAAGCTAAACTAGGGGTGATCACCGCTAGTTTGTTATCGTCTGGGTAGGGCACATTTAAGTAATGTACTAAAACTATATCCGGATTCTGCGAACAGTGAAAGAAAATCGTTTATAGGTTATACTTTTAGCAGCGAAAAGAAATAAATAGGTTATAGAAAAAGTATTGAGTCATTTATAGTCTAAGTTGAGAAAATGATTATTTACATTTTAAAATAACTTTATTAAACTACATATATGCCATTTTACTGTAAAGACCATAATCTTGTCAATGTAGAACTGCTGTAGCTTCTGAACAAAATATTGTGACACGTGATTTTCGTAGGTCTCATTTGAAACTTAATTACTATTTAGAAAGTTCTGTAGAGAGCGAAACCACTCGTAATTTGACGGCGCCAGGTCCGGGCTATATGGTGGTTGTTTTAGAACTTCTTAGGCCTGTTCTTCTTTTTGCTGGGTAGTTAAAATGTATGTGGTCTGGTGTTATTGTGACGGAAGACGACGCGCTTTCTATTGACCAGATCTGGCCGACTTTTTTGAATCACTTGTTGTAATTTTACAAATTGTTGACAGTATAGATTCGAGTCAATCGTTTTATCATACGACAGCAGCTCATGATATATGATGCCTTTTCAATTTCACCTACATCCCCTTCTTTGGCGTTAACCTGAACTTTTCCACATATTATGGAGCCTCTTCTCCTTTTGACCACAATCTCTTTCCTACATTATGATTATATGTGATCCACTTTTCACTGCCCGCGATCAACCGCTTCACTAATGGCTCAGTCTCGTTACTTTCCTCTAAAGATTCGCACTTGAAAATTCGATAGACTAAATTGAAGTCACGTGGCACCCAAGCATCTAGCTTGGTTTAAATCTGTTTGGTGGTGGATAGTTAGTTCCATGACGATCTTATCGCTGCTTACTGGTTTTGTTTAACATTTGCCAGATTAACAGATTGACCACGACTGACCTTACTTTGATCCTAAACAGCACAAATTTCTTCACGGGTAATTTGTCATCTTGCCACACTGAGGAAGAACCAACAACTTTTTTCGTAACTGATAAATGGGACTGAAGAGAACCTAGCTACGTTATGTGCGTCTATGAAAGTGTGGTTTCTAGTACTAGGTTAATTGATTATTATTTAAGTAATATGATTGCTATTAATAAATATTAAGGAGACATTAAGATAGCTTTTTTAAGGAAAAAAAAAACATTTTAATAAAGAATTTAATTTGAAAATTCGGCGTTGTAACCTTAATCAGCTCCACAAATGTTATTTATTTATTGTTAGTCGTTGATAGAAACGTGTTAATAACTGAAAATTATTGTGTTTAATAAAAATTTATTTAACATAAATTGAATAGTTTTAAATTTAACTCATCACCACACGGGTGTTTTATATACAATAATCTAATATAAATAATTTCTTTTTTACACAAAAGGTGCGCCAATTTGAGCAATAGAATCTGCAACGAGTAAAAAAGATGCTTGCTCTTTAACAAGTCGGCAACGGTTATTATAATGCGACGATATTTAAAAAACGATGTATATGCAAGTATAAGGTCACAGCACGTGCATTATTATGCACTTATTTACGAACACTATGTAATGGGATTAAAAAAGGTGTGATCCATCGAAGACCTACAATATGTGCGCGCAGTTAATTTGCGGGCAGCTTACCTGAAGAAGCCAGTAGCATCTTCTGTGGAAGGTCGGTAATATAGCGGAATGAACGTAACAGCCGTATATGCACTGAAACAGAAAACAAGAAAAGTTAAACAAATAAAAGAAAAAACGAAAGAAGAGAAACAACGTACACGCGAAAAAATGTGTGAAACAAACGATAATTGGGTAGAGAGCGCTGTTCGCGCCGTATATATCCGACAAGCTTTGGAAATAATGACAACAAATTCTACCGTTTCTGGGCTATTGTTGCGAATGCATTCTGAGCACATCAGTAATACATGAGCACATGCATGTCTCTTTCTCTGTGTGTGTACGTTCATGTATGCGCGCGCGAACGTGTGGTCCTTATGAAACTTTTAATTAAATAGTAGTACACGGTTTAGTCAGGCGATAAGGCCATTGAAATTCAAATTAGCGCTTAACGCTTAAATATCCCTCGATGCTTTCAACACGGATCAGATAAATTTCCTGGAATGGTGGCGTATTTTTTTTTTGGTACACTTAAAAATAGATCGGATTTTATGGGATGAATTGATTAGTCAAATAAAACAGTGCTGCGCATACTTAAAAGGGGACAATTTACTGCTGTTTTTCAAATAACTCGGAGGGACATGGTTACGTGTGGATAGATATTCGGGTGCCATTCAAAATGTTTATTGAAACTTTAGTGGTTTCATTGACGGATTACAGTAAATCCATTTGTACTTCAGTGCTTAACTAATTATATAACCCACACCTCACACCTCACACTAAACATTATAAAATTTCTATAGTTACTTTAGACTTCATGCAATCAAGTTTAAAATCAGGAATTTAATAGTAACAATTAACCGTTACTGTACTTAAAAGTTTACGAAGCTTTAACAAGACAAGTTTTTTCTTCGATTGGAACCCCATGATATACTAAAGTAAAGGCTAGTGATATGTACTGACCACTTAATATTACCTCAATAATTACCCCCAATTAATTTTCATTAAATTCGGTGGAACCGGGGCAGAAAAATGTCGTTGATACTTAAAACTGACCACTACAGCAGCCGCCAGGTTCCTAATCTAATAGTCTATTATTAAATCAACAGGTCTTCAACATTTAAATGTGCTTGCTTAGTGGCTTAAACTTCAATCTTCTATTAGGCATAAGGCTATTTGAGTTGAGTTTTAATTGTACATATACTTTTCCATTTTTTTTGTCCATTGCCAAGCCGCCGCATCCATTCATCCGATACCACTCTTTTCCAAATGAATTTCTTTTTTTCGTATACATCTACCTCTTCTCTTTGTCCGATCTAAAATGGAATACGCTTCAGTGGTGCGGTACCCGCATTACCATTACCAGCAGTTACTTCTGGAACGTGTTCAGAAAAGATCTATGAAATATTTATCTTATGGAATTGATAGACATTATCCTGCTTTTGGTACGGCATATGAAGGTCTATTTGCTAGACATAATTTCGAATCCCTTTGTATACGCAGAGAGAAAGAGAGTGGCGGTTTTCTTTTTAAATTAATTAAGAATTTTATTTATTCTACTGAGCTGTTGTCTCAAATTGATTTCCTCGTACCTATCTTTGATACTAGATCGTCGGCAACTTTTTCAATACCTAGGGCAAGAACCAATGTCTTTTACAAGGCTCCGCTGGTACATATGTGCAGAAATGCCAATGAATTATACTTGGATCCCTTTGTAATACAGCATTAATCAACATTTATTGTAAATCTAGTTTTAAAATGACTTACATTACCTTATCATAAGTGTTTACATTTTTTGTATTAAATTAACTGCACTTCTTATTCTTAATTTTAGTAATATGTCCTGCAATTGAATTGTTATCTGTCGGGCATTAAAGATTATTATTATTATTATTATCTCAGCCATTTTTCTTCAATTTGGCAAGTATTGGTACTATATTAAGTTGTTCGCTGATACACGTACTTTTCATATTACTCTTCTCGTCTTGTTAATAATTTGTAAACAAAATCACAGTTCGGCAGTGTTTATTTTTTTTTTAACGCCCGTCACTCGCGTCCGTCCAATATAATCCACCTTTTGTAGATTTCTGTATTGATCTTTTCTGGTATTTCTCTTATTTTTTTTTCTACTTTAAGAAGTCTTCGCGATGCTTCTGTTTCCCAGTTGATTTTCTCTTCCATTTTATTCTCTTAGTTTCTTATAATTCTCGAATATTTGTACATCCTCACTTGCGCCACTTTGGTCTTTCCTATATAGCTTTGGTGTTCTCTTCTTTCTTATCGTTTTTATTTTGTTCTCATTTACTAACAACCCCCTCTTTTCCATTTCGCTGGTATAGATATTTAATTTATTTTGCAGGGCTTTCTTCAATTTTGCTAATAGCATTATTTAATATGCAATAGTTATATTGTGCATTGCTACCGCTTATAAATTTTTATAATCAATAATTTTTTTTCTTACATCCTTTCATTACTTAATAGCTGGGTGTACAGTAGCGGATCAAGACCACATCCTTGTCTAGTTCCTTCCGTAGTACTAAATTTTTGCATTGATGTGTGCCTTGCACGTACCATAGACATAAAGAAACTCGCAGTCAATTCGGCTCTGCAATAAATTTTGCAGATTCCAATATTGTTTGGATAAGCTATTTGGTTATTTTTTAAGCAAACGCAGAAGAATGTATCAATAAATACGTCAACTGTGTAAAGAAATTAGAAATACATACTTGAAATTTTATACCGAAAAAGAAGAAACGAGGATAATATACTTTCATTCCTCGGACATAAATGAAAACTATTCGAAAAGTGCTTGATTTAAGGAGCCATTCGATTCAACAACGACTAGATAATTTACCATATACGAGGATGGTCCCATAAGTACCCGGCCTGATCTAGAGATGGTGGTAGCTGTTTGAAAAATATCACTGTATTAGAAAGTACACAATCTATAAAGCATACGCTTTAAGTTTGAATACGTCACGTTGTTTAATATTTGTTTGGCAACCATCAATAGTGAACGTTTTCATTGAATTTGTAAAAATGGAGAAAATTTGGTCATCGTTACGTGATACAATACTGTTATTGGAAAGGCTTCAGCCCAACCAGTATAAAAGCTGAAGTGGATTCTACTGTGGGTGAGTCTGCTCCTTCGTGTACAACAGTGAAATATTGGGTAGTAGAGTTTAAACGAGGCCATATGAGCTGCCAAGACGAGCATCGCAGTGGTTGACCAAATGAGGTGACGATTTCCAGAAATTGGGAAGAAAATCCACAAAGCAGTACTGAATGATCGTCGACTGAAAGTGCGCGAGCCGGCAGACATAGTAGGCATAGTAGAAAGGTGTGTGCAAAATGCAACAAAGCAGAATTTTTGTGCCACTTCACACCCGAGACAAAAGAACAATCAAAACAATGGACTCAAAAGGGAGAACCGGCTCCAAAGAAGAGACTGTTTCATCCACAGGCAAGGTCATGGCATCGGTTTTTTGGGATGCGCGTGGAATAATTTTCTTTGACTATCTTGAAAAAGGAAAAGCTATCAACGGCGAGTATTATGCGAACTTTTGCAACGTTTGAGCGAAAAAATCAAGCAAAAACGGCCGCATTTGGTTAAGAAGAAAGTGTTGTTTCAACAAGACAATGCATTTGCTCACAAATCCGTTATTGCAATGGCCAAAATTAATGAATTAAAGTTTGAATTGCTACCTCATGCACCCTATTCGCCAGATTTAGCCCTCTCGGATTATTTTCTTTTCCCAAACTTGAAAAAATGGCTCAGTACTCAAAGATTTTCCAATGATGAAGAAATGATATCGGAAGTTAATGGCTATTTTGAAGAGCAAGACAGTTCATATTATAAAAAGGGTATCGAGCTTATTGAACATCGCTGGGAACAGTGTATAGAGCTGAATGGAGATTATGTTAAAAAATAGATATATTTCTTTCCAAAATTTTTGTGTTTTCTTTGTTGGGTCGGGTACTTCTGGGCCACCTTCGTATATTATGATTGTTATAGCGGAGACTTTTCCCGTACTTTCTCTTAAGTGAACCCTAGACAAGTGGAAACAACATGTGTTCTTTACTTTAACCAGGAAGCTATGCGGAGATAGCTGATAGTTTAGTGGTAATTTATTGCCTTATCACGTCGGAGTCTCAAGATTAAATTTGAGGACCACTATACTGGAAGGTTTTTCGTAGTTTATCTTCTGGTTAAGCTGAATGCCCACAGTATCTTAAATCGCAATACGAGTGCAGGCGAAATAACTCATGGTCTGCCAATGTTTCTTTTTGGAGATGTACATTTTTTGAATTTGTGTTTCAACTAATGTAAGATTAATAATAGATTATGTGTTCCTTCAAGATATTGGTACGTATTTTATTGTCGAAGACCCTCTATTGCATCACTTTGTCTATTATAACCTTTATATTGACGAATTTTTCATTTAACTATGGAGCATGTTCCACAATTAGCCAATGCCAACGATAAAGCGAAGTCTAGCTCACGAATTTTCTATGAACGAAACGCGTCGTAGTCTGTGCTTTGTTGACTACAACCTTTCATTAGTTACGATGAAATTTGGTCCTTATTTAATATTGTAGCAAGCGATTGTGTAACTTCATCATATATTTGTATTGACCTTAATAAAAGAAAGGTGTTATTACAAGACAAAGACTTTCTCCATTGATTTATTTGTTTACCGTCTGTCGTCCGTCCTTTTTCTTTCGAAAAGAGATTAATTTCTTTCTGTTGAAACGTTCACTTGAGTTTCTAGAGAAGACAGACAATTTCATTTACTATTCCTTTAATTTTTAATATAGACCGTTTTATTAAAGACAATTTAATTACAACGCGATAATTTTATATCGTTTTGCGCGAGTTAAAAGGAGGCACCGAGAAAGAACAAAAACGAAGATGAAAACTGAAGAAAATATGGTACGAGGCGACTGTATCTACGAGAGAGAATACGTTTTCCTTTTGTTTCTATTCTTTCTTTTTTTTTATTGTATTACGACACCAACGTCCTCTTCCGTTGGCGTTGGAAAAAATGTATTAAAACAGTATGAGCAGCGATGCTTCATATTGCGAAACACTTTTATATTAAATTTCAGAACCATTCTGCCCCTCCTCGGCGAGAAGAAATATTTTTCCGCGTGACGGGGGGAGGATTTTGTGTTTTATTGTAACTAGCGTTTGACGCCCGTCAAGACTCTTATTTAATCAAAGTTGGCTCACATATCACAGTTCGGTCTGTTATGAATTTAAACGACCTTGTTAAGCACTGAATGGTGAATGTAACTGGCATATTAGATTTTTTTTTGTATCGGGCACTCTTATAACCGCCTGATGAAAAAAGTTAATCCCAAAACTCAAGTTAATTTACATGATGATAACAGTTTTATACTCAGAAAGTGCTTGTTTGGTAATTATGAAATTTTCGTTGCACTCGATGGAATGAGATTTTTTTCTCTCTGGACCCTCTCCGGAGTGAAATTGAGGAGATATATGGATTTTTATATTAAAAATTGCCGTTAGTACTATAACAAGGCACTGAGTAAAAAGTGTATTAATATACAAACGCATAAAGGCATATTCAGAATCTAAAAGTCAGAAGGAAATCGTAGAGGAAAAGTTTGCACCGCTGCGTTAAAGTATGTAGAGAATTTTCTCCTGCCGACGCGGATACTTCTTCCATTCGTAAGTCCATTCTATTATTCGTTTCTCGTCTTAAAAAGCCTTAAAGTTGCTGAAATTCATCGATAACTCGTTTCTGTGTATGAAGAAGGTGCGATGGACGCAGGAAATGTGTTTGTAAATTTAAGGAAGGAAGAGATATTGTGGAACAGAGTAGTGTCCGCACGTCCATTTTGAGCTATTCAACTCAAAAAATTTGAAAGATCTGCACGTGAAAATCGACGCTCAACTATGAACCAATTTCATGAAATTGTTTCTGAAATTTTAGCTTTAGAAAGTAGTCGTTAAAAAATTTGAAAGCGGTTTATCACCAAAATTCTCAGTATCGCAGGCATTACGACAAGGATGCTGTCTTCCCAACGCAATTTAAGATATATATATATATATATTGTATATATATATATGCTGAAGACCGTTTCAGCGTTAGTAAGCGACAGACCAGGTCCAGAATATGACGAGTGAGGTCTCGTTGAAATGTCAAGAGAACGGTTCTTCCCAGAACACAACGTCAAGTGTAACATATATATAGATACACACACACACACACACACACATATATATATATATATATATATATATCAAAGCGTTTCATCTATGGAAAAGAATGGGTCATGGTATAGACATTGAATGGGATAATGAGTGCATGTATACATATCAGTTCGTAGTTGATCAAGCCCTGACAGCCAACAACAAGGAAGATATGCAATGTATGATGAGGAAACTGACTTTAAAATATGCGAAATGGAATCTAACAGTCAATACTGGGTAAAAAGGAATATCTGTGTATCAGAGTAGATGCTGAAAAAGAAGATAAATTCATGAACTTAATATAAATATTTGGATACAACATTTAATTGAAAAGGAACGGATGATCTAGAGATAAATATTATATACAAGAGCGACGAGCAATAAAATAACTGAATAGCATCTTATGGAGCGAGGCTATAACCAAGAAAAGAAACTTTAACATATAGAAAACCATGGCCAACAGTATACTATGATATCGTTGTGAAACTTGGAGAGTGATGAGGAGGCAAAGAAGCTATGGAAATGGGTGCTATTAGACGAGAAATGAAAATATCATGGGGGGAGTGGAACACGATTACGAGCGAAAACGTTCGACTGCTAATTGGCAACATATAGTGGAAACAACTTGTATGGCATGGCTACGTTTAAAAAATGGAAGATCGTAGACATCCAAAACAAATACTGAAATGGATAAATCCAGATCTGAGAGACGACCGAGTAATCAAGAGAGCGTTACAATGTTTGCAGTCACCAAAATTCCATTTACTGGGAAAACTAAGTATTTATGGCTATATTTAAAAAATGTTTAATAAAGTAACTATTGTCCTAGGTGGTGTAGGCGAATGTCTGGGAAGGACTGGAATTCATATCCTGAGACTGTGGCTATACACGAGTGTAATAGAATCTATAATATTTTGTTTTGTGTGGTCCACACTCTTATTTAGAAAAAGATTTGTTTGTGTCCAAGTTATAATGTATCTGTGACTACTATCAGTTATTTTGTCAATTATGCAGATCTTTTCATTTCTTATTAATAAAACACATCGTCAGTATATCGGCGAGACGTTAATGACGATTGTTGTTGAAAAACGAAAGAAACACATCATAGATCTAGAGCTTTTTGGTTTACATTATAAATTCTCTTCTACAGCCTCTTACCACCTTCTTCTTTAGAATTATTTGGTGTTCTTCTTATTACGCTTTATCTATTTCTATGGTTATTTGACTTTTCAGGATGTCCTAATAGTTGTAATAGCTTTCTTTCATAAATTCCTAGATTGATTTCTTTCCAAATATTTCTCAAGATTTTGAATCAATTTATCTTTTTGACCCTAATTCTGTATATTTTCTACTAAAGACTAAAATATTTTCCTTTAAAAAATTTAGAACTTCTGTTGATTTGATTGGTCGCGACCTAAGTTTTGCATTTATATAGTAAAGTTTGTTCAAGGATTAACTTGTATGGTATATTTCTAATTTCGTCCTTAGCGATAACTCTTTTGGTTTTGGGATTCTATTTAATTTCTTTATATTGATGTTACTTTTGGCAATTCTTATTGGAATATAATCATCATCAGTTTATAATTTTCAAGATGTTGAGAAGAATTTCTTTTTAAGTTGTAGAAATTTTATTCCACTTTCGACTTAAATTATTCGTTGTCTGTGTATCTATATATCAGTTGCTTTGGTATTGTTTCTAGTTCTTTTCTCTTTCTTATGAATAAAACTACATCGTTCGCATAGGCAAGAAGTTAATGATTCTTTTATTGAATAAAAAAGGATTTTAAAATTAAAATTGAAATTTCGTATTATTATTTTTTGCAATGCCTACTGTATAAGTAGCCGTATAAAAAGACTTGAATGAAAAAGAACATTATTTGAGAGAATTAACTTATACATAAAAGTTCCGGGAGTAGACAAAGGGAAAAAGCCAAAACATTCACGACTACATTCACCCAACCAGTGTTAGCGATGTACATAATTCTCTCTCACTTTTAAATTACATATTTTCCCGTACCGAGCCATTCCCTCCATACCAGCATTATTAATCAGACCTCCAATGTATAGGTTCTTCAATGATGGGAGCCAGCATTTTGCTCTTTGAGAGCCCGGTAATTGAAAGGTCCGAGCTTTTGCGCTGGTTGAAAGGTGAACGTTAGTACGGATTGAAGGGAAAATCGACACGGAATTGAAACTTTCATTGTCCGAACGGGATTTTTATTTCTGATAGATACGATTTCCGGGAATTCTGTTTGTTTCTTTTTTGGTTTGTTTTTGGTTGGCGTATTTTATTTGACTGTAGCAGATCGAAATAGAATAAAGTAGTATATTAGCTCTTAACTGTGTGAGTTAATTTTGACCCGTCGCTCTTCGTACTAGAAAGATGTTTTAATTCTTTAAATTAGAGAAGATGCATCTAATGTTGGTATTGCTTTAGAAATAACAACAAGAACAATAATAACAATAAGAACGAGAAAGGAAGTAAGTTCAAAATTGATCAGCTAATATTTCGAAGATAATGATAGTTTTGTCTTACATAAAGATGAATTTGTCTCTCCTCTGAAGGAAGAAAAGATCATCGACTCGTAAAATATATAACGGCCAGTTAGAGTCACAATTTGTATATCAAGAAAAAAGCCGTGAAGTAACTCAAAAGGCTTTGGAAAATTTCTACATTGAGCTTAAATCTTCACTAAATATTCTAATATAAATATCCTATGATCAATTTATAGCGACTGGTCATACTTTCCACCACATTTTCAACATATTCAGTGGGGGTTTGAGTGGCTTTAATGTGTAGCAACATTTTGTATGAAGCTTTTGTTTCATAACTGCCTACACATTTTCTATTGGATTCGCGTGTGGACTGAAGGAGAGGGTCATTTCATCGTCACAATACAATTTTCCATTTCGTACAGCGCCTCTTCCGATGTTTGGGGTCATTGTCCTCCGGCAAAATTCACTGATGGTTGTGTTCAGCAAACCACTTTCTTGTAGAAGTCGCAATAACTTTTTGATACAATTTTAGCAATCAGTGCGTGCTCGAATTTTCTGTAAAAATGCACAAAGGTCCAAAACCTCATGTATTGAAGCACATGGACCTTCACCGGGTGTTTTATTGTGCGATGAATTATTCGATCTTGTTGTGTAGGTTAGGCTCCCTTTGTTGATGACCACGCTTGATGCGTCAGATCAATCTCTATTAATGTTGTTGTTTGCTCAGATGTGGCACGTTTTCGACAGCAGTCCGATAACAACGGTTTCAGTATTGTGCTGCGGTAAGCCACACCACTTTCGCGACTTCTAATACTCCTTAAACTAACATTAATATGTTTTCTGCCAAGCCGTGCTGCGGTAAGCAATTCTACTTTCACGTAAACGACTTATAATAGTCATTAAACTAACATCAATTTGTTTTTTGGCCAAGTCATACTGGCCCTGATGTAATGCGTATTGTGGTTGTCTTCTAAACAAATTCCATTTGGCTTTATCTTGTTTTTTTGTTATCGCTCAGATTTTGCCGCTGCCTTCAAGATCAATATTTATGTTGTGTTATAGCGGTCTACCTACAATCGTACGAATCCATCTGAGTTATGTAAGTATCTCGCTGTGGTAGACATTTTTGGTCCTTTGGGATGAACAGATAAAACAGCCTTCCATATTTTTTAAATAAGGAACACTCATAATAATTGCATTAATGTACGCAACTCCTAATTCGTTTACGAAACAGAACTGTTCTGAAAAGTACAACGTATTAGTGTCTCTCATCTCATTTATCATTGAATATTTTATTGACTTTATCCTTCGCAGGCAATCGATCTTTTTCTTTTGTTATACAGATTGTATGAGAGAGTATATTATATATGTTCATATACAGTAGTTTAGACATACAAGATTGTGATACATTATACCATATGTGGGCAACAATCGCCCGCTGTAAGATTTGATCCAGCCCGCGAGACATTGTCGTATTATTTCATGTCTGATATCTAACGCTAAAAATTATGAACACTACTTTAAAACACTATTTTAAAAGGCACTACTTTTAAACCTGGCCCGCGAACGTATTTGCACATTAAAGTTTGGCCCACAACATGTCAAAGGTTGCCCATACCTGCATTATACTAATGTTTTGACAATCGTTAAGCATTGTATTTCGTAAAAAAATATTAATATTTTAATGGAAAAATATGATGGTGGATCAGTAATGAACGAGTTACTAACTGTACAGATGGATTTCTTGAGAAGTGCGTCAGTGCAGATATTAAAAGAAGAATGGGAGTAGCAAAAACTGCTGCGGAAGAATTCGAAATGAGACGTTCAACACTTGAGAAGGGTGGCAGATCATCTTTGATGAACAAGGGGGCAAAATGAAGCAATCAGGTGCAATTGAACATATAGAGATGAGTATTTGATGAGGCTCCTTGGGCTTTTGAATATGGTAAAAATCCAATTAATGTTATTCGTGGTATAAGTGTATATAAAAAAATTATTGTTGTTTTCTTTAGGTATAATGGCCAGTAATTTCTTTTGAAGACCTATAAATTCTGGTTGGCATACAAAAGCTTGCCTTTGTAAAATCTTTGAAAAAGTATGTAGTGATCCAAGATCTAGTTTGTTTGGAATATTGTTACACAATTACAACGCAACTAACCACTCACCTCACCATATAATCCAGATCTGCCTTCAACGATTTCAATGGTTTCTATTCTTGAAGCTACATAGATGAGTTTGCATAGTAATTTATATTGGAGGCTTAGTAAGTAGGTGACTAAACTACAACTCCGAAGGTCCCACCTTGAACGTTGATGGTATTTTTTCAGTTCCAACTTAACTCAGGCTATTTTAAGATAAGTACTTGGCGTAGCTGACCACATATTATTGAAAATTTGTCAATGCTATTGTGAAGTAAAACTTTTACGCCACCCAAAATATTTTAATTTTATATAATTTATGCTTTAAGGTGTTTCTAATGCATCACGTGCATATTCAATTTGGCAACAGTGAGGTAGCTCTTTATCTATCTGTATGTACAAATATACTTTAAATGTAGAGAGTTTAATTAGAACTTAAACTTTTTATAGCTGTTCAAAATTCATCCATACTTTTCTTCCTGAGAAAAATAAAACAATTTAGTTGTGATACATTGAATATTTACATCGTCGAGCCACGTCAAGACGGTTCCTTATTCTCCCCTAATTTAATTTTTAAAATTCAATTTATCCTTAAAAAATCACCGTTAATTATATACAACGAAAACATTGGTCTTAAGTATTTTATTTTAAACGATTCTGTTTTGTAATCTGTAGTAGAATATTGTGCGTGCAATAAATCGCGATATTAAAAATTTTTAACAGCCGTCAAACGCGAACGTTTGCGGTTTTTACACAGAAAACTTTTAATTGAATCATACATTTTTCAAGTGAAAAATCTTCGCGGAAGTGGTGTAGTTGTTGTAAAGGACGTTGGTTACGGTGCGGCGCGCGAAGAATTCATATATAATGCAAGACCCTTACCAAACACTCGTGGGAGCATCTTAAGAAGATATATTACACCTAAGTAATTCATTTGGAGACATTAGAGAGGGCGTTAAGAAACAATAAACATTTTACGGCAGACATTTCAAAATTTTCTCCTTCCTTCGTCGAGTTCCTATGGAGGCTTTCTTTGCCTCTTCTTTCCCCCTGGTTTACTTGTTATCCCGAAGACGTCTCATCTCCTAAATCATCCCCCGCAACACGTCGGTTTTGTCCGAAATCTGTATAATTCCGCGAAGAAGAGATTTATTCTCTCATTAGATGTTTTTCCTTTTGTCTCGTGTTTTTTTTTCCTTTTTCTTCGAGCTATTCTCGTTTTGCGGTGGTCCTATTACTTAATTAAAGTCGGTGGCAGTTTTCAAAAAGGGGAGATTTAGTACGGTTGCGGGGGAAAAGATTCATTCGGTTTTTTCGACGCGTTGTCTCAGAAAAGACAACGGCGGAAAAAAGGAAAATTTTAATATTAATTGGGAAGTTTTGAATGACAATGACTGTCCGCCTACTAAATGTAATATGAGGCTCCCCCCGTTTTTCCAGTTTGGATTTTTATTACGAATTTGACGTAAAATTTTATGAATAAGGAAATTAGTTTTCTCTTCGGTTTCAAGGCGGATTAAGTATATATATAAAAGGGGATTTTTAAATTTATAATTTAAAAAGTTTAGTTGCATATTGCGTATATTTTAACGGAGTAAGTTGACGTTTGAGTTACCTTTAATAAAAAAAACATTTATCTTTTCGTAATTAGTTTTGTTCGTATGAAATTATACAGGCGATCTCAAAAGTATGAAATTAAAATATTTTCGGTCTAGGGCGGCTGTATATTTTCATACGTACTTTTTAGTTTTTAATTGTAAACGGCAGTAAATAAATAAATAATTCGTTGTCAAAAATACGTTTCTTGGTTCCGTAAAGGAACAGATTAGACACCTAAATCTTTTATTGAATAAGAAGGCGCAAATATTGAAGCATTGAATGAATACGTAGTTATAAGTAGGGTCCTGCGTTGACAGGCAAAATAGTTCCTTAGTGATCGGTCGCTCAAATTTACAACAGATCTACTGCGTAGGGAAGTTTGTTAGGATGATAGTGACCTTGCTGTCAGACCACTTTATACATATGAGCCCAAAAAAATCATATGTAGCTTCTGCCAAGTAAAACAAAAAGCCGCGAATGAGAGATAATATCCTGAAGCGGAAAGGATAAACTGCTCAAGAAGTTGCTAGTTGCTAGTTAAAGCAATGAGGCTGGAAAATATACTCTGCATGAGGACCACAATAAATATGGAAAGGTTGAAGTGGGATAGGCTACACACTCCTCTAAGAAAATTTAATCCAATCTCATTTAAGTGACGCACTTTCTTAGTATATGTTAGTTCAATGCGTTGAGATAGAAATTGTCAATTTCGCACAATCAAACTATTTTATTGATCTGAAGCTTTAAAAAGTTACAATGAATAGGACTGTTTTCATACTGATACATATGTGAATAAGGACTGAGCTAAGTGTAGAAGTTGAGAATATTGCATTTAGAAACATTCGTTTCCAACTAATTTTTTTCACACCAGGATTCTAATATATCAATTTGGTTTAGAACAATGATTTCCCTTTTAGCTTAAGACTTTTTGAAAGCGTTTCAAGCTACAGATGTCCAAAAAGCATCGGTCCTAAATTGTTTCTTTGTGGAACACTAAACGTAAGTGAAAAATGCTCAGATTGATGGCCGAAATAAACAATGAATTGTTGTTCGGGTGATAAAAAAAATCCAATGTGAGGTAATTAACAAATCATAATTTATGCAGTCAAAAATTCTAGTAAAGCCAGTATAGATAATGAATAATCATTGCCTCCCTCTCTCGTCTAACACAAAAATGTATTGAACAACAAAGCGAGAACGCGTCTATCTCGCATGTCGGCAACAAAGTTTCCAGAGCTACATACAAACCTTGCAAAAATCTTTCTTACTTCCAAATGCTGTGTCGAAATGCGATGAATTGAATCTTTGGAAATATTTAATTCCATTCCCATGTATCGCAATGAGGATTTAGACTCATTTCTGATAAATTCACGCACAAGTTAGATGTTACTTTCCGTAACTACAGATTTCTTTTGCACTAGGATGTTCGTTGTCATTTATGTTCGTACGACTGTCTTTACATCGTTTATACCATTCATACACACTCGTACGTGATAAACACCACCATGCACTTGTTTCATCAAATTAAACGTTTCAGTAAACGATTTAAAATTAATTTTTCAACCAATGCCAAATACATTCTGTTACTTTATGCGCAATTTCTCTGCTTCTAATGATGCAAATGTCGTGATATTTCGATATAACATTGGTGAAAGATTTACCTTACCGACGCATATTTTTTGTAATAGATGGCGCCGCTGAGAATAACAATTTTAAAAAAGTTCCGTTTTCTTTGCGACAGCCTATGTATATTAGTATTTACGCAAGTACTGGAAACGTGTACAAAGGGTACTAGGAAAGTTTTGCAATACAGCTTTGTTTATTTAATTTTTTCAAAGTAATTTCCTCTACACTTAATACATCTCTCTATCCTTCGAAACCAATCTTTAAACCAGTTCTGCCAAGTTTTACTAGGGAGTAAAGCACACTCGTTGTCCCAAGCCCCCAGAAGGTCCTCATCACTGGAAAACCGCCTCCCTTTTAGCTTCATTTTCACATGCGGGAACAGTGCGAAGTCGCAGGGAGTAAGATCTGGACTGTTGGAAGGGTGCTTGAGAAGTTTCAATCTTGTCAAATATTCGGTGTAGGCTTTGGCGCGGTGAGCTGGAGCATTATCGTGATGAAGAAACCAGGCGTCCATTCTTGACTTTGGCCGCATGTTCTTCATAGATCTAATGACTTAAGGCAGGCACTGTTCAGTATACCACTTAGCTGTGACTGTCTTCTGTGTGTCCAAAACGACGCGTTCCACAATTCCACTCGATTTGAAAAATACAGCTATCATTTTCTTCTTTATAGATCGGGATTTTCTGACAACTACGGGTGTGTCCTCATCATCAAAGACCCAAAGTTTGTTTTGAGCTTTGGTCGGCACATCGTAATAGTACAGCCAAGTCTCGTCACCTGTCACGATGTTGTTCACATACCGAGATTGTTCCTTATTAAACTTTTTTAGTATCTCTCGGCACCAAGCCACGCGTCGTGTCATCTGCTCTTCAGTCAGTCGATGCAGCACCCAGAGAGAACCAAGTTTCTTCATGTGCAAATGATCATGCAGAATCGAACGAATTGCTGGTGCATTTAGGCCTGAAGTACACTCTATCTGTTGGTAGGTCACTCGCCTGTCCTCGCGAAGCATTTTCCTGACAGTAGTAACGTTTTCTTCCGTAACTGACGTTCGTTACCTTCCCGGCCTCTCAGCATCCTCCACAGTCAAAAATCCCCTTTAGAACTCTCTATACCACCTGAATATCGTTGTGCGATGTGGACAAACATCACCATGCAAGAGTCATTTCTTCGAGGCACTGGTTTATGTTTAAACCACGCACGAAGTTATAACGCAAAACTGCCCTTATCTCATTTCGTGACCACGATGCCATCGCAAGCACTTTACACTCTCACTGCTAATGAATAACTGAACCCATCGTCATGGCACGGTGGCTACTATGTACGTATGAACATGTCTCAACATGCAGCAACAAGCAGCTTCCCCCGATTCATTGTTGCGTCATATTGCCAAACTTTCCTAGTACCCTTTGTATGTGTTGCACAAGCAAATCTGAAAAGCTTGTTTTTATTTAATTGAAAAACTATTGAATTTAATTTGAACATCAATGGATATGATTCGAAAATGTGCACAGCAAATATCAAACCGCTATAAAAAAAGTTTGATCTTTGCATTTCGGTATTTTCGGAATTCAACAGAGAATATAATTCGCTAAATATTTTCGAAATAGTTACGCGTTAAGCCTTCGCCGCGATGCGATGTAATTGCAACGATTATTTATTCATTGGCTCTTGCGCTGGGAGAGAGAGGTCGAATTAATTTGATTGAATATTTTATTGATTATTTAATGTTTGATTGGGCCGAACTCAATTTTCCACTTGCCCTATTATGATTATAAAACAAATACAAAAGCTTGCCCCCAATCAAAATAGTATCAATATATAATTACGCGTATCAGCCACTGTACGGTGCGTTGAATAATTATTCTTTAATGTAAACAGAATTTAATTAATATCGGTAGGATACTCCGTCCACCGCTCCTATTTGTACATCGGTTAATAACATTTGCAGTGGAAGATACATGGGTTTTGAACAGCACACGAGGGTAGACATCGATTATTTTAGGGAAATGATAGATCAGGCGCATGTATAAGCAATCAAACTGGATCATAATTAATTCTACAATGATTACATAATATTTATGTATCAGGTGATTCGATAAATTTCCAATTTAAGTAGGTGGACGTGAACGTACGTGCGATCTAATTAGCGACCATATCCGCTGTCATTAAAAGTTCTATGTATAGAATACAACTTGTAAGCAAGTTACCTGTTATTATTTACTATTTCATTTAAGACGTCTGTTATAGTCAATAAGAAATGTTGGATATAGTCACTCTTCTTGAATACGATGTATTGGCACTTTGTATCTCAATAAAGATGCGTTTCAATAACAGTTCAATTGAGCCATACGTATCTCGTATACTTATATACATATATTGCTTCCAGGAATATTTAGAAAGCGCAATTAGTGTAATGCCTGCTATTACAGTCATTATATAGTTATTAAGGATATACGAGTACTAGAAGAATCGCTTGCAGCTGAAGCAAACTTTAGTTATTGATATGTAATAAATATTCGAATATTTCTACTTACACAATTAGTTAAGTAGAATATACAGTATGTGCATGTGCAATTTGTACCTTGAAATATTAAGCCATTTAAGGTACTTTTTCCAAACTATTGCTTTTACTGCTATTTTATTTAAATTGTGCCAATTTCGTGTGTAGCGTTTAAGTCTCTATAATGAGAAGAATACCTACTAGGGAACGCCACAGAATAGTAATATTACACAACGAAGGACAGCCGCAGCTGAATGAACTCATTTCTTAAAAACTGCAATTGGAGAGTTGAAAAAAAAAACAGGTTCTGTTGAAGATAAACTAAAGAGTGGACGGATTTTCAAAGTTAAGGATATCCACAAAAGATATCTAAAAATAGTCTTTGCGAAATCGCCACATATCTTCTATAGAACAAGCGATAGATCTTAAAATTGTGGTGTAGGTGTCAGTGACTGCTTCGTGTGCTAGAAAACATTTAATTAAGCAAGAACTTAGGGGGTAAGTTGCTATTCGCAAACGACTATTTCGTCGCGGTAATAGAACAAAAGGGTTTGCGGTATGTAAGAGAACATCTACATTGGACTACAGAAACATGAAATCGGGTGTTACATAGTGATGAATTGAAATTCGAAGTTTTTGGTAGTAGTAGACGTCAGTATGTTCGTCGGAGAATGGAAGAAGCGTACAACATCAAATGTTTACAACCAACAATTATATACGATGGAGGTTCTGTCTTAGTATGAAGTTGCATTTCGGCAGATGGACCGGGAGATTTAATAATAATTAATGGAAAATGAACTCGAGAACATTAACGTGATATCTTAAGAGAGTACGTTATACCTTCTGGACGGCAATTAATTGGACACAATTTTATGTTTCAACACAACAACGATCCCAAACACTCTTCAAGAACTTTCCGAAGGAGTCGTGGAAATCACGATATGGCCACCGCAAAGTCCCGTCATAAATGTCATAGAACACGTATTGGAGTACCTTGATTGGAAGAAGAATGAAACGAGGCCAACAAGTGTCCAGGAATGTATTCAAGTACTGCAAGAAAATTGGGCAAATATTTCGCATGAATTTCTTTAAAATGATACGAATCAATCCCAAAAAGAATTGTTGCTGTACGCAAAGCTCGGGTCAGCCATGCAAAATATGAATTATTCTTTGATATATTATTAATTAATTATGTCCTTGTATTCTGTAATGTTGATAAAATCATTAAATATAAAAATGCCAACCGACGTTTGAATTTGAATTGAAGCGATTAATTCTTCTACAAGAAATAACTCAAAGGATTCATATATTAATAGATCACATATTTTGATTATTTCAAAGCTTAGATCGGAACGAATTCATGTTACAATTTACTTTTTTAGATCCAACATTCAAAAGATTTGGTGATATTATAACAAGGGTTATAAATATTTAAAGGAAAAAGTACTACTGTGGGCAAAAAATAGTAAGACTTTGTTCATAATTTTTAAATTCTTAATTTATTCTTGCAAATCTATTTCGTCCCCCTCAAAGTAATCCTCCTTGGCCACAATACACTCGTGCCAACGTTTTTTCCAATTCTCGAAACAGTTGTTAAAGTCAATTTCAGGAATAGCCTTCAATACGCGTAGCGATTCAAGTTTAATCTCTTCAATTGACTCAAAACGGTTTCCCCGGAGCGGTCGTTTGAGTTTGCTGAATATCCAGAAGTCACACGGAGCTAAATCAGGCGAAAACGGTGGTTGCGGCACGATATTGGTTGAAAATTTGGCGAAAAACTATTGCAGTATGCGACGGTGCATTATCGTGGTGCAAAAACCAAGAGTTTTCGGCCCATAATTCTGGCCTCTTTTACGAATAGCATTGCGCAAATGACGTATAACACTCAAATAGTATTCTTTGTTGACAGTTTGGCCGGTCGGAAGGAATTCGGAGTGCACCACACTTCGATGATCGAAGAAAACTGTCAACATAACCTTGATTTTTGACTTGCTTTGACGTGGTTTTTTGGGCTTCGGCTCACCTTTGATACGATATTCGGCCGATTGATCGTCTGTTGCCGGGTCATAAGCGTAGATCCAAGTCTTATCTCCAGTTATGGTGCCTTTCATTTTGTCTTGATAGTCGGAAAGCATTGTTTCACAAACGTCAACGCGACGTTGTTTTTCGAAAAAATTGAGTGATTTTGGAACAAATCGTGCTTTCACTTTTCTTAGGCCCAAATGATCTTTCAAAATGGTTTTCACTGAGCCTTCCGATATTCCAACGATGCCAGTAAGGTCTCTGACTGTTAATCGTCGATTCTTAAACACCAATTCCTTGATTCTATTGACGTGTTGATCATCAGTTGATGTTGATCGCCGTCCTGGACGTGGTTCGTCATCAACGCATTCTCGACCCTCTTTGAATAATTTGTACTACTCAAAAACACTTGCTCGCGACAAACAATTATCACCGAAGGCCTTTTGCAACATTCTGAACGTTTCGGCACCAGAAATTTGATTCCGTACATTTAAAAATTTAATGGAACTTCTTTGTTGAATAATTTCACTCATTGTAAAAATCGCCGAATGCACTTTTTGTACTTCAGAAAGACAAGCGTATACTAAACACTAATGATTATTTTGATGTGACATTTGGCACAGATGTCACTGACAGTCATACCATCTTAGAAAAAAAATATTTCGACGAATGGGTTTTCGCGCGAAATTTAAATTAAAACGTCTTACTATTTTTTGCCCACAGTAGTATATATACAGATAACGTAACAATTTCATATAAGATTTTCAATGCATCCCATTCAATAACCAAAAATACTTCTTCTTGAGGAGAATTTACTAAACAAGTAGTAAAAGTTAATCGAAATGTGTCGGGTCAAGAGATGCTGAAATTTTGAGATATTTGCAAGAATTTGTTATTGGTAGATAGAAAGATCCATTAATGGATCTTTCTATTAATGTTGGAATGGTGAGATATACACCATTAACAAAGGGTACACGTATTTTTACCGTACGCATATACGCATATACTCGTAGGAAGCATATAAAGGCATTCTGTTCACTATAACTTAAGAAACTTCGTGTTTCAAAATTTGCTAGAAGATTTTGAGTCAGTTTTTTTGGGATTGAAGTAATCGTAATTGATTTTCTGGGAAAGAAAATCGCTGGGGAATAGTATAAATTGTCCTGTCTCTCTCCCCAAATTGCAGGTCGCCATGGAAGAAAAGTGTGTTTAGGCTTAGAATTACTTGTATGCCTCTTACCTTAACTGAAAAAAATGTAAAGTTTCTTCAAACGAAGAATTGTAAAAAGAGTGACAAGAATTGTAAAGATTTAATTTTTACAGCAAGATGAGTTTTTTTTGGAAAGGCCTATTAGCGTTTTTATTTGCTTTTGTAGTAGGTTAAGAATTTATCAATTTGCTCATTTATTTGGACTCTTCGTTTTACACTATGAATTCTTTTGTTCTTGAATTAGTTACATCAACAACTATACACCTATAATTCTTAGCATTGCTAAAGTATTAGAACATATACTATACATTAAAATTTATAAAAATGTACAGCTTATTTACCTATACATCAGCATTGGTTATAACTGAGCAATACATTATAACTACCTTAAGATACATTACCTAATTTCAAAAGCAATAGATACACCACGGCAGGTCGGTGTCATATATATTGATATTTAAAAGCCTTCGATTTTATAGACCACGGCTTGTTTCTTGCTCAATTGAATTGTATAGGCTTCTGTTCCATCTTTTGCAATTAATACATTCTTATTCGTTCCGAAGAAGATTGAGGTTAGGGTATGTATAAGTAATTTAAGTAATAAAATATGTTTCGGAAACATTACAGTAGGCTATTTAATGATAAAGTATATCGTAAGCAATTTGATGTATTTGTAGTTGGTAGTGCAAGAATTTCCAGATTGTTTTTTCTTCTTACATTGGTGACATTTCTATGTATGTGTTAATAAACATTATAAATAATTAGGTTATGGTTATCAGTGATGAACATAAAAAGTAAGCAGTTACCTCGTACTACAATAAAATCTGGCTAAAAGACTATCTTTGTTAGACGATCATAGGAGTAAACAACCTCATTTTATTAAGTTCCATTTAATACTAAAATACTAAATTTAACTTGACTAGAACGATTATCTCTTGAAACGATCATATTTTTCTAGTTAATTGCCTTTGTTTTAGAAGCTTTTCTGTGTTTCTGACTTAATGGCCAGGGACGATCACTTAATAGATTCGATTGTTGTTTGGGTCCGTTTAAATAGTCATGAATAAGGTTATGAATGAAAAGAAAACATTTGTTTTAATAATTTCTTACCTCTGTGCCTTGAACTTTTAATTTCATGTGGTCCTCTCTTGTGGTCTTTCCATCTTTTCGTTTCTTCCAGCAATAGCCATCTCTGCGGTATCTCACTTTCTTTCGACTGTAAAGCAACATGGACCCACTTTTTGGCCTGCAATTAAAAATGGTAAATATCAAGAGATATATTTTTATGTTTCTTTATTATAAATAGTTTATTCTTTTATATAATTTTAATGTTAAAGTTTATTATTTATTGGATATATTTAGTAAAACTAAAGGAATTTTTGGCTTAATATAGTGGTGTACGCTTAAGCAGGAGTATACCATTGCGCTCTGCCACATAATGTGTTAAAAATACTACTCTATTCTAGTTCTGCAATATTGTCATCTGACTTGAACTTCCTTCTGACAAGAAACAGTTTGAGTTTTGGGAATAAGTGGAAGTCAGGGGTTAGATCCGGTGAGTACGGTAATTTGGGTAGAACCTAGAATCGTAATTCACTCAGTTTTCTCAGTTTTTCTATGATGGATTAGCACTTTCTTTTGTCACTGCAGGTTTTTCTGCAGTAATGACAACCTTCACTTTGTCTAAAAGAGCGGTTGGTCCGTTGATAGTTTGTAGTGTTACGAGATAGTCGAATCTCAAAATATCGTGGCCATTACCTTTCCAGTCGAAGGAAACGTCTTGGCCTTGTCGGAGGATTGCAGCGATCTCACCACAGCTAAGACCGCCGTTTAGATTCTGGCATATAGTAATGGGCCAAGTTTCATCGACTGTTATAAAGGGACACAAAAAATCTACTGTGTTGCTGTTAAAGTGCTTCAAAATGTCGTTGGGAATTTGCGCTCTTTTGTGTTTTTGATCTGCATTCAATAAGCGCAGCACTTACCTGGCAGGGACCTTAGATATGCTTAAAATGTGGCATAGAGATGCTCACCGTCTTGGCAATCGCCGCCACTTTCGTTTTTCGGCAACGTAACACAACGTCATGAACTTTTTCAATTATTTCTGGAATAGTAACATGTTTTGGTGGTCCAGAGTGTTCTTCATCTTCGAGACTCACGTCGCCACGTTTAAAGTGAATAATCGTGTCCGTCGAAAGAGCATCGCTGTCTAATGTTTGCTGAGTATCCGCCAAAATTTCAGTTGTGTTCATCTTCTTAAAATGCAAATACTGAATTCCACCATGAATAGTGATTTGATCTATTTTACAACTGTTACTAAACACGTCTTCTTTAAGCAACTGTACCTGTCAAACTAAACGTCAGAAGATATTGAAAATTTAAATAGACTTTTGTAAATACATGGCCTACTGGAAAATAATACCAATTTTTTTCACAAATACCAAGTCTCACCTTCCATCAAATCATACTTGTACAAACGCTAAAAAGCAGAAAATATTATCCGAGTAGCATTTTTTCGTTTCGACAATTGTGTGATCGACGCGTTTAGCCGATCTAACGCCTTGTGCTTCTTTTCAGAAGGACAGTAGGCAGAGGTTTTCAAATGTCGCTCCACAAACCTATTTCAACAGAGAATTTAATTCGTCAGAAAGTAACACGAAATCTGGTGGGAAACTTCAGAAATTGGCTGCATCAGTGTGTAGAGAATAGTGGCCACCATCTTCAAGACATTTTGTTTAAAACTACATGATCTAAAACTTTAAAGTATGTTCTTTCATTGGCAAAAAATAAATTTTGTGTACCAATGATATTTCTTTTTTAGGTTTTCAAAAGAAGGACATTTTTCTGCTTTCACTGCTACTTAATAAAAACTAGGATTTTTACTGAAAGTCCATCGTAACAAAAGAAGCGAAATGTGATAAAAATATATTTGCATATCACTATTTCTTAATAATTCTTAGTACGTGTGATATTCAACCGACTAAAATTAGCGATAATCGTCCATTAATGCCCTTCATTGCTCGTAACACTTAAAGTCGATTTTGCCACGAAGACGCGCTACGAAACACATACATACACTCAGACTCACATACAGCAATTCCGAAGAGAATTCAAATTAATAGGAACGTAAAATGGAAAACATAACCGGAATGAACAAACTGCAACCAAATTGCGTTATTTTAGACGGTTGGGGGAGGTAAAACGTTGGATAGATAAGAGTAATGAAGGAGCATCCCACGGCGAAAAGGGAGCCGCGCTCTCCGGTTGCCACACGCGGCGAACTCATAAGAGACCGTAACACGGACTCGTAAAACGCGGACACGATTCGGAGGGTTAAGTGTAGACATAAAGGGTCCGGTTTGTTCGCAATTACTGGACGCCATTGTATGCATAAAAACGATATTAAATTTCGAGATAGTGCTCTTCCTGTGTATGGAGCGATAAAGTACCCTGCTGGAATAGGAATACGGACGTTTACGCTGTTATTGTTATTGTTATGAAAAGTTTCCTTATTGTACGTTTGGTTTTTAATTTTAATATCTCTCGTCACTTTAAATTTTAGCGTATTATTATATGAGAAAATAAGTATTCTATATTCTACACTCTTTCCATTTTTAATGTAAAGGTACGAACTGACGTATGATTACAGTAAGCTACTATAGCGGTTTAGTTTTAATCTTAGCACGTAAGAGGGCTGTTAGTAGTATATCCTTCTTATTGCGTAATGAGGTTGATATTTCACTACTACACTAGAAATAAAGCAAAACAAACTATATTGTAACTCCAGAACTACTGACCCACTGTCGATTAAACTAGGAGTTGATGTAAATATTGGGTTGTCAGCAAAGCTGTGACACATTTTTGTAACAGATGGCGCTAGTTCCATTTCACAAGTGTTGGAATCATTCGCATCTGTATGCTATATCATACTACAGTTGACCATTATAACTTTTGGAAAAGAATTGAGCGATTTGGTTGAGTGTTCGAAATTTTATAAAAAGTTGATAATCTCATATTCTACTCTTTTATTTTAGTAAAACGAAAGACACGCTTCAAGCTTTAGAAAGTTTACGGTGACACTGCTTTACAATTTTAACGATATTCCTTTGTCAGGTAAGCCTACTGAGGCAGGAACGATAAAATAAAGGCGTTGATCGAGCCAAATCCATGCACATGACACAAAAGATTGCAGAAGTGTTAAACATTTGTCATTCAAGTGTTCACGATTACATGTTAAAGTTAGGATACGTGAGTAAGGTAGATATTTGGGTTCCTCATCAGCTCGAAGAAGTTCACTTAACTGCGTTTATAAACATCTGTGATATGCTCCTTAAATATAAGGAAGACATTCTTTTTCTAAAGCCACTGATAACGAAAAATGGATTTATTTCTACAATATAATGCGAAAACGGTCTTGGTCCTGGTCTGAAGATTAGTCTCGAACGTCACCAAAAGAGACATTCATCAGAGGAAATTTATGTTTTCATTGTGAGAGGATTTTAAAGTTGTCATGCTTTTGAAGCTCCTAATAAGGAACGAAACAATTAATTCAAATGAGTACTCTCGGCAGTTGGACTGTTTGAAGAAATTCATCATCCACAAATGTGGATGTCAATTATTAATCGTAATTGGAATTTCATCAGTGCAACGCGAAATTATACACATATTTAATAGCGGTCAAAAATTATTAGATTTTAGATGGGATATGCTGCACCTATTACTCGCTAGACCTTGTGCCTTCAAACTTCCACTTCTCTTGTTCTCTTAAAAAGTCCTTGCCTGGTTTAATGTTCTACTCAGATGAGACTATGAACCAGCACGTTATAAAGATTGATCTTTACATGAACAAGAAATTATGACGTTTAGCAAAAGGTGGCAAATGGTTATCAAAGAAATCTGGCAATATGTAACTGATGATTTTTATAATGTGTGTTTAATTGTTGGTCAGTCTTTTCTTTATTGACTTCACTTTTGCCTTTAAAAGTTCGGCAATGTGCAATATAGCTGCTTTATTTTATTACCATGTTTCCATATTTTATAAGGTAGTATTTATATTTATAGTGGTACTGTTCATGTAAAATGCGTTTTAGAAAAACCAACTTTTACTTTGCAAACTTATTAAACGTGAACTTGCACTGATGAATTCAATCAAGGTAACGTTTTGCAACATTCATTTCAAAGGCACGAATTAAAAGTAATCCGATGATTTAAAAACGTTGAGAAATTCTTACAACTCTGACGCAGTACCCGCGTACACGTTGCTATGGCGAAGTCATTCTAAAAAAAATCTGTAATATTTAAACGTTTGTTCGACTTTTCCGTACGAAACAGCAACAAAGTAAGTAGCTCTTGTGACAAACCATGCAAAGTCCTCTTTAATAAATGCAAATTCTACTGCGATACATATATCGTAACACAATATGCGGCGCTTTCTATTGTCTTTTGTTTTCCGAGCAAATTCCGGAAATTGTTTATCTTCTGCAGAAATAATTCACGAACAAATAATATATACTGTTCTCTGTATATTTGTTTTCCATTTCGTCTATAATATCTCCAACAACAGATGAACAATGAAGAACACTGAAAGATAATGTACCTACTACAGATGACGAGTACACACTATATCCGTACATATACATATACTCGTATGTTTATACTTACAAGATGTGTATACTGTACCTTTGCCCAAACAAGTACTCGTATGATATAATAACGTTACATTAATAACGTGCATTTGCAAAGAAATAAATTGGATAATTCCATGTAACAAGTTTTAGTACATTAAAGGGATCACGAATTGTTATGCTCGTAATAATTAATATTGTTTGAGTTATTTGACTATTTTTAGAGACGAAACTATATGTATGTATGTTTTGTACGTAAATCCTTTGTTTTTATATTGTAGACCTATTGTATAGATCAATAAACTTCTTAATAATTAATATAGAAAGTTGCTTTCCAAATTTTTTAGGTATTAATAAGTTAAGTATTTATTTTTATTGTTCCAAACACCAGGTTGACATAAATAAAAATAATTACGTAACAAGTTTTCCAATAGGGACTTAACAATTTTGTCTTCTAATGCGAACGCACCCTTGAACGTTTCTCATGATCTGTCAACGTCAAAACGTGAGTCAAGGTGAATATTTTTATCATGGTGAAGTTCACGAACGACCATTTGGAAATTATTAAAAATTACTACCGTAATTCTGAGTCGGTGGTCACTTACTCCAATTTTCGGTCGTAGTAATCGTCTCAGGCAGGCTGTGCGTGCAATAATGGATAAATTCGAGGCAAAATATTCATTATTAGATGTTTCTGTGCCAGTGAGATAACGCGTCAATCGAAGTACCGAAAATATCGCAGCCGTAAGTGCTTCAGTTCGAAGTGAGGCAAATCAGTCGACTCCATGCCGTTCACAGAAATTGGGTATCTCTCAAACCACATCGTGGCGAATTTTGCGTAAAGATCTTGGCTTAGACCCTTATAAGATCAAATTAACTCAAGAACTGAAGCTCTTGATCATTTCAAGCACCGAAACTTCTCCGGTTAGGCTCTGCTAAAGTTTGAAGAAAATCCTGGATTTTATTGAAAAATCATCTTTAATGATGTAAGTTCATTTTTGGTCTAATCGCAATGTCAATAAGGAAAATATGTGCTATTGGACAGCAACAAACCTACGTGTGTTTTAAGAAACTCCGATACAACTACAAAAAGTGACCATGTCGTGTAGATTTCGTGCCGGTGGTGTGATGGGCCCATTTTTTTCGTCGATGAAAATGATCGCCATGTTACGGACAATAGAGCTCACTATTGTGCCATTTTGGAAGACTTATTTTTGATCAGAATTGAATGGACTTGACATCAGTATATGTGGTTCCAACAAGATGGTGTCACATGCCATATAGTTGGTCAAACAATTGATCTATTAAAGGGGGCAGTTCGGTAACCGTGTAATTTCGAGAAGTGGTTTGGTCGAGCAGCCACCTCGCTCATGTGATTTAATGTCGTCGGATTTTCTTATGGGGTTATGTTACGTCGTTGGTTTATGCCAACAAGCCAGCAACGATAGAGGAAGTTCAAGGGCAATATCGAACGCGAAATTGCCAACGTTCCGGCCGATATGTGTGAAAGAGTGGTGGAAAATTGGCTCCAAAGAATCGATCGCTGCAAATGTGCTCGTGGTAGTCATATGAACGAGATCGAATTCCATAGTTAAATATAACATATGTACTGCACCTGCAATCAATTGCAGTCCAATATCTCAATTATTCTGTGTTAAATACAAAATTATTATGTCCCGACATATGCATATATATGAGTATTTTTTCAACGTAGTCCTTATAATAAAATAAGAAATACAATTGCATGCGCTTCTCTGGTATTAATTCCCTCCAACTCTGTTAAAAGGATTTTCATATTTTCTAGATATTTTTTTCTCCTTTTAATTGTGCAACTTTTTTCATTCGAAGTAACCATGTTCTTGATTGATTTTTCCTTGTTTCTCCTTTAGTTTTCCTAATTATATTTTTAACAGTTCCTGCCCTTGGCATTTCTTACTTCTTAGTACGTTTATAATAGTACCTACATGTGATTTTCTTTATCTCTTAATTATTCTATTCATCATTATTCATTTAATTTATTGTACTTTATTTTCGTTCGTTACACTTCGTAATTGTTATTTTCTTGGTTTCGTTTGTTCTTTAAATTTTCTTAGATAACCCGTATTAAAAAAGCATGTTAGTTTTATGTTCCCATTAAGTTCCTTTAGGTAGATTAACCCTATCGTTACGTTGCATCGACTAATTTTATTTTCCTGCAACTATATTAATATGAGTACTACGAGGATAGTTTGACAAGTAGTGAGAATGACACATAGATGGCGCTCTAAATGGTAAAACAAATACACTGTAATTTAGGTTGGCTATTTATATGTTTATATTCCGATATTTAGATAAATCGGTTGATTAGTTTATTTTTGACAGCTGATTGAAAAAGAAGCAACACGTCGTTTTGTTAAAATGGAAAAAGCAGAGTATCGTGCGGTGATTAAATACTTCGTAATTAAGGGTATGAAAGCTACCGAAATAAAAGATGAGTTACGGGAAACATTAGGTGAATCTGCTCCATCATCCGCCACAATAAGTAGATGCGTAAATGCATTTAAACGTGGTAGAATAAACTGTGTTGATGATGCGCGCTCTGGTGCACCCAAAATCGTGACTTCTAAGTTAAAAAAATTATAAAAATCCATAATATTATTACGCAAGATCGACGACTCAAAGTGAGAAAGATAGCAGACATGATAAACATGAATTGGGCCTTTCCAAGCTTTCGGCAAGACGGGTGCCGCGATTGCTTACGACTGATTAAAAGTTCACTCGTTTGCGCAATTCCAATGAGTGTTTGGACCTTTATAAGCGGAATCCGGTTGATTTTTGTAGGCAATTTGTTACTTGCGATGAAACTTGGATACACTACAGTACACCCGAAACTAAACAACAGTCGAAACAATGGTTAGAACGTGGTTCTGCACCTCCAAAGAAAGCGAAAACCACTTAATCGGCAAACAAGGTGATGGCATCAATTTTTTGGGAGTCAAACGGCATTTTGCTCATTGATTATCTTCAGAAAGGTGCCACAATAAACGGACAATATTATGTAGAACTTCTACAAAAACGAAATGTTGAGATTCGTGCTAAACGGCCAGGAATGGCAAAGAAAAAGATTCTGTTTCACCAAGACAACGCTCCTTTCGCATACCAGCACAGTTGCGATGTCCAAAATCCACGAGTTGCATTTACAATTAGTACAGCATGCGCCTTATTCGCCGGATCTAGCTCCTTCCGACTTCCACCTTTTCTAAAATTGAAAACGGCACTAGGTGGAAAGAAATTTTCGTCTAACGACGAGCTTATCATCTTCGTAAATGAGTATTTTGCAAGCCTTCCGGAATCGTATTTTAGAGATGGCATAAGGGCATTGGAGCACCGTTGGAATAAATGTATTGCTCTTTTAGGAGAATATATTGAAAAATAAAAATTATTTTGTATTTAAAAAATTCGTTTTTCTTTTCCATTCTCACTACTTGTCAAACTACCTTCGTAAATTTATTTAAGTACAATTCCTAGTTACAGATTCTGTTTATTTTTAGCGTGGCGTATTCCTTGTTTTTGTATTTTATACGTTATGTATTACTTCCTGTATAATGTATTATTTTTTCTAACTCAATCTACAACGTTAAGGTTTATTTTGAAACGTTTCTCTCCAAATTTACTATTTTACTTATTTTCTTAGTTTATTTTCTTTTCGTCCGTTTACTTACAATTTTTTTGATATGTTTGTTGTCAGTTGATTGGGTTAACGAGTTAGTAATTTTTATCTGATTCATTTGTCATAGTATTTTGAGTCTTTGAATTATCCGCAATCTCGTGTTAGATCCTCTACCATTCATTTGTTTCTGTATTTTATCATGGCGAAAATTAAAACAATGCAAAGCCTTCCAGTATGAAGACTAATTAGCCGGCGGTTCACTGCTTATTCTATAACTAAAGTTTCACATTTGAAACATAAAAGTTGGATTTTTAAAGTGATTCTTTTAATTTCATTGAAGGAAGTGAGCTACTTTGTTGGTGAGTTTATTTTAACCCCCACGTGAATAAGTCGAAATTTCTTCCGAGGATTTATGTATCGGGTCAGCGAAAACCACCGTATGCGTAGTAATTTTCTGAGGGCTGATAGAGTAACCTTATTAACTTACGGTAGGTGATCCCAAAATCTTATACTGTCGAGGCAGTAGAGGATCCAGTTGCGCTGCAGACGAATCCGCAACAAGGTAGATTGTTGCTCTTTTTTCATACGGTCGAAGTGATTCGAGAACTACGCAAACGCGTTGATTAGCAGTTTTTTTTTGTTGTAAATTTTTAACTAATGACATTGCAGTACAAACTTCCAAATTATGCCCTGTTTTAAAAATATTAATTAATTAATCGTTGTTGTGGGGTTAATTGAGTTTTTGTATAATTCTTATAGTTTTTTATTTCTACTATTATATTTATTATTATATTATATATTGAAGTAAATTAAATTTATAGTAAAATTGAAGCTTCTGCGAGCCGTTTTTTTGTACAAAAAAAGGGATATTTTTCTATTAGGTGGCATGCACTTTATCTTCATTTTAATTCAGTATCTGTTGATAACATTATTATTAGTTTTAGTTGATTGTATTTAAAATAGTAGTAGAAACCCTAGGCATCTCATTAGGTGGTGTGAGCAATATTTTGGTTGAAGTTTTGGGTTTCAAGAAGCTGTGTGCAAAATAGATGCCGCATTCGTTAATAATGGAAGAAAAACACATTTGAATGAGACTTTCTCAGCAACAATGAAAGGGATTTAGAAAGAATAAAAACGATTATGTACGTCGTCGATCTACCATCATGATCTTCAATCAAAACAAGAGGCTAATGAGTGAATCCGGTACCTCGACTCGGAAGTGAATTAGGGTCCAGAAATTGGCCAAGAAGTTGTTAGAATCGGGTTTTGGCGAGCAAAAGGAGTTTTCTTCGTGGATTATATCCAAACTAGAAAAATAATAAACTCAAGTTATTACGTGTATAGTAACCTTTTGAACTAGCTGGTTATAAAAATTCGTGAGAAAAGACCTGGTTTACAGAAGAAAAAAAATCATTTATCATCAAGACAATGCACCCTCACGCACAGCTCAAAAAACCATTGCAAAAATCAGTGAACTAAAGTACGAATTGTTACAACATCCATCCTATTCGCCAGATTTAGCTCCCTCTGTCATCTGTTTTCACATCTCAAAAGATTCATGCGAGGAAAACGATTTTCCTCGAACAAAGAGGTGATAGCAGCCGTGAGAGCGTATTTCGACAGTCTTCCGGATTCTCACTTTAGGGATGGAATCCATAAATTAGAAGATCACTGGAACAAGTGTATTGAAGTTTAGGAAGGTTATGTTGAATATTGGGTTGGCAAATAAGTACTTTCGGTTTTTACTGATAGAGAGCGTTGCTTTATTTTTTTGTATGACGTATGTTAGTGCTGTACTTTACCGTTTGTCGCGTGATACTAGTCACATTGACGTAACTTCAGATGCAAGTAGTGGGTGATTTTTATTAAAGCTATATTAGTTGTGGGTTAATTTTAAATGGAGTGCAGAAACGAACATTTTCGATATATTTTACTATTTTATTTCCGTAAAGGAAAGAAAGCTGCTGCGGCTCACAAAAAGATATGTGAAGTTTATGGTGCTAATTGCTTAACGTGTCAGAATTGGTATAAAAAATTCCGTTCTGGAGATTTTTCCCTCAAAGATGAGCAACGTTCTGGTTGGCCTACTGAAGTTGATGATGATCAAATCAAAGTCATAATTGAAGAGGATCGTCATATAACTGTTCGAGAGGTTGCGGAGTGGCTACATGTATCGCACACAACAATTGAAAAACATTTAAAATGTCTTGGGCTAGTTAAGAAGCTTGATATTTGGGTACCTCACGAATTGAAAGGAATTCATTTAACACAAAGAATCAACTTTTGCGATATGCACTTTAGACGAAATGAAACCGACCTTTTCTTAAAAAGAATCATCACTGGTGATGAAAAATGGGTCCTGTACAGTAACATAGTTCGAAAACGATCATGGAGCAAACACGATAAACCAGCTCAAACCACATTGAAAGCTGAATTGCACCCAAAAAAGATCATTCTGTCAGTTTGGTGGGATTACAAAGGTGTTTTTTTTTGAGCTGCTTCCAAGGAACCAAACGATCAATTCTGATGTTTACTGTCACACATTTTTGGCAACTCGTAGGAAACTATTGGAGCTTGGCTGGGAAGTGAAGCCACATCCCCCATACAGCCCTGATCTAGCACCATCTGATTACCATTTATTTCGAAGTTTGCAGAATTCTTTGAATGGTAAAACTTTCACAAATGACGATGACCTTCACTCGCACCTGGTTCACTTTTTTGCTGATAAGGACCAGAAATTTTATGAGTGCGGAATCATGCAGCTGAAAGAAAGATGGCAAAAGGTCATTGAGCAAAATGGAAAATAATTGATTAAAAACTATTCTTTGTTTAAAAAAAAGTGTTTTATTTTATACTACAAAACCGAAAGTACTTAGTTGCCAATCCAATAATAAAATGTATTTCAAACAATAAAATCTTGTTTTTCTCAGTGAGCGACAAAACATATTGAACAACCTGGTATATGACACTGGCGAAAAAACATAATTTTTTAAATTTCGTTCAAAATATATCTAAGGCTATTTTCAGCACCAGTACAGCTTTTAATAATATATCTCACATTCACTGACTTGTAAATCTAAACAATTATATATTTCGGAAGTGCTTCATCGATGCGATGCCAATTATTTTAAATTTTGCGACATCAATTTAGACGATACCCGACTCGCTCCAATATAATCTTAATTCATTGTTTTCCGTGGAAGAACGCCCACTTTGCGTAACTCCGGGGTCGCAGATACCCGACGACTGTACATGACATTTATTTAACAATGTGCGGGCGTGAAGTGGGCCGTCTCGAGTCGAATAGAGGGTCCGAACCAGCGCGTCGCATTTCGAGCGGACGGAAGTCGCTGGCGTCTGCATTAAACTTCTAAAGTCTCGAGAATTTAACGCCGGTCAGGGTAGACAGCGGCGACGCGAGCGCTTTTTGATTTTAATTGCGATCAACTTGTAATTACAATTTAAATGCACCACTGGGTCCTTCTTTGCGCCTAACGAGAATTAATTAAAATCAGTCTAATGGCGATGAATATAAACGCCTTTGTTGTTTCATCGTTGACGGTTGATAAAACTGTTTCGTTTCTTTTGAGTGGAAAATAATAGATGTAATATTAATTTATGTAATATATATCTCAGAAGCAAATTTATTTCTAGAATTTTATTACAAACCTTACGAAACACGATCAGTTTACGTTATTTTTTAATTTTAAAACACCAATTGAATGTATATACGCACTAGTATTTGCGTTAACAATATATTGTACCGGTGAACAATTCAGAAAGCAATCAATTTATGCAATATGTCAGAACGGGACAGCAGTGCAAAGAATTCCTTCCACTGCATATCCAAAGATATTTCAAATTACTTCATCATTCATATATATACGTCGAGTCTTAAGTATGTCATTTTCCAGTAGTTGAAAACACGTTTCTCCTAACTCTTCTTCCAAGTCAGACCAATTAGTATTTGTCATTCTTTTGATACAGATTTTTGAGTGCACAAAGGATTATTGGCCCGTACGGTATACGTAGGTTGCACCATAAATTCTCGGTTTAGATTAGATAGATCAAAATTCGTATTTTATGCTTATTACATATCTATTAATGAAAAAAATTTACCCTTAGGGGATTCGAACCCTCATCATCCCCTTGCCAGGCGAATGTTCTACAATTAAGTTACACGCGATTATAACATTCGATTGCTTTATTATGTTTATTATTTCGTTATAGAACCAGATCTTTAATTGACAACCAGTATTAGGTGCTATTAAGTGCATATACACATGTATTTACACTTAAACATCTGTTTTCATAAAAAAAAGTAGATAAATCAAATTGAGATCTACAACGCAGAAGAGATGTCAGACAGAGAGACATGACTAGCTAAGTAATTCGAAGAGCTTAAATATAAAGCAAAAAGCTAGTTGAACAGGGTTAAGATTACAGAGACTATAAAAAGAGTTGTAGTCAAGGTCAACTTCAACAAGCATGTGCAAAGAAGTAAGAAACTCCAAAGAGAAATGAGAGAACCACAGGAGATCCGAAAAGGTTGCAGTGGAATAGGCTTTATGGCCACCATAAAAAAGTAACAGTGAGCGGTTCTAGAAAAAGTGGTAAATAAAATATATTCCAAGTAGTTCGTGAGGAATAATTAAGACTACACACTACCAAAAGCTTTTTCAAGGAGTCGTATTTTTTAAATTACCAGTATTGTTGTTAAAATGAGATTCCACAATACAGAGCAATGTGTGATAGTCCAGTGCAAAATTACTTTTTTGTATATTACAGCGTACACATTTATTTAAACCAAAATTGAAGTAAAATATTACCTGATTTTTACTTCCTTGCTCTGCCATTCTGAATGCCTGTCGAAGCTGATCAGTATTGCTGCTATTTCCTGCAAATAAAGAAAAAAAAATTATGAAAATATGATTTTATTAAATTAAATAATTGTAAATAAATATTACATTATGATTTACATATTTGTCCATTTTTTACCGATATATGTGAAAAAACAAATCGCTCAGTAAAAGTATCTATTTTTAAATAAAATTTTGTATAAATCTTTACTCTGTGGAAAATAATAAATGGTTAAACTTTCATTGAAAAATTCGCAGCCTTTACAGAGAAAATTGACTAACGAGTTGCAGTCCGACATAAACGTATACATTCTGCTATTCATCCGGGCATGCTCCCAATAAGATGTTCTATGGACCTCAGTTAAAGCTCATTCCAAGCAAGTTGTAGGACATCCTGTAGCTGTTATAAGTTCACTGGAAAGCTAGAAACTATACTAACACTTCGACCTATCATATTTCAACATGGATGATAGGTCTAGTGACAACGCAGACCAATTGAGAATATCGATGTTGGTCTCTTGCAAGAATCCTAATAAAATAGCTGGCTGCAATACGATGACGGGCACTGTCTTGCTGGAATGTAGTATTGTTTGGCCTTTGGATATATAATAAAGCGCATAGCTCTAGAATTTTGTAATGATACCTTTAAGCATTTAAATGACTCCGAAGATCTACTAAAGAAATCATACTATGTTTCCACTCCCAATTCATCAATTCTCTAGTAAGTGCAGTCTCATGTTCTACAGCAAAACTCATAAATTACTTTTTTCCTTTTCGTCGTTGAACTCGTCAACGACCATCATGGGCTCACAAATAAAAACCAGATTCGTCTGATTTTTCATTCCAATCTGCTCGTACATTAAACCATTCTAATTTAAAGGCGCAATGCCTATTAGTGAGAGTTAGTACTAGTTTTGAACGATAGGAAAACAACCTAAAGGAATGAATACGGCGATGTATGGAACGCATTGTTATTCTATCGCCTATCTGTAGAAAATATATTTCCCACAAACTTTGAGGTACTGCGACGATCCCTAAAGGCAATCTATCTTAGTCTCCTATCTGCCCGTTCGGTGATTCTTCTAGGTCATCTAGAGTCTCTTCTACGACGGTGCTTACCTTCTTGAAATTAATCTTACAAAGAAAGAAGAGAAGATAATTTTATTATCTTTCGAAATAATTCCATTTAGTTAGAATACATTTATTTATTCTTTGACATTATTTCTTAAAGCAGACAAGAAGCTCTTCTTTTGTCAAGTTATTAGAATGTCGTTGAAGTTCAGCAATAGCTGCATTGGGGTATGGAAATCTTTTAACGTAGTAAGAATTGATTGAAATTGCTAAAGGCATGGATGCTCGCTCCAAGTTGAAGCTGTTCTTTTCAATTTAATTTATTCACTTACATAGGTGTTTCAGTGCAACAAACAGTAGCAGTAGTTGAGCCCTGAATATGTCCCATATGAATGGGTACAAAAGGTTATACCAGTGACGCGGTTCCAGCCCGGAAGCCCAGAAGAAGATAATAGGTGGATCTAGTTCGTAACTTGAAGAGACTAGATTCGCTTGGATTAAGCTCTCTGATCTAAGTCAGAGTAGAAAACAATTAGCACGCAATTTCGGAGTCGAGGCTAAATATCCAAGAAAGATACGAATGAAATTGAAAAATATAAAATAAGGAGCTCCAGTCCACGAGTTAATTTACAGCCGTAATTATGGCTGGCATAAGATCAAAACGGAACTGCGAACCCAGTTTCTTACTAGCTCTCTCAGAATCGCTTAGATGGCGATAATTTAGATGTGTTCGAACTCTTGTCGTTTTAATACACTAATTTACAACTACAGACTATTAAAACCGAATAACTAAACTAAAATGAGTTAAGCAAAAAGCGACACAGAGATTTGTTTTTTGTCATATCATGTTTGAAAAATGAGTAACGATTTTATTTAACAAATATCAACTGGAGAGATAATAGATAATTTATTGCTGTTATTTTGCAAAAGACAAATAACACGATAAGTTAATTCAAGCCAGTTAAAAGTTGAACAAAAAAACTTCTTTTCAGATTAAAGCCTGTTAAAAGTTGAACAGAAAAGTTTCTTTTCAGATTAAAGCTATAATACGAAATATATGTTGAAATATTAAAAATTTGCGTGCATAATCTTATCCCTGACATATAAATCACAAGTCGTACTTTTTACGAATCGTAAATATCGCGACTACTTAACATATTGAATTCGCGAAATGTTTTCATACTTAATAAATCATTTCTGGTGACATTACACAATCCGAACTGTGTGGAAGGGTGCGCTCGTTTCCGCCTTTCGAGACTCGACAATAAATACACAGACCGAGGACGAGGTCGAAAGTGACACGACTGTGGGTGGATGTCGAGTGCACAAAATGGCGCGCGTATTTTTTTCGATCGAAATTTTACTTGTTTACACGGCGAGAGTTAATTCTCTACCTACATCAAAGAAACGTGTGTCGTAATCTGTGATAATCACTTTTCAAAATGTGATTTTGTAAGTTGCTTTTGAAAGTACTCCAGGAATAAGTGCAACATCATACGAGGCGAATTAGGAAAAAATCTACTCAATCAATTTTCTCTTCGTAAATCTATTTAGAATGAATAAATTGTTGGTGATTATTGAGCATCAGCAACAGTAGCAAACACTGACGAAATATTAGTAGCATCGTAAATTCTAGGAAAATAGTTCAAGCCTTTTCTTTGATAAATCTGTATAAAAAGATTTATATTGTAGAGCATTAATGCTTTGCATGGTGCGTTATGATGTTTCTTTTTCAAAGATGTCTATAAAAATGCATTTATTATCCATAGGTTTTAGAATAATTTTTTTCATATATGAAGTCACAGTGAGGTTTGGGTTTTGTTAGTTTTTCCATTTTATCAAGAAATTCGATAGTATATATTTTAGTCACTATTCATATACACTACCACCCATGAATTTAATCGCACTACAGATAATTTTAATTACGCAATGATATTAAAGAATACTAAATTAACATACAATTCAAGCAATTGACATTAATCTAAGTAATATTATAATAAGTTAGCTTAAATTTTACTTTCGTCAAGGTAACCACCCCTAACTACAATCACGGCTTCACAAACGTGGCATTCGTTCAACCAGTCGGTCGAGATATTCCCCATCAATAGAGTGCATGCATTCCATCTGTCTTGCTAATAGGAGATATTGTACGCACTTCACGATCCAAACAGTCCCATAACAGCTCTATAGGATTGCAGTCCGGACTTTGGGGTGGTCATGTCTTAATATAAGGATTCCTCTTTCAGTTTGGTCGGCGAAAAACCTTTTTACAATCTTTGTCGTGTGTTCGAGGTCGTTATCTTGCTGATAAACAAACCCCGGGCCCATTAGCTCCATCGCTGACGGAAGGGTAAGCTCTTGCAATATACCCAAATAGACTTCTTTTGTCATTCTTTTTGTGATTTGCACCAATTTTCCGACGTGTCCACTTCCAAAGCAACCCCGAACCATCACATTTCCACCACCATGTTTCACCGTCTTAACCACACATTCATCTAACATTCTCTCTCCGACACCACGACGAACAAAAGTACAGCGTTTATTTCCAAAAATTTCAAATTTGTATTCATCTGTCCATAAGGCTTGTTTCCATTCTTCGACAGTCCAGTACCTGTGTGTTCTCACCCAGGCCAATCTTTTTTGTTTATGTTGTGCAGATAGACGTGGTCTTTTTACTGCTATTCGTCCAGCATCAGTTAAACGGCGTTTGGTTGTTGTTACGCTAACCGTGGCTGGCTTCGTGGTGTATGTTATATTGTGCTGCTATTTCCGAGGCCGTAAGGCGACGATTGCGCAAGGACATTAATTTCAGATATTCATCTTCTCTTTTAGTAGTTATCTTCGGCCGTCCACTGCGTTTTTAGTCCCCGTGTTGGTCAGCTTCAGCCATTCTCTTTATAGTTTGACGACCATGATACTCGAAAACTTTTAGTTTTCAAGCGATTACTCTATTAGAAAGTTTTGTTTCGTACAAAGCAATAATTCTTACCCTTTGCGCACAAATATCAGGTAAAGACTGACTATTACGTCCACGTAATAAACCCTATAATAAACGGGCGCATCGCAATTCGTCCGAATTAAGTAGATGGACCCAAGGGTCAGAAAAGGTGATGGCGTAACTGGTCCGATCAGATGATAAGCCGGGTAAGGGTCGGCTAATACAGATAATCTTTTAATCCTCAATTTTTTAAATTGTGGAAATAGGCGTAATTAATACAACAAACTGCTGTGAATCTTTCCATTCGCGTTTTAGTGGTAGTTTTTATAATAATCATCCCAATATATTTGTATTTATTGATAAATTAGTAGAGTTTCAAGTAGATACTTACCTTAAAATTCAAAGTGTAAATTCAAATAAAATAATAAGAACCCATACCCACTTTAAAAATTGTTGAAGATCTTATTAAAGATAAAAATTCAAATGTTCTTTCCAGATATGAATTTGTATGTAAAATTTCACAGAGATATAAAGTTCGCTAACTTTCATTGTAAATATTTGTTCAATGTAATGATATTATTATATGTATTGTATATATTACGCTATTATTATATTCTATTCTATAAAACATTTTTTTTTATTTTTTATCCTGTCCTCTTTCCGAATAAACGAACTAAACATACCTCAATCAATTGCATACATATATTATTGTTAGATGAAATTTCGTTTTAACCACTGCATTCGTATTGTATTTATTTTCGGGCGGTTTCTGGTTTAGTAGTATATCAACAAGGTATTAAATTATTTTATTATGATAAGAGGATAATTCAGGTAATGACAAATCGGACGAATTCAGCCATCCGATCGGACGAATTACGTTATAGTTTTGCAGGTAGTTTTTGAAATCGGACGAGTTATGAACCGCCCATAATAAACAATTCCGAGTAAGGGTAATCTCCATAACACCCTCATTATATTTCTTACCTGAATATTATTGCTTGAAATAGAAAGTAAGGCGTTCATTCGTTTATACAAAATACTTCGGTTAAATAACGTGTAAATATGTAAAATGATTTTAGTTTGGATAAAATTTCAATATATTAACTTAAATATTTTATTTCCTTCTGCAATTAATTATATATAGTATATTTAATCTTAGATGCCCATCTTTTTATGATTGCAATCGATGGAGATTGGTCGCTCTAAACAGACTCTAGCTTAGCTTTGATTTCATGGTTTGTTTTGTTTTTTAAAAATAAGGACTTAATCGCTGATCAGTACTATACTTTTTTTAGGTTTCAAAATAAGCTAAAAACAGTTTCCACTTTTTATTCAAATAATATCGGAATGAATGCAAATTTTGACAGTTTTCAAGTACTGTCAAGTTGAAAAGCAAATGAGATTTTTTTCTATCAGTGCTTCCCTTTTTCGTCAGACTGAATAATCACTGATTCGTACTTGTATTATAGTCATGGATTAGGAATAATTCATTTCAGTTGCGTAACGCTGCGACACGAATGAGGTCGGTATTAATGAAGGATTTATTAAGGCATACTTACATTGCTTCAGAATAACGTCTAAAAGAAAACGAATCAAATTTGTTGTGATATGTGCATTTAATTTACATTAAAAATTTAAAAAGAAATTCAAGCATTTTCAATGAAAGAGGCATAGAAGTTATACCATAAAGGTACACGATCAAGATAAAGCATGGACTTTATACGTATGTTATGGTTACCATGGTTGTTATTTATGTGGATGGCTAAAAGGCGTATATTCATAAATACCATTTGTAGTGTCAATGGTTAGAGGAAATCGACAGATTACCTTGGTGATTATTACTTTTGTATGACCAGATACCTAAATTTTCTTTAAAATTAAAACATTTCATCAAGAATTCTAATGCTCTCTCTACCATTAAATCTTCACTTCATTATGGCACTTTATCAATACATAAACAACCATATTATTTGAGTTTGAAAGAATTTGAAGATTCATCAGACAAGTGTTCCTACAATACGACTTTCTATTCTCTTCCAATGGACCCAGATTACACAAATAGGTGCCTCTTCCATTTAGTATTTCAAGAGGAACTCAATAATGTTGTTTCATTCATATTTCTATGCAAAGATGATTTGGCAAGCAGGGAAATATAAAATAATTCGGCAAAATGTTCCATACATTTGATTTGAAAATTACAGCAGTGCGAATAAGTTGTGTAAATAGAATATCCTAAAATTTATAAACTCGCAATTCGTGGCGAAATCTAACATTTATCGCCTAGGGACTAATCACATCTAGTATTTTGGCTGATATGCAACAAATTTTTAATGATAATGTTCCCTTGCAAGCCAAATTTGCTGATAAATTCTATAATTAAATGTTAATAATTACATGTAAACATATAATTACAACCATGCTCAAATGTATTAGACACCTTACGAATTTATGTACATACATACATATATAGTTTAGTCAAAAGAGAGGTGAGGAAAATAAAACTGTTGTGAAAATTATGTACAAAGTGTTATTTAGTAATATAGTACAATTTATCAATATTTTGTCGCTCCGCCCTTGACCTTAATGACAGCTCGCACTCGTTGAGGCATACTTGCTACTAAATTGTAACACTCTGCCGGCGGTATTGCAGCCCATATTTCGCGAATTTTTGTTGATAATTCGTCTTTTGACAGGCATTTATGTTCCGTGATCTTAGTTTTTAAGACACGCCACAAATTTTCAATGGGCGACAAATCGGGACTTTGTGGCGGCCAATCCAATACCTTCACTGTGTTTTCGTCGAATCGACGCATTACAGCTCCCGATTTGTGGCAGGGCGCATTATCTTGCTGAAAAATGTATTGTGGAATATCCTGGTCGAATAGTTTTAGCACAGACGGTTCTAATACTTCCTCCAACATGGCTAAATAGCGTTGGCTATTCATCCGTCCATCGCACAGGTACACTTCTCCAACACCGTATGCAGATATACAACCCCAAACCATGATACTACCACCTCCAAATTTTACTGTGGGAATGATACATTGTGGTTCATACGCTTCCCCTTGCCTACGCCGAACGTATAGCGTCCCAGGTAGTCCCCAAAGCTGCCAGGCAAAAGAAGAAAGTTAGCACTTAGACAGGATTAATTTTGTTTAATGTTACATGTAGACTGAATTGCATACAACGATAAGAATATTAGTCATGAAGATGTACTTCTCGATTGTCCAATTTTTATGTTGTTTGGCTCATAAATACCGCTTCTTTTTATGAGCGTCAGTTAAAAGCGGTTTACGTCGCGCTTTACACCCTCGTAAACCAGCACGGTGGAGACGCCTTCTCACTGTTTGCGTAGAAACTGTTACGCGATAACGCTGTTTGAGCTCACTGGCAAGCTGTTTCGACGATTTTTTTCCTATCACTGAGAGCCAGTCTTTGTAAAATTCTGTGTTCTCTAATTGAGGTACAGGGTTTTCTGCCACTTTTTGGACTGTTAACAAACAACCCATTCTCCTGATAGCGACTAATGGTTGTACGGACTGCACATCGCGAACATTTTTTTTTTGCAATTGCAGCTATTGATAACTTCTGGGAATGCAGTAGCACTATTTGGGCGCGTTCCCCTACCGACAACTCGCGTGTTTTAGGCATTTTTCTTCAACAAATAACTGACACAACATGAAAAAATAGGATAATCTAATTGATCTCTAACACAAACTCACAAACGCACGTTTCTCACACACTGCTAGAATGACACTAAATTTCTAAAATCCACAATTTCCCCTTTCCACCTATTCTTTTCAATAGGGGATTAACTAGGGTATTCAAAAACGCATTTCTGTAAATACCATTAACTATTTTTACGGTTAATTTCCATCAGACTTGGATAATACCGAAAATAAGGGTTTTCACCTGGGGTGTCTAATACATCTGAGCATGGTTATAAGTTCTTTTACGATGGGAATTAATGAATTATATGTTTATATGTAATTATTAACGTCATAATAACTTGACTGTGAGTTTTAAATAAATATTAGATCTGTTTCCATAATTAGATTTATGGCGTATTAAAGGACTCGAAGTTGTACCGCTTGGTGGCTTAATTGGTAGAGCAGTCGTCTAGAAAACGGGTAGGTAGAGGTTCGAGTCCTTCTCCAGCGCAGAAATTTTTAATTGATTTCTGTGTATTTAATTAACGATGGAATGGCAGAAAATAATAATTTTTCATTATTTAGTACTTTTCGGAGTTTTCTAAAAAATTGGAAAATCTGCTGTTGACATGCTTGGACCTAGCTCAATTCACCACAATCACTTGTTTTTATGCTCGAATAAAGCTTTTTTTTGTTATTGATTAATGTAGTTAGTAATAAAATAAATTCCATTAGATTGCTTAAATCTTGACGATTTAAGTAAAGCTTCTAGTTTATTCCGAGAATGTGCAAAACCACTTACAAAAGGGCTTTCGTAGATATCTGTTCAAAACGACATTTTTTTTTAAAAACGTATTACATGTTATGTAATTTCGTGCAGTGTCGGAATAACTCATTTTTGTTCAGTTGGTAACCGTGCGTGTTGGCGTGTGTATGGGTCACTGGTAACATTAATAAATCACAACACGGTGCTTTTAATTAAAAAATAAAATAAAATAAAAACGCGAAGGTAAACGGAGTTGCAACCATACTCGCATAAACACCCCTTTTTGAAAGCAATTAACAAATCCACTTGCGCGCACACATATATAGTTTTATTGCTCTCCCTCCCTTTCTTGCTTTAAGAAAATTTATCGTACAAAGAGAATGTGTTATCTTCTTTTTCTCTCGCTCTTGCGTTCTTATTGTTTGTATCTCTTCCTCTCTTTTTTTATTGCATCGTAAGTGTGCGAGTGTATGTGTGTAATAGATTTGAAAATTCTCACAAATAATAAAAACAAAAATACAAAAATAAAACAAGAACGACGTCGACAGCAGTGCTTGGTATCCATTAAAAGAGATTTATTATTTTAATAATATCGGTGACGATAATGATCCACACTTGCTGAATTTTACGACTGCAATAATTGAATGTGTTGAACCGCCACTTACATGCACCAGTTTCAAATGTGGGAATTTAAAAAAAAATCGACAGCGTATTATTTAGTATTTATGAGAGGGTTGTGCAAGAGTTGTTAAAACTTTTCTGAAATACTAAGTTACGCCATAACTGAATCAAAGTGATGTATGTGTATATTTTTATCTATAAAGTATGATCTTCTAACTACTTTAATAGGAAAGTTTATTTAAGGAAAAAAGTTTCTTACAAATTTCTTAAGTCTTTTAGAAAAAAGTCCTCCAATATCCATGAAAGCATGAATTCACAGCAAACTTACCTACCTACCATTCCAATTTTGGAAAAAGTCTATTGAATTATACTGTTGCTCTACTATTGTTACTTGTCGGTATTATCTTTCATAACTCTTATTCTAGAGCACTTTTTAATAGTTTGCTGGAAAAAAAATATCTTGGTCATCTAGAAATTATTAATTCATAGTAGGCACAACTTGATCGTAAGTTTTGGATAATTTTGTAAAGTCGAGTACTAATTATCCATTTTAAATGATAGCTCTGTTACCTTTACATGTAAAAACATCATACTATTCCTAGCATTTATTCTAGTGAACCTTTCAATAGTCTTCTGGAAGAAAGGACTTCCAATGTTTGGAAGCTATTAATTTTTAGTAGATACAATTGACATTTTGGAAAAAGATTGTAGAGCCAAGGATCAATTACCAACTTTATACGAGAGTTACCTTTACTTGTAAGAACGTCCTACTGTTGCTTCGCTATTATTATACATACAATGGGTACTAAGAAAGTTTTGCAATATAGCTTTGTTTATTTAATTTTTTCAAAGTAATTTCCTCTACACTCAATACACCTCTGCATCCTCCGAAACAAACCTTTAAACCAGTTCTGCCAAGTTTCACTAGGGAGTAAAGCACACTCGTTGTCCCAAGCCCGCAGAAGGTCCTCATCACTGGAAAACCGCCTCCCTTTTAGTTTCATTTTCACATGCGGGAACAGTGCAAAGTAGCAGGGAGCAAGATCTGGATTGTAGGGAGGGTGGTCGAGAAGTTTCAATGCTGTCGTGGTCAAATATTCGGTGCAGGCTTTGACGCGGTGAGCTGGATCATTATCGTGATCGAGGAACCAGGTGTTCATTCTTGACTTTGGCCGCAGGTTCTTCGTAGATCCAATGACTTTAGGCAGGCACTGTTCAGTATACCACTTAGCTGTGACTGTCTTCTGTATGTCCAAAACAACGGGTTCCACAATTCCACTCGATTTGAAAAATACAGTTATTGTTTTCTTCTTTACAGATCTGGATTTTCTGACAACGATGTTGTTTACATATCGAGATTGTCCCTTATTAAACTTTTTTAGCATCTCCTGGCACCAAGTCACGCGTCGTGTCATCTGCTCTTCAGTCAGTCCATGCGGCACCCAGAGAGAATAAAGTTTCTTCACGTGCAAATGATTATGCGGAATCGAACGGATTGCTGCTTGCTGTTTCGATATTACCTACTCTAATTCTTATTAAGGTGAACATTTGTTACAGAGAGTCTTCTGTAAGAAAAGGACGTTCAATACTTGTAAGCCTTGAATTTATAATAGACATAACTCAAATTTTAGGAAGAGTTTGTAGAGTTGAGGACCAATTTTGCTTTTAGCAAGATAGCTCTACCGCCTTGACTTTAAGTTGCTTTACTATAATTATGTTTCGGTTTTATTTTTTTCAATTCTTATTTCGTCAAATCTTTCTTTTGGAAAAAGGGACTTAGTAAAAGAATATCTGGAAACTACTAATTTACAGCGGATACAACTTGAACACTAATTTTCGCTCAAATTTTGGAAAGAGTTTGTATGGTTGGACACCAAATCCGCATTTTAAGTGAAATGTAATCGGATTGATAAAAGAAATAAAAATTTATTCCTAAAGTAAGTACTTAGTTTTCTATATAGTAATGAAGCATCCGCATATTCAGATGATTTGAGTCCTTTAAATAGATATCAGTTTTAGACATTACTTCGTCATTTACTAAGTCTTGTCGGTAAGAAACATAGAGGAGCAATTCAAACATTTTTGTATGCGCAATTTCAAACCAATGAGCTAGTGAATTGTCACGATGAAATAAAACTTTCTTGGTTACCAAATATAGTCGTTTATTTTCTCAACTTGTCCAATAATGCTTCATAATACTCGTTAGTGGTTCTCCTTTCCCTCAAGATAGTCAGCGTCTATTATACTACATGTATTTAAAAAATCAGTCCAGTCAACGGAACTCCTTTTCCTTTCTTAGGAGTACTGCTTTTTCTGAAATGTATTTTGATGAATTCACGTTTTTTTAGCAGTTATGATGTGAGGCACGTTAGAAAAAAGTATTGTTTTAACATGACTAGTCTTTGACCTGTTTGGTCGATTGTTAGCAATCGTTGCACCTCTCCGGTTGGAAGTCCTTTCATAAGTAAATGCTCATATAAAATATATCTTATCGATGCAAAGATATAAATATCCACTAGCTCTTGCACCTCGATACGACAATTACTCAGAACTGCACTCTAATTCTTTTTGATCATTGGTTATGGCTAGATTTGGTTCAGGTTGCTCATCATTTTGAATAGATATATGACCACGTTTAAAATTCTGTTAAACACTTTTTTTATTGTTGAGAACGAAGATGTATTATTGCTAAGAATTCAATTAATCTTTTCTACACCTACAAAGATTTTTGAATACAATGTATTATATATACTACACGTATTTGAATACAATGTATTGGTCTGGGAAAAAGTTCGTGGCGTTTTTCCCGATAGATGGCATTGGTTGCCGATAACTAAAGAACAACAAGTCACAGCGACACCACCGAGGGCTCGTTTTTTAGATGACCTTCCGAACGTTAGTTTGAGCGTAGAAACATTGTAATCGGTGTAGTGGTTGGAAAGTTATTCGCACTTGAAAATGGAGAAGAATAATGAGAAATTTCGCTATATTCTGCAATATTATTATGATAAGGGGAAGAACGCTGCGCAGGCTTGTGATAAAATTTGTGCTGTGTACGGTGAAGGTGCTTTATCGAAATCTGTTGCGCGGAAATGGTTCGCTCGCTTTCGTTCTGGAAATTTCAATGTGAAAGATGAGTCACGCTCCGGTCGTCCAATCACTGAAAAATCTGATGAAATTCTTGAAAAAGTCCAACAAGATAAGCATATCAGCAGTGTCGATATTGGCATGGAGCTAGGCATTGACCACAAAACTGTTTTGAACCATTTACACAAAGCTGGTTACAAAAAAAAGCTTGACGTATGGGTTCCTCATGAGTTGAGCGTGAAAAACATGATGGACCGAATTAACATCTGCGATGCGCTGCTGGAACGGAATGAAATCGAGCCGTTTCTGAAACGTTTAATAACCGGAGATGAAAAATGGATTACGTACGATAATCGGAAGCGTAAAAAATCGTGGATAAAGGATGGTGAGCCGTCACAAGCGTTCGCTAAGCCAACATTGACGCCAAAAAAAGTGATGCTGTGTGTATGGTGGGACTGGAGGGGAATCGTCCACTACGTGCTACTTCCAACTGGTCAGATGATTGATTCTCAACTCTACTGTGCACAACTAGAGAGATTACGCCAGGCGATTGAAAGAAAACGGCCCGAATTGATTAATAGGAAAGGTGTTGTCTTCCATCATGACAACGCCCGACCACACACTTCTTTGATGACCCGTCAAAAATTGAGAGAGTTTGGTTGGGAAGTTTTGATGCACCCACCTTACAGTCCGGATATAGCACCCTCTGACTATCATCTGTTTCGATCTCTGCAGAACTCTCTCAATGGAATTAAGTTGGTTTCAAAAGAAGCCTGTGAAAACTACTTGATTCAGTTTTTCGACCAGAAACCACAGAAGTTTTTCACCGATGGGATCATGGATCTACCAAAAAAATGGCGAAACATTGTCGATAATAATGGAGCATATTCGGTTTAAATGAATTCGTCCACGCGCCATGCGGGGACCAGTTGAATTTTACTGAAAAAACGCCACGAACTTTTTCCCAGACCCAACATTATACTATACGTATTTGAATACAATGGAAAAATAATATCCTAATGAAGAACTTTTACAAGTACGTATAAGCAGTTGAAAGAGATGCTTTAGGGCTATTTATGAAGATAAGAAATTAATTCTAATGCTACTGATGATATTGGATAAGTTTCTAATCGACTTGTACGAATATAGTAAAATATATTTTTGTATTAAATAGTGTTAGGTGTTTATCATTCTGACATACAACGTCGTGTATACGGTGATCGCTAAATGCTTCGTGTTAATATTCTTGTAAAATGAAACAAATATATGTACTTTCTTCAAACACATACATATGTATTTGAGAATGTTACATATTTATATATAAAAAGTATATTCAACTTAAGTACATATGTAAGGATAAAGTATGTATGAAAATCAGGGCCTGCTTGTATTTGAAATAAGTACAGGAGAAAGAAGCAAAAATGAATATGATGTATAAGAATACAAAGATACTGATATAAAAGTTTAAAACTTATCAAACGAAATGAAATAAAATATATTCTTTTTTTCCAGTAAAAAATATTGGTTTATATGAAATAATAAAATAAAAAAATAAAAAGGATCATCAAACTAAAAACAATAAAAAGCGACAAATATTAGAAATAAACAAGTGTTTTTTTGAAAATTTGGTTTTTAAGTGATTTTATTTTTTATTTTTTAGTAGCGATTTATTTAATACTATAATTTACATAAAACATTCGTAAATTAGTTAAAAATAACAAAAAAAATGGATTCTCTTAGGAATAGGCCCCGTTTTGTTATTCTTTCATCAAGAATAAATCCCACCATCGCTTTGCTCTGACCAAATACCGCACACATATCGGATGCAGATCGAAAAATCTCCTTTCCTAGCCGACAGCGTCTGCGGTTTACTGGACTAAGCCAGCGGCACTCTCTGCCAAAGATCCGGGGACCTTCCTCAGGGAAATAATTAGTTATTGAAAACTCTGTATGGAACCCCGAAAGATAGGCTTAAGAGAATCCTTATACAACCAGTCATACACCGTATATATATAGTATAAATGACAAAATATGTTCCCGTGAAAGTTAAATATTTAAATAATTTATTATATAGAGCAATTGTTATCAGAGACGTATTAAATGTTATTTTTGATTAATACAATTTTTTAGAGTAAAATTGTAGAATTATTTTAGCTTTTATGGGTAGTATTATTTTTTACTATTTTTAGGGGCACTAATAGAAAAGAAAGTAAGGAAAGATGGATTCAATTAATGAATTGTAAAATTGTAGAAATTGCTGTTACAGAATAAAAAATTAAAGTTTAAATACATGCGGAAAACGTATGCACATAAAATATAAAACTAAAAAAGAAACACTTTCGTACTGTTATTGTATTTAAAAAGACTTCTACACGAGTCGACAATGCTTCAAAAATTATTTACGCAATTTTGACACTTTTATGGCTTAGTAGTATATTACAATTTACAAAACCTGACACAATATTTGGAAAAAATAAAAAAGAATCAAATTAAAATATTATTTAAAAATATAATAAAATACAATACAGGCGGGTGCGCTGAAAGCGCATGGAATGAAAATAAAGAAAAGAGCTTTGTTTATTTCTTAACATAATTCCTTGCCACCTCGATATATCGTATTTAGATCAGCGGTGATATAAAGAATATTATCAAGGTAAAGTCTTTATGCCTTGATAATAATATTCAGAATTCCAAGTTCGTTAAAATAAACCTCCACACTAGATTTACCGTCGTTGTTTATTGAAAATTTCTGATCTGTAAGGTATTGTTTAAGGCGTGGAAAAAGGTACTAATCAGGCAAATAAGGCGGATGCGGCAACAATATGAAGCCTAATTCAATGCTTGTGCGTATTTTGCATCAAGATAATGCACGCTTATCTTGGTGCAAAATATTTTTTTTGACGGAGCCAGGACGCTTGTCCTTAATTTTTTCCTTTACTTTATCTAAAAGACTAAAGTAATAAGTGACTGTGATGGTTTCACTTTGAAATTCCTATTTGCCCCAATTTGTTATTAAAACTGTGTGGTCGCGACACCCACCCTGAGGAAAGCTTTTTTATAGTCAACTCTTCATTCAAAATGTACATTACGCGTTCTTTAGATATGTTTACAAGCTCAGATGCTTTTAAGCGACCGTCTTCAACACCATAGCATTTTTTTCTACAATCCAGCATAGTAGCAGATATCGGACGTTCACTACATGATGCACCTGTAATGATTGTACGATACTAGATACAAAACAAGGAACACTTAGTGTGGTACAAATATCTCGAAGTGGATCAAATGGAGCGAAATTTTAAATTAGTTAGTTTTATGCTGTTTTCTAACGCATCAAGCCGAAATGAATTATCAACATCATGTGCAGAATAAAGTTTATTTGAAATAAAAAATTTCCCCTGCACTTTCTCCAAAGCATTTAAATGAGTTATATAAATGGGCGAGCATAAAGAAGCAGCATATTCAAGTCAAGAATCAACAAGAGCAAAATAAATAAGACTGAATAGAGATAAAAGCTAGAGTATTGCGTATAACGAAACTTAAAGCTCCATATGAAAAGGAAACAATTGAGTTAATGTGGTCAGAAAATGTTAATTTGGAACCAAATTATATTCGAAGATTCCTAGCAATAGCAGGACATTGAATAAAAGTGTTTCCAATTGACGGGAGAAGATAAGAATATTAATTTGAGAAACGTTCATCTTATTCTAACAACAAAACTCCAATATATCAATTTGGTTTTAAAGAAATTAATCTTATATATCTTGGAAAAAAGAGTTCCAAGTCGTTTGCGACAAGTAACTTATTGCATTTAATCCTGTCCTGCTACTGAGATCATTAATAAAAAACAAAAAAATTATAGAGCCAAATAAATGCCTATATGTTTTAAAAACAAGAAATTTGCTTTTTTATGATTTTTTGCAGAAGCAAATGGGCCAGTTACACTTATTACACATTACATTATCATACGGTCATATTGGCATTAAAAGCGGGTTTTGGTGAAAAAATCAAATAATCGAAATGTGCAAATATGAATTAACAGTCATGTTACAAAACTAATTAAGATATGTGAATGCATATAGGCATTCAAAATGCGTTAAAACAAAATATGTAGATACCTGACAAACGATTATTTACTCTATTACATATGTAAAAAAATACACAGAAAATATTATGATAAAAAGAGCGCGTTCAAATAATCTCTATAGTCGAAAAGTCGAACGACGATATATCGGAAACGTCTCGTTACCATGAAGTAATAGTAAAACACTAAACGTAATCGATGTCATACCTGTCTCTCTATACGCTAGTTTTCACAAAGAGATAACAACGTGGCCATAAATATTTTCCACATAAAGCCCGCCCGTCGATGTTTACATAATCTCGCCAGTAAATTTTTATTGTGTCGTAAATATTCATGTCGGAATATATTTTTTGACGTCCGCTCTCATAATGATTATTATTTAAATCGATCTTTTTCCGACCGCGCCTACGTCCCGAAATGAGTGATTTCCCCTCTGATTTTTTCGCGGCCGCTTCCACTTCTTTTAAGGGCCACACTACGATTCCTTTTGCTACAGCGTTCTTATCCATGTTGTGTATGTGTGTATACAATAAACCTTTCCATCTTCCCTCCCTTTTTCACACAAATGAATATGCATAACTGCGAGTAAAGGTTTATTCTACCAGTTAATTATGACTTTGCAATGCAAATTCCACGTGCTTCTATATTTAGGTTAACTTAATACTCGGTTCGTGTACAATCGAGACACCGGGACTTGTACTTTCTCGTGTTGTTATTGTTCTTTATTTTTTGTTGTTCGCGGTGTGCGACGAAACGTTGAAATCTGTGCGATATCAGAGGCTTTATGCTGGGAGGAATTCCTATTCAATTTTCGCTATTTTGAGTGTAACAAAAATTAAATTCTAATTTTATAATAACTTGGGAGTTAGATTTCGTAAAATAATTGTTTTGATACGAAATCCTTAAAATTGCATAAAATACAAGAGATTATTGTTATTTATAATCATTGTGTTATATAAAACAGCTTTTTAATGATATTTTTTTGTTTTTAAAAAACTGACAAAATATCAAGTTAATTGAAAACCGAGTGAAATGTTCTCGTGCTGACATATAGGTGGCGCGCAGTGTATCAAACAGTGGTTACAAAGGGTACTAGGAAAGTTTTGCAATACAGCTTTGTTTATTTAATTTTTTCAAACTAATTTCCTCTATACTTAATACACCTCTCCATCCTCCGCAACCAATATTTAAACCAGTTCAGCCAAGTTTCACTAGGGAGTAAAGCACAATCGTTGTCCCAAGCCCGCGGTCCTCATCACTGGAAAACCGACTCCCTTTTAGCTTCATTTCCACATGCGGGAACAGTGGAAAGTCGCAGGGAGCAAGATCTGGACTGTCGGAGGGTGTTAGAGAAGTTTCAATCCTGTCGTGGTCAAATATTTGGTGCAAGCTTTGGCGCGGTGAGTTGGAGCATTATCGTGATGGAGGAACCAGGTGTCCATTCTTGACTTTGGCCGCAGGTTCTTCATAGATCCTATGACTTTAGGCAGGCACTGTTCAGTATACCACTTAGCTGTGACTGTCTTCTGTGTGTCCAAAACGACGCGTTCCCCAATTCCACTCGATTTGAAAAATACAGCTATCATTTTCTTCTTCACAGATCGGGATTTTCTGACAACTACAAACTTCGTTTTGAGCTTTGGTCGGTACATCGTGATAGTACAGCCAAGTCTCGTCACTTGTCACGATGTTGTTCACATATCGAGATTGTCCCTTATTAAACTTTTTTAACATCTTCCAACACCAAGTTACACGTCGTGTCATCTGCTCTTCAGTCGGTCGATGCGGCACGTGCAAATGATCATGCAGAATCGAACGAATTGCTAGTGCATTTAGGCCTGAAGTACTCTCTATCTGTTGGTAGGCCACTCGCCTGTCCTCGCCAAATATTTTCCTCACGGTAGTAACGTTTTCCTCCGTAACTGAGGTTCGTGGCCTTCCCGGCCTCTCAGCATCCTCCATAGTTAAATTTCCCCTTTGGAATTCTCTATACCACCTGAATATCGTTGTGCGATGTGGATAAACATCACCTAGTGCAAGAATCATTTCTTCGAAGCACCGGTCTATGTTTAAAACACGCATGAAATTATAACGCAAAAGTGCCTTTACCTCATTTTGTGTACTTTACACTTTCTTTCTTTTCTTTTCTTCTTTCACTGCTAATGAATGACTGAGCCCATCAACATGGCGCGGCGGCTACTATGCACGTATGAACATGTCTCAACATGCAGCAACAAGCAGCTTCCTACGATTCATTGTTGCGTCATATTGCGAGACTTTTCCCTTTGTATTTTACAAAGCCACGATCGGTTATCACAGATATTCTAATTGTCATTCGTTAATGTATATTTAACGAATTTTGAAGATTGAAGGCTGAAGAAACCTTTTATACATTTACGGTAATTAAATATTTCGTTTTAAAAGATTTAGCACCGATTGAAACAAAAACTGATGCTTCGTTCTAAACAATAAAAAAGTAGGCAGCAGACTTTAAATATGGTTGTAGGCTTTCCTGGAAGTCAAATTCGGTCACGACCAATGATATCATTAAAAAGATCCAAAGATCCTAATACAATAAATGATCATTGAAACAAGATGCGAGAACTAAAGAAAATTGAAAGATGAACCGGTATTTTTTATACGAACATTCAATTATGCTAAAAAGGCTTTCAGACAGATGGGTGCTGCGAGTGCTAACAATTGACTTAAAAACGTCAAGTCTAAGTGTTTCAAAGCAGTATTTGGTGCATTTTCTAAGCTACTTCCTTTGAAGTTTTTGATCTGTTGTTTGTTTCATTGTCATTTTCTGTTATGTGAGCCTTTTGATAACGATTAAAATCTTTTAACGAACAGAAAAATGATGTTCACCATCTGAAAAGAGGTGTGTTTGGACGGATTTCTTCATTACTCTCTTTTATGGCTGGATAAGTTAAATAATCCCTACGGACGACTGCAATCTTTTGACGAACGGAAAAATAATATTTACAATCTAAACTCCTTATATGGCTGCATAAGCTAAATAATCTCTCCGGACGATTAGCACGTTTATAGCAATATAATTTCACTAAAATCCAATGTAAGATAGAGGAGCATGTAGTGCCTGATGAATTATCACGTTCGCTGTAGATGTTGAACTCTATAAACCCCACACCCGATACTTGTAAGTCAGCAAGTTAGATCATGTAAGGAAAAACCCAGCCTATCTTTTCTAATTCTTGAATGGAAATTGTATTTGTATATCGAATCTCAATGAATATCTCGACGAAGTACACCCATAGAGGATCGTGGCGTCTAAAGATCAATGATTAACTATCCTACTTATATGAATATTGCGTCTAACCCACAAGTGGTCGTCACTTCGGAATTGACTGGGAGAATGGGAGGTCATAGAAAAATATAAAAGGGAAGTAACTAGTGTAGAGTTAATGCGTCTTTTGCCCATTTTTATTTGAAAAGAAAAGGATTTTAAAGGCATAAAAATAAAATTGTCTGAAGAAACAATGTCACCGTAATACGTGTCATAATTGCGATGGTGAATCTATTAGCACACCATCCAAAACAAGACAACACTGTGGACAATAGGAGAAGCTCGTTTAAGTGCTGTGAAGAAGGCAAAAACAGCTAAATCGGCCATGCGATGGCTACTATTTTTCGGAATGAACGTGCTGTAGTATTCGTCGACTACCCTGAGGAATGGGAAATTATAACAACTGAGATTAAACATGTTACTTCTTGAATGGCATAAATTTACGACACATAAAAAGACGCTCTCGTGAAGGTCGCTAAATAATTTCTAATAACTACATATATCTGTTGAGTCCAATTTAGCCTAGTCCAATCCGAACTAATCAACAAGAGTTGCATAAAACCAACATTATTTAATTCAACACAATTATTAAATTCGTAAAACATTTTGAACGGACTATCGTTTAGACAGCTTCCGTTAGTGTACCTTGAAAACTTTGAGTCATACTTGAGTCGAATTATAAATTGAAAATTTACTAGAACGAAATTTCTATTGGTGCTAGAATTATCTTGCTTTTAGATTTCAAGATGTGGTCAAAAAACTAGTTGAACTAAAGTTGTTGAGGAACCAAAATATCTATTGAAACGTGTTTGGTTTGGTTTTGATTGTGGCAACAAGGTGTTTAATTTCTTTTACACTTGCTATTGTGAAGAGCAGAAAATTGTTTAAATAATCTTTTTTAGTTTCTCTAAAAGTTTTTGAACCGAAATTTGCGCAAAATTTCGTTAAAATTTATACTTATATTTTAGCCACAATTGTATCTTGGAAACTAAACGGTTCTTAGCGATCTTTCCGAAATTGATTACGTTAACTTTAACTAAAATCCGCAACTCATTGAGTTGTTTAGACGCTGTACTAACTGATAGAATTATGTACATACTAAATTGAGAAGGAACCCAAAACCTATCAATTATCTTGTTAACATAAGTAACTGTCCGAGCGTAAATACTGACCGACAACTACGCTGAAGCCGTTTTATCGTCCGACAAGACCGAAGAAAATATTTCCACCCAACTATCTTTTCCGCCTTTAATTCTCCCCGTCGACGTCGTCCTCCAATGCGAGTTGATTAATTCAACTTTCTGAGGCCGGTTCTGTCTGTCCCATATATCTTGGCGGTCGTCCCGATCCGTAGCGAAACTGTCACCGTGCCGCCCAAAAATATTTATAGTTGTTTTTGTACATTTCTTAGCTATCGTTTGTTCTCGTCCTTATCGCCACCGTACGATCTGCCCGATGCAAATGTTTCAGTGTCAAGTTTTAACCTTTTTTTCAGGTGGGTCGGCGTGGGCGAACTGTAATGGTCTTATCGAAACCGGAAGCATCTTATTTATGTCGCTTTAAAAGTAAGCAGCCGACGTCCCGTGCTAATAATATGCAAATATGCGAATGCTGGGTGAGCGGTGCTATGCCAATATACTCTGGCCACCATTCCTACCATATTAGATGGATTTTATTGTAAGCGAGTTCACTAAAATTAACATCGTTGAAAAAAATGGAAGAGATTTGGTATTTCACTTTATGACGTTACACTATTTAGCTACAATCAATACTTTTTATTTATAATTGATGATGATTTTTGACAAATTAGGGTTAAATTAAAAAGGGGAAAAGAAATTTTTTAGATTAAGAATTATTTCATTTTTATTTACATGATTTTATTACTTAAAAATATCTTAGAATCTACGGTGAATATCGTCTATAACAATGTCGGATATTACGACGAAATGAATATAATGACGAAAAATGATGAATTTGAAATTGAAATTTAAGTCAAATTATTCTTTATAACGAGCCTCGTGTCGCGTAGTTAATGCGAAAACGCCGAGGTAATACCGAATTGGTTAGAGGACTTCCTCAGTTATGAAAAGATAAGGCGAAAGGCGTCTGATGAACATGTTCATTCAGTATTTAATTACGAATTGAAGCATTTACTTTGGTACGTAGACTTCCGCGGTCGTGGTCCATGCTATCTGCTTCTGGGTTTCCGGGCTGGAACCGCGTCAAGATAACGTTTCGTACCCATTTGTATGGGACATCTTCAGGGCTGAACTACTGCACTGAAACATCAGTTTCAGTGCAGTGTTCATTCGAAAGTCGGCATTTAATTAGCCCGAACCCAGAAGCAGATAGCATGAAGCATTTACAGTTTGAGAAAAGTTCCAATTATTTGATGTGTGGAGGCTGGAGGTTGTAGTGTTTGTATTGCCAAAGAATTTAGCGTAAGTTTTGCTTGGTTTGTTTAAGAATAGCACTCCCGTTACATTTTTTTGGCGCATTCAATTGTTCCCGCGATTTGGAAAAATCAAGATCAAATAGAATGCTTAATTAATTGATCTTCATCAGTGCAAGTGAAAAAGATCAAACCTTGTAACCAATGGAATGTAGACTAGACGATTAGCATTACAAGATTGTAAATGTAATATTGTTCTTGGTAAAATAAATGGCAAAGTAGCATATTTATCCGAAGAGATCTATAACGACTGGTTAAACATAGTGTGACTAACTTTAAGAAAATGATACAAAGAAGAAGAAATTTTCAACACGGACGAAACTAACTTATTCTTCAGAATAATGCCAGGCAAACTGAAGAAATTTAAAGAAGAAAATTGTGTTGGAGGTATACTTTGTAAGGAAAAATCGACTACTTTTGTAGCAACAAATATGACTGGATCGGAAAAAGTAAAACTTGTGGTTATTGGTAAAGCTATGCAGCCTCTATGTTTTAAAAATGAAAACTCAGACTATCGAAGAAAATAGGTAATATATAGTTGCTAGATTTTTAAATATTAACAACTGATTAAATAATTATCAGATGACAAACTTTTAAGCATAGCGTATGGAAAGATTAAAACCTCTTCTAAAATGACTAGCATCGCCTAGCTTCTTCCCTCGAAGTTATTGTTTTTTTAGTCCTTCACATTCTCCGTAATTGTGATATTATGTTGCCCCTTTACCTACAATAGTATCTAGTCGCCGTTCTTTGGATTAGAAAGCATACTTTAGCAAACGTTTCTTAGTTCGATCATCATAGGCCTAGTTAGAACCCAAGGAAATACAATCAATTTCCCGAAACCATAAGCAGAGAAGTAACCGTGGACATGTAGCTTTAGCGTATGTTTAACTGTTCTTTGAACACTTCACCTTTTTTATCCATACTCGCTAACTGTAAATAGTAATGGTGAAGATACTTTCGTCGATAAATATTATGTTGTCTCAATCTTGGTTTACATTTGTCTTTATCTAACTTTAGTGTTTCTTTTTTGCTTTTTTGAAAGCGAAAGTTTATAATTATAACCCTATGTTTAATAGGGTTTCTTTCTAATCTAGACCCATCTATTTTCTTTTCCATGAGAATTTTCTTTATTTGGTGCAAAATAATATCTTTCCATTTTCTGTATACTTCTGCACTCACTTACTTATAAACGTCTTTGATACTTTAATGTACTTTACCACTATATTAACCGATATTTTAGGCGCCTTTGCACAATTAACAAGAAAAAGTTTTATATCTTTTTCTATACATTGCACACACTTCATTTTTATATTCTCACGATTTCGTGAGAATTATTTTGCGATATTGGGATGACCGGCAGCCTACCCATTACGCAATAACTATTATAGACTTAGTGCACGCACATCCTTGTGGCAATGACTATGGTTGTAGTCTCCATCGACATAAGTTTCAACAGAACTTTGAATCCCTTTTTAATTAGAACATTCTTTTTCTTTTAAGGAGGTATCCAAATTTTTAAAAAATGTTATAGGAAGAATCTGGTCAATACAGTGGATATTGCAGTATTTTATAATTTAAATCATTAAGTTTTCAAACTGTTTCAGATGCGTAGACTGGACGTTACATGTTCTTGTGCATTTGTTAAGCTGTACATTCGTAATATCTATTCGTTTTCCAGGGGAGGTAGAATTCCTTGGTGTAACATAATTTTAAAATGGATTGCTCAGTTTCGTGAGGTAAGAAGTGTATGAAATGCGTACCTCGGCCCTGTAAGAACTGTGTGTACTCCAGAGAATTTTGAAAGGATACGACGAGCTGTAACGAGAATTCCTAATTATTTAGCAAGGCGTCAATCAGCAGCACTTAACATCTCAAGAAGGGGTCTTTGCAGAACAACGACATTTCATTCATACAAAATTCAAATTTTGCATAAAATTCTACCACCAGCTTTACCCGCCAGAAGGCAATTTTGTACACGATTTATTGATTTACTGGACAACGATCCAAATATTTTTAATAATACTGGTCCGACGAGTAGTCTGAAGAACTTCACACACAACCACACATTTCCTTAAAGTTACCGTGAGGTGTAATGTGGTTGCAATTGGATTATTGGGTCCACACTACAAAGAAAATCAACAGTTACTGTTACTTCCAAGCAATATTTGGATCTGATCTAGAATTTTTTACCTGCCGAGCTGTAACGACTTGGAATAGAAAACAATGTATGGTTCCAACATGATAGAGTTACGAGACATATTGCACGAAATTGCATATAATGTTAAGAACAATGTTTCCTGGACGGCTCATTTCATGATGTTAATGGCTGTCGAGATTCCTAAACTTAACGGTCCCTAATTTTTTCCTACGTGGATATTTTATTTATTTATTTACCTCGCACACTACAAGGTTTAAGGGACAATATTACCCAAGAAATTAATTCGACAGACCAGGCTGTGTTACTGAAAGTTAAACAGAATGTTCGAACACGTCTTCAGTAATGTCCATAAAACAATGGTAATCATTTGAAAAATGTTATTTTTAAAAAATAAGGTGTATTACGTGATTTGTATTTTTATTATTAAACCTATTACAGCACCTTAGAAACATTCATTGCGTTACCCTGTACGTACTTACATAATTTAATAAATACTTTAACACTACACACAGCATACGCTGATGACATTAAGATTTCAGATTTAAGATTTATTATAAAATAGCATCCGTCGAAGAAACTTACAAATTGCAATCGGGTCTGGAATGCATTGAAGCATGGTGTAGCACTTATCATCTGAGATTAAATGTAAATAAATGTTGCGTAGTATCATACACAAGAAAGAGTGCACCATTACTGTTGAACTACAGAATAGGTGATACGGTTCTTACCAGGCAGTTTCAAATTAAAGACCTGGGAGTTACTTTCGACCACCAACTGACGTTTAGACCTCATATTTTGGCAACTTGTGCATCTGCTTGTAAATCTTTAGGATTTTTAATGCGTGTTTCTAAGTACTTTGGAGACATGGGAGTATTGAAGTCTCTTTATTACGCTCTTGTTTTTAGCAAGCTGGAATATGTTGATATCGTATGGTACCCTAATTTTGCTTCTCAGTGCTTACTGCTGAATCGAATACACAGACGATTCCTAAAATTTTTGTCTTACAAGATAGATGGAACGTTTCCACCCGTTGGAACCAGTCAAGTGGAATGGAGACATGGAATGCTAACTCTTGCGGAAAGAAGAAATCAACATTGTGCGAAGCTTATGAGGAATTTATTGCATGGCAAGATTGGTTGTGAGTTTCTTTTATCGCGAGTGTTTTTTCGCGGTTCTAAGATTTCTGCCAGGCATGAAAGCACATTCCACCTTACGGCGACAAGGACCAATGTACTACGAAGAGCGCCTATAACATTAATGTGTCGCATTACTGATAAACTTGTTTCGGACATTTTTTTGGAATCTTGCACTGTTGATATGTAGCTGTTTGGTTGCTTTGAATGACTCTGCCTTATGTTTTACATTTACGATCATTTTATTTGTTTATATTGGTTTTAATGTTTTGGTTCTATAATTAGGAAATTTGAATGACTCTGCCTTATGTTTTACATTTACGATCATTTTATTTGTTTATATTGGTTTTAATGTTTTGGTTCTATAATTAGGAAATCCTGTAGAACAATAAAGATTTATTTATAATACTATTTATTATAACACTAATGTATTTACACTAAAAGTTTGTTATTGTTCAGTATTGTAATTTACTTATTAAATTTCACTTCAAACGAAACTTAATATTAAACTATGTATTGATACACATTTCCATTTTAAGTTGTATAATACTCGCTACCATAGTTACTTATTAATTCTCTATTTATACTTCCATCAAGACCAGTGATGATCTGGAATTGATAAGTCGGTTTACTTCGAACCGATTACACTTATCCCAGACTACTATTCTCACTTAATCTAAATAGAAACGTATTAATCTGGCGATAATGCGAAACTTTGTCAGTAACATTGCATCGTGTTGTAGATTTTGATTATGGCCAGAGGTAATCTTCTGTAACTGCTTATGGCAGACAATAATAACGCTGGAATCGGTTTAGATTATTGGAACTTTGGAATTAAAGGGATAGCGTTTGTGTATTCGGAGATGTTTCTGCCTTAATTTCTGATCAATTAAAATTAATCATTTACTATAGATATGGAATATATACGTATATAGTAAATTTTCGATTTACTGAAAAGGTAGTATGCAAAACTCGTCCTGACAATTGTCAATTTTGTCGGATTCGCTGTAATCTGATTTCTTTAGAAATTTATTTTTTTTCTAGTAACATCAATTATTTAATGACCAATTATTGTTTTAATTATATAATAACAAGGTCAAGAAGACAATAAATCTGATTATACGTTTAAGAAACTCGTATATAATATACAGCTTGTTTCAAAAAGAATATAAGTATTACAAAGTAATATTTTGTCCAAACTATCGATCTCTGCGCCTCGGCTCGGCTATGGGAGAAACGAATACATAGTCTAGTTTATTTAATAGCCGCTAGATGTCAGTTTTCTTCTGCTTTTTTTTGTAACCGTCATGTGTTTAAAATGGCTACACCGTAGCAGTAATTATTTTGTCTTCTCAAGTTTGCGGAGTGCAATTCCGTGATTACAGTGCAAAGACGTTTCAGGTTGAGCTACCAAATTGATCCACCGAATGGGTGGAACATTCGCAGATGGTATCAACAGTTTGTAGATACAGGATGTGTATGTAAAGGAAAGAGTCCTGGCCGCCCTCGTGTTTCTGAAGAAAATGTTGCACGAATTCAAACTGCTTTCCAACATAATCCTTCAAAATCAACTCGTCGTGCCAGTCGGGAGTTACAACTGCCTACAACAACAATTTGGCGTATTTTGAGACGCCGGTTGGTTATGAAGCCATACAAGTTACAGTTGCTACAAGCTCTGCGTCCTGATGACAAACGGAAACGTGTGGCATTTTGTAACAAGATTCATGATGCTATTGACAATGATAACACTTTTGCACAACGCGTCGTGTTCAGTAATGAAGCGACTTTCCATGTTAGTAGTCTGGTAAACAAACACAATGTTCGAATTTGGTGTCTACAGAACCCACATGCAGCCATTGAGCATGTAAGAGATTCGCCTAAAATCAATGTGTTTTGTGCGATATCCGGATCATCTGTTTACGGCCCATTCTTCTTTGATGGAAACACGGTTAACGGTCAGCAGTATCTCGCTATGTTACAAAACTGGTTGTTTCCGAGGCTGCACGAAGACAATTTCATTTGTCAACAAAGGGCACCCCTTTACTGGGGTCGCCAAGTGCGTGAATATTTGAATGAAACTCTATCGAACCGTCGGATCGGTCGACAAGGAGCTGGCGACTTAGTATGTCTCAGCTGGGCTTCACGGTCACCGGATTTGACACCCTGTGACTCCTTCCTGTGGGGTTTCGTTAAAGACAACGTTTATGTACCACCACTCCCACAGAACCTGGAACAGTTGAAGAACCGGATCCGTACTGCCATAACATCAGTGACGAAGGACATGCTTGCCCGAGTATGGGAGGAATTTGAGAATCGATGTGATATTGTTCGTGTCGCTGATGGAGGACATATTGAACAACTGTACTCTGAACTTGAGAGGTTCGTGTGTAAAGTTTCATATTCGTATGTCTTAAAGTTTAATAAATATATGCATTCAAAATACGTATATTCTTTTTGGAACACCCTGTATATTAAAGCACATACGCATTATTCATTAATATATCTTAAACGGCATAATTTAGATTTTATACGAGAAAGTATTATTTGTTAATGAAAGAAATGTTGTATTATAATAGTTATCTAAAAAATGAAGAATCAAAATTGGCAATTTAGAAACGAAGTAAAAAGAAAACATGAAGTAGAAAATAGAAGACAGTTGAAGTAAGACATAAAATAGAAGATAGATGTAGGAGATAGAAGATTAAAAACGCAAAATTAAAAATAGAAAAGGGGAAAATGGTGAAACAAAATGAATAGTGAGAGCTAAAAATGGTAATTGAAAAGTGAAAAGAATGTAAAACAGAGTACAAAGCATAAGGGGAAAATAGAAAAATGAGGCATAAATCTGAAGATAAGTAACCAAAATTGTAAAAACCCGTTACCACATTGATATATGTATCTTACTAGATATACATTTTAGTAACCAAGTTGTGATCCTCAGGAGTATGTAAACACACTCTACTGGACGTCCATACAGTGGAATGTTTGCAGTAGTGTTTCGCGTTGTGGTAAGGGTTTGTTTTACCTTTTTGATTATTCACATAGCAACAGTTTTCAACCTAATTTGCCTTCTGAAGATTAGGGTAGGAAATTATTATCCACATTTTAGAATAATATACAGTCAGCAGATGTGAATTATGATCATTTGTATTGTTTGAATATATTCGTGAATACACAAAGGGAGATTTATTCACTGTTGCAATGTGCGATAACGGAAACCTGAATTTCTGATATTTATCTAGAGAAGTTGACGGTTTGAACCTATTTCCGGGCAAGGCGATTTTGACACCTTGGACTTAGTGGATCAACCACATGGCGTATTTTAAACAAGGATTTAGCTCTGAAGGCATATAAGGTTCAAATAACACAGGAACTGAAGCCATTAAGATCATTTAAAACGTCGTTCATTTGTCAATTTCATCAATGAATAACCAGCTGATTTTTCTCACAAAGTAATGTTTTCCGATGAGGTACTTTTTGAACCTAGTGGCTATGTTAATAAACAAAATTTCCATATCTGGGGTGAGGTTAATCCACGAATTATTCATGAGAAACCTATGCATCCTAAACGAGTTGTTGTTTGGTGTCCATTATTGTCAGGTGGTGTAATTGGACCTTACTTCTTTGAAAATGCTGCTGGTGAAGCTGTAACTGTCAATGGTGATCGATATCGTCGGATGATAACCGAGTTTTTATGGCCTGAATTAATGAATATTGATCTAGTTTCAACAGGATGGCGCTACACCTCACTTTGCACACGAATCGATTGATTTATTGAGAGAAAAATTTCCTGGACGTGTAATCTCAAGAAACGGTGTTGTTAATTGCCCACCAAGGTCATGTGATTTGATACCGTTAGACTATTTTCTTTGGGGTTATGTGAAAAGTCAGGTTTATAAAAACAATCCACAATCAATTCCCGCTTTGAAAGATGAAATTATTCGTGTCATTAGTGAGATGGAGCCTCAATTATGTCAAAATGTCATTGAAAATTTTAACAAAAGAGCCGACGTCTGTGGAGCTGCAAGAGGAGGCCATTTGGCAGATATTATTTTTCGCATATAGATGTCATAACTGATACTTCAATTACCAATAAAAAGTTTTTGAAAGTGAATGCAAATTATGTGTTTTATTTATTCTTTAAAAAAACCGCGAAATTTGAAACGCCCTTTATATATAATTTTCAAGGTTTCAAATAAGCAATTTCTACTAATATTTCAACTAATGAAATGAGCTAATTAATTGCATATTAAATTTATTGTGTACCAATCGAATATTAGAGAATTTATATGTATTTTATAACATTAGTGTTTATATACACATTCCTTATAATCAAGCTTTATTATAGACTATTTCGGATTGTCGGGGAAAATTTTGTTTACCATAAATCGATTATAGAAATGTGTTGTGGTCGCTGGAAACGCAAACAAAATGAAAAAAAAGAAAACTCCTCCGCAACACACATGCCGGTCATCAATTTTTATGTTGCATCCACCCTTGAGTGCGCGGTCTCCGTTCTGCTCGGATAGAAGGACTGCTCTCGGGTTCGGTGGTTCAGGATCCGACTTTCGCTCCGGGGGCGAAAAAGCGGAACGTCTGCAATTTATGACCGACTCTAATGATCAATGTCATATTTCACGTCCGTAAATGAGAAATCGGCCATAGATAGATCTATGTGTTTTTCCCTTTTTTTTCCCTCTTCCTTTTATTTTCTTTTTCGGTTGATAAATTTGTCGTAATTTACAAGGAGATCGGGCACCACAGAAATTGGTCGTTTATATTTCCGTGTCGCAAAGAAAATAACGATGTGTTATGATGTGTATGGCGCGTACGGATAAGATTACTCTTGGTTGATATCTTCACTTGCCATCTTGTTTGCTCAAATAGGCGTATCGAATGATACCTCCTCTTTTACTGATTCGTATCATGCAGATATGTTTGGAATTTACTTAAAAATCATTGGCAGTTTATCTTACCAGATTGCCTATTGATGAATTATTGATGGTCCCTCTGAAAATTCTAGGTTTATTGGTATTTGTTTCATTTGTCTATCTATGGATTTTCATGTTCCAATCGTGATTGTACGCGGATAGATCGGAAAATATCTGGAACGAGGTCGCAGGATCTGTGACAGAACGTGGTGTATTCTTTATGTACATATATAACACCGCGTTTAAATTTAGTAACCCAGTTTGCAACTATACCAACGAGATGATTTACCATGAACTTCATCTAATTTCGTTCTTATGTATTTACCTATTAAGCTTTTTAAAAAGAAATGTTTCATCACTACTCGTTTTTTTCACACTTAAGAAAATCGATGAATATTTACTTCGATTTTCAGCAACAACAAACAATGGCGCTTTGAAAATAATTGAGCCGCACGTGTGCGTAGCGTAATCTTCTGGTTCTTTCTAAAAACATTAGGAATATTATCTATCCTCGATACTTTTGCTGAATACATTAGTACTTTTAATTTGATAAGGGTTTCAGAACGATATTATACTGTATTGGTCATTAAATGGCCAGCGCTATTGCGTAATAAAATTATTGTGGTTATTAATGTTCAGTTTAATAGAGTAAAACAATATTTATTGTCTAAATTTTGATTATATTTTTAAGATGTACTTATTTACTACGATGGTTAACACACCTTTGCATTTAAGGAAGTAAATATTCAAATTATTTTTTCTGTGGAAAGTATCAACGACTTCACTGGAAATAAAGGTCATTTATTGTAACATATCTTTGACTCTATGGGAATAAAAGGAAACTACTGGGTACTAGAATATTAAAAGGAATCATTCAAATGTTAATAACACCCTGTCTACTACATATGTTTCAGAGAATCACTCATCTTCAGGTACACTTGTGTTATTAATGAACGATTCCTTCGTAAACTTTATCGTATCTTTTCGATACAGAAAAATAATTAATAATCATTGCCTCCCTCTCTCGTCCAATACAAAAATGTATTGAACGACAAAGCGAGAAAGCGTCTATCTCGCATGTCGGTAACAAAGTTTCCAGAGTGTATATAGACTGACGCTTGCACCACGGCGATTTGCCGAACAAAAGAATGTTAAAAGGAATCATTCAAATAGACAGGGTGTTATTAATATTTGAATGATTCCTTTTAACATTCTTTTATTTGGCAAATCGCCGTGGTGCAAGCGTCAGTCTATATACGCTCTGGAAACTTTGTTACCGACATGCGAGATAGACGCGTTCTCGCTTTGTCGTTCAATATATTTTTGTATTGGACGAAGAGAAGGAGGCAATGATTATTCATTATTTTATTGGGTACTAGGTCGAGAGTCTATGGCGGATAATCGAATGTATATTCTATTAAACTATTCGAATTATTGTATGTGGGCGAGCGATATTATCATTTGGCCAATTATTTCGGAAACGTTTTGAAAGATTTATAATAAGTACGTCGTATCATGTTACGTACAAACTCAATTTTTTTGTCAGTGACAGTTACTTTCAAGCATCTTGTACGCAGTTTCAGAAAGACATGGTCAAAATTAAGTTTATTATATCGGAATTCTACTGTAGCTAACGAACATTCCGTCTTATCCAGTTCGCCGAAACTTTGCCGGTTTAATCTACATTTCGCGATAGAAGTGCTCAATTCAGATGACTATATCTTAAGGTTTGTATCAATAAATTACTTCTTATTAGTTAGGTACGAAATTAAGAAAACATTACCACAATACAAACTTCTTCCTCAATTACATATTGTTTACATCTTGGATGATAAGATCAATTAATGCGCAAGCTTAAGAACTTTCTAAAGAGAATTCTATTTGATCTATTCTCATTATTTGATATCAATTATTTAGACGAATTTATTAGCTTCACTAAGCAAATCGAAGTTAAAAAGGGACATCTGTCTGGTATGGGTTATTTATTATGTCTATTAGTTTGTGTGTTCGATAGAGTAATTTTTTTTACACCAGCAACTAGATTAACATACTTCGTTTCACCACCTTTCGTAAAATAACTTTTGTATGGTTTTGGTCTCGCCGAACAACGCCTACCCATTCATTTCAATTTTGTTCCATCTAGTTCTTTTGTTAAAATAAGAACAGGATTAGGATCAAGTGAATACTTTGTGGAAATCGAAACTTACGAGAAACGGACCTCTTTTAAAGTGTAAAATTTTAATGCGAGTTAGGAAAAAGCATTCAACCATTACCAGAGTCCACCATTAATTTCCTAAGCTTAAATTTCCAAAGCAATATGTCATTGTCAAAACGAATAACACTGAAGGTAAATTTTTTGTTTGTTTTTTTTGCGGATCATTTACTGTGTTGTCTTTTAATCGTAAGTTTAGTCGTAGTTGGCTAAGGTATGTATTTTTGACGTATTTGATTTTATGACGTGAACAATCCAATTCAGTATTTTAGTCATAATTTTCGTCATACTGAAATGTTGTTTGGCCAATCTTGATTTTCGTTTTAATATTATTACTCATCATTTAGTTATCTTCGCATTATATATGTGCCCTGCGATTTTTTTCAAGGACTATATTCTCAATGATGTATCTTCTGTTGATTAAGGTTAAACATTTAGAAAATTAATTTTTCTTTTTTAATTTTCGAATCGAGCTTTAATTTTTTAGATATTTTTTCTGTTTTAGTAGTGGAACGTAATATAACGCAATTAATGAAACTACTGCCAAACAACTACGACGATCGTTTAGCTTAATCCAAAGTTCATCAGGTAGTCTGGTTTTGTTTGGCAGTTCTACGCAGTTGGTGGATGTTATCATCGAAACGACAATATGAACTAATGAGAAACGTCCAGAATACGTCCATTTATCGGATAAAAAAACTTCTATAGATCAAAGTGAAAGAACTTAAAAATCATTTTGCCCGCATTGAAGAGTACTTCTTAAGAAGGTAATTTGTTTGCACATGCGTATATTCTTTTATCATTTTCTATCAGAAACATTTTTCATTAGTTTCACCTTCAAAAGCACATGCGCATATTCCGGTATCATTTTCTATCAAAAAACATTTTTTATTATTTTTACATTCAAAAGAAAGATAATAACGTTACACTAGTTGTACATTTCTTATAATATTTATAACTCGAGCATGTTTTGTAAAAGAATTCTACGAATATTATAAAAAGGACATGTTTCGAATAGCCAGAATTTTCTCATGAATGTAAGTTATTCTATTTCCTTGTCACGACCTTTTGTAACTTCCTTTCTCTTTTAACAAATTCATTCCCGGAAACGATCACATCGCTAAAATTATCTTCATTCGACTACATTCAATACACTTTAATGAATCTAATGGGCTGCCAAATTTACAAACTAACCTTGATTATGGTTGTTTTTCGTCAAATTTTCCTTCGATGAATTTAATAAAATCCATAAGAAAATTACAAGCAGTCCGAAAATAACAACATCCTCAATCACACGAACACAAACTCGCACACAATCGAACATACGTTGAAAATTTCAAGGTAACAACGCCTACACATCATTTAGATTTGCTTTTGAACGTTGGGCAATTAACAAATGAACTGAAAAGCACTAATGAGAGTGGCGCGCTGCACGGTCATTTGAGTTTGAATCCGCGATTTATTTTCGAACACATTCCGCAAGGGTGGCACGGCGATTGTTCTATTTCAAAGCAAGGCAATGAAGTTATGCATGTTGCCTTGTAAATAGTAAAAATAATATCATTCAGAAAAGTTTACGTCCATGAATTTATTTCGAAATAGTGTGTCGACGTATGAAGTAGTACTAACTGATTCTGCATGCAAAAACTAAAAAAAACAATATTTTTTATATGAAAACCGTATACTATAATATATTTTCGACTTGTCTTATATGCAATATTCAATTCTAAGAAGGACCGTTCTCTCGATGTTTTAACAAGATCGCACTCGTCATCTTATGGAACGGTTCTGTTGCTTCCTAAAGCAAGATGATCTTCAGCTTTAGCAACGGGTAAGCTTCACAAGACGATTAGTGTGATCTTGTTGAAAAGTCAGGAGAACGGTTCTTCTCAGGCCACAACTTACACATGGTCTAAAACCCAAGACAATATACCTTCATCATACGTCCGCGGCAATGCTCTTGTCAGTGGCGTATGTGTTAATTTTCGGACATATTAGGTACGTAGTTGTCTAACACATTTTGGTGTGGTCGACTTTTTAATTTATGAAATAACGCATCAATGAATAGGTAGACTAGACATTGACTTTTGCTGCTATATAGTTCTATATAGCATATAGGTCTTAGGTAGCTTCCTTTGAAAATCGTTTCTAACATCAAGCTAGAGAGTTCTGTGGATAAAGTATTTTAATAGTCTTTTTACTGCAAATTCTTTTGATACTTTTCCTTCTAGTTATCTCCAACAGTTTCCTTAGCTTACCCGGTAAGCCGAGGAAATGTTCTCATTATGTTGTACATCATTTTATATCTATGCTTATCTGTAATCAGTGAAAATCAGATGCAAACTTACGTTCTATTCGTTTGTGTTCTTTAAGAGTTGCTTCGCGATAAAAAATAATAAAATGATTTATAATAAAACTAAGATAAGGGTCCACGGTTGAATTTCAATTTTGGTGGTCGCATTCTATTCGGTTTTCCCAAGAATACAAAGAGTTTACACAAGAAATCTATTTTTTCGTTGTTACTTTGACATTCCTTGCCACCAATTTCGCATTTTTGTAAAAGAAAATAATTTTTTAAGTTCTTGCTTTTATAATTAATTTTTTCCAGTCAAGATTTTTTATTTTACCTGTAATTTAGTATATAATCTACACACGAACAACAGGTCATCATTGCAAACGAAAAAGTTAATAAAAGCATCAAACTTCCTTCTTATATAATTGTGTTGTCAGGAAAGTCGTGACAAATTTAGTGGCAACAAACGGCGCCAGTTCATTTTCGTAAGAATCATTAACACCTATCTTTATGCTGTACCATATCATGGGTTGACATTTATAACTTTATTTGGGGAAAAAATTAATCGATTTGGTAGTCTTTGAAATTTTATTAAACATTGAAAGTGAAAGACCAAAGTATGCATTTTTATGATGATAGTGCTCTACAAAACCGTCAACGACAACGATGACCTACGAAATTCGACGTAAAGATGCTACTCTTAGAAAGGTCCGCTGAGATTTATGATAAAATAAAGGCATTGATCGAATCGAACCTCCGGCAGACGACACAAGATGTTGCAGAAACATTAAATAGCCATTATTCAAGCATTCACGACCACATAAAAAAGTTCATATACGCTAACAACTTCGATATTTGGGTTCCTCACGAACACATGGTCCCTTGAGGTCCCTAAATATGAGGAAATAGATCCTTTTTTTAAAGCAACTGATTATTGGTAAACGGGTTAGGTTCCGTCCTGAACATTTTCTACAAACGTCAAGAAAAATAGAAGAAAGTTATGCTCTCAGTATTGCGGTTTAAAAGTTTCGTGTTTTTCGAGCTCTTACCAAGGAGCGAAACATTAATTTAAATGTGAACTATCGGCTATTGGGCAGCTTGAATGGATACACCATCCGGAAATGTATAGAGTTTGTTAATTGCATGGGAGGGGTATTTTATTACGATAAAGCGAGACCAGACACAAGTTTGACCGTCCATGAAAATTAGCACCTTGTAAAGTTTTTCGCCAATAGGTTCTTCTATGAACGAGGAATTTTGAAATTCACAGTAAAATGATAAAAGGTTATATTGGGTCTGGGAAAAAAGTAAAATTCAACTGGTCCCCGCATGGCGCGTGGACGAATTCATTTAAACCGAATATGCTCCATTATTATCGCCATTTTTTTGGTAGATCCATGATCCCATCGGTGAAAAACTTCTGTGGTTTCTGGTCGAAAAACTGAATCAAGTAGTTTTATATTAATTCCATTGAGAGAGTTCTGCAGAGATCGAAACAGATGATAGTCAGAGGGTGCTATATCCGGACTGTAAGGTGGGTGCATCAAAACTTCCCAACCAAACTCTCTCAATTTTTGACGGGTCATCAAAGAAGTGTGTGGTCGGGCGTTGTCATGATGGAAGACAACACCTTTCCTATTAATCAATTCGGGCCGTTTTCTTTCAATCGCCTGGCGTAATCTCTCTAGTTGTGCACAGTAGAGTTGAGAATCAATCGTCTGACCAGTTGGAAGTAGCTCGTAGTGGACGATTCCCCTCCAGTCCCACCATACACACAGCATCACTTTTTTTGGCGTCAATGTTGGCTTAGCGAACGCTTGTGATCACCATCCTTTATCCAAATATTATCGTACGTAATCCATTTTTCATCTCCGGTTATTAAACGTTTCAGAAACGGCTCGATTTCATTCCGTTTCAGCAGCGCAAATGTTAATTCGGTCAATCATGTTTTTCACGCTCAACTCATGAGGAACCCATACGTCAAGCTTTTTTTTGTAACCAGCTTTGTGTAAATGGTTCAAAACAGTTTTGTGGTCAATGCCTAGCTCCATGCCAATATCGACACTGCTGATATGCTTATCTTGTTGGACTTTTTCAAGAATTTCATCAGATTTTTCAGTGATTGGACGACCGCAGCGTGACTCATCTTTCACATTGAAATTTCCAGAACGAAAGCGAGCGAACCATTTCCGCGCAACAGATTTCGATAAAGTACCTTCACCGTACACAGCACAAATTTTATCACAAGCCTGCGCAGCGTTCTTCCCCTTATCATAATAATATTGCAGAATATAGCGAAATTTCTCATTATTCTTCTCCATTTTCAAGTGCGTTCCAACCACTGCACCGATTACAATGTTTCTACGCTCAAACTAACGTTCACACTAAAAAATGAGCCGTCGGTGGTGTCGCTGTGACTTGTTGTTCTTTAGTTATCGGCAACCAATGGCATCTATCGGGAAAAACGCCACGAACTTTTTCCCAGACCCAATAGAAGAAGATGCGCAATATATGATTGGTCGATCTTTTTTATATATTAATAAGTAGTCCATGAAGAAGAAAAAGCATAAATATGTCACGATTTGTCAAACAATCCAATACAATTTATTTAAAATATTTCAGTTTATTACTGTTGAATAACCTGGCATAAAAAATATTTCTACGTTACAAGTTCAGTCAACCAAATTTCTATAAGATAAGATAAGATAATATACTTCTTCTTGATATAACTTCGAAGTTCTATTAGTCTACACACAAGAAACAAAGGTAAAAAGACTCACAAGAGAAAAAAGACATTTGTCCCTATTTTTTTTTCTTCCCACACATGCTCGTCCGCTTACCTCTTGTGCTGGGGCGGAAAAAAAAACTGGGTCCCATCACGCGCGGGACTCTAATTCGAAATCGATGAAGTAATAAATTCATTCGCTCCAACGTTTGTTTCAATTTGGCCATTCGTCGAACTCCGTCGGACCGCACAAATTCACTCACACAAAGGACGCGTATATTCGCACACACTCACACACGTACAGTAGGTTCGCACACGTGCCCACCTACATACGCACACAAACGAGACGGACCCTTCATTTATCAGTTGCTATCGGTGGTGTGCCGGAACTCTACCTCAATTAACACCGATTAAAGCCGAACTTTGTCAATCAATCCACCTTCGTACGATTTTACATTCACCAATCCTTTAATTTGTTTTATTGTATAATTACATAGTAGCACAACATATAAATTATAGCTAGAGATTCTCCTTTCCCATTTCTCGTTTGTAACTACCTACGTTATAACTAGTTGGCATTATGAATGTTTGGCCAGCGGCGCGTGCTTCCAGAAGGTACAAGGGGTACAACGGGTAATAAATAGAAATGAACAGTTACCCTTTTAAGCAACGTTTTCAGTATGCAAATTCACAAAGTGGATAAAATCGATTACATATTTGAAGCATCAGTTATGTTCCAACAGTTTCTCCGTGTATCATTAATATAATATTAGTGTTATTGTTAAAGTAGATAGTGTGTTAAAAAAGATTCAAATTTTATCAGATCAAAATGCATTTGAGGTGATAGTGGGTCTACAGATCCGCTAAGTATTAACGAAGATTACATTTGTTACTTGCTAGAGCTCTTGCGTTACTACGAAGCGCGCCCCGCTGATCGCTCGCAGTGCCAATTCTTGTCATAACCACTATATTAAAAAAAGACATCAATGCGAGCATGACTGATAAAAGATGGGACTCGAAATGAAAAAAATCAGTTTAACCTTGATTTTTCATCAAATTCCACTTCAACTTTGAAAGTAATAATAATAATCTATACCTTCTGCTGTGCTTCTTCTATCGCGCAGTCTCATCCGATAGGGCTGTACAATTGGCATGTCATTAACTTTGATACTTCCCAAGCAACGTACCGTAGTTTTGTTTTTGACTTTAGTTTACTTTCGAGCTTTAATTTTAGAGGAGGCTGTTACTTAGTAGTGCCATGATAATGGTTGACACAAAAATCGAGTAGTGAATTAACCTGAAATTCTTTGTCAAACTAAAAAAATCGCCAGTAGAATGTTTACAAATCTTAAAGATGTTTGGTGATAGACTTAAAGACGTTTGGTGAGTTTTTGAATGGCTCAAGCCATTTTCTGGAGGTCAGAAGAGGTCCAAGATGATGAGTGGCCTGGTCGACCTGTGACTGCAAAAATTGAAGGGAAGGTTTAGAAAATTAATGAAATTGTGCAGAAAGACCGATGTCTGAAAATTCAGATGATTGTAGATATTGTAAACATTAACAAATTAACGGTAAGACACATTTTGCATGATGAATTAAACATGACAAAAGTTTATGTAAAAATGGTGTCGAAAAACCTCACTCAGGAACAAAATACGATCGAATGAACATTTGCTTAGACACCACGGAACCACTCACAGAAGAACTAGACTTGCTAACAGAATCCTCACATGAGATGGAACTTGGATTTTCCAGTATGACCCAGAAACAAAGCGGTAATCGATGCATTGCAAGGTCGTCGGATCACCAAGACAGAAAAAAATACGAATGGGCAAGTCGAAATTGAAGGCCATGCTGATAGTTTTTTCGATATTAAGGATGTTATCACGACTGACTGGGTGCCTGAGGGTCAAACCATTAATCAGAAATACAACAAAGAAGTCCTAATTAAGCTGAGGGAAAGAGTAGGGAAGAAAAGACCGGATTTATGGAAGAACGACTCGTGGATTCTGCACGAGGACGATGAATTACGTGAAGGTCGTTCCACGAATATTGTTGTGTCGGAAAACATTAATGCAGTGTCTGAATTGATAATGCAAGACCATCATGTGACATACCGTGAGATCGAGGCATTTTGAGAAGCTATGTTCACGTTGGGTACCACATAATTTGACAACCGCACAAAAAAGGACTTTCGTCGATTGGTGCTAAGAGATGCACAAAAAATACAATGGCGGTGCTTCCAAGAACATTTATAAAGTCATCACAGGTGATGAATCTTGGATCTATACGTATGAGCCCGATAATAGACAGCAGTCGACTGTGTGAGTATTCCAAGATGAGCCAAAACAAAAGTTATTCGCGCTCGAAGCACATCAAAACAAATGGTCGCCTGTTTTTTCTGAAAAACCGGTACATTTCAACCGTGCCTTTAGAGAGTTGTAGAACGATCAATTCCGAATGGTACACAACAATTTGTTTGCCAAAAGTTTTTGAAGAAATAAGGAAAACAAACCGAAAACGATAGATCATCCTCCATCATGAAAATGCGAACTCTCACAGGTCGGTTCAAACAATTGAATGTTGGACCAGGTAAAACATTGAATTGTGGTTCCTTTTTGTTCCCACACGTGAAGAATAAACTTCGTTGTCAACGGTTTTTTACGCCGGAAGAGGCAGTTGACGCATTCAAAACTCATATTTTGGAAATACCGCCTTCACAGTGGCAGTAATGCTTTTTGGATTGGTTTAAACGAATGCAAAAGTGCATTGATTTTTAAGGAGAATATTTTGAAAAGCAATAAAAATTTTTTCGATAATAAAAAATGTTTTTCTGTTTGCTATTCTCGAAATATAAACGGTTACCCTTGTGTTATCAGTAATGTTAACATCTCTTAAGCATTTTTGTAAATAAACCTTGTATATTCAAATTATTGCGGTGTCTTTTTTTAGTCTCATTAATGTTTAGTACAGAATTCATCCCTCAAAACAGGGGTACTAGCAACTGTATATCGCCTTACAAAATACTTTTATTGAAATACATTTTCTTGAATATCGCAGCTACATATACTTATTCCAATGCTTTGTTTTAATTGCAATTGGATATTAGGGTAATGATAAAATATACTTTAGAAAAATCACGCGATATCTCCCTGAAATGTTCCATAAATAATGTTTGATACTATCTTTAGGCCTGTCATTCCAAAATATAAACCTCATTTTTATGGAAGTCAGTTGTTGATGTAATAAAAAAAATGGATCTCCACCATCTCTACGAAACCAATATTACAGCAGTTGTAAAAATTTAATAGCTCCGTCAAGTCATGGACGGTCAATGTATCGATTCTCATCGATTATTCTGGCCATTTACGAGCTTACACATACTCGAAGTGTATGAGTGACACTTCGTGACCGGTGTTTAACACTCAAATGGATTTATTAACAGCAATAACAGGGTTTATGTCTAATTTTAGATTTCTTTTTTATATATACATTTCAATTTTTTGTTCTAAAGAATTTTAAACTCTGAACAGAAAGTTGATACAATAAAATTTAAAGCCAAAGACATTGAGAAATAAATTACAAAATTAGAAAGGTTAGATGGATGATTAAACGAAATAGTATTGTAAATATTTAAATAAGGATACGAAAGACAAGCAAACGTAACATTGAGGCCGATATAACGTATTGAAAACTGTAGCGGAAACAGTGAAAATAATGCAAAGAATTTGGACTATAGAAATGAAGGTATTAAAAGAAACGAACAAAACCTTGGCAGACAGAATAAAAGATGAAAATATACGCAAAGAACTGACGCGCATATAGCAGATAATTATTTTGACATCAAAATAAATAAAGAAACAAATAAACATTTAATTAAATCAGAGGCTTCCTACAACAGTGTTATGTGTGTTATCTGTACTGTTTATATCAACAATTATAATACATATCTAACGCTTACAATACGACAATTCTATCAATTCATCAAAACCCAGAAGCGGTATCGTAAAACCTTTAAAATATTTCTAGTTTATTGCAAGATTGATTAACTAAATGGGCAACTAAAGTTAATAGTGAGAAATCAACCTAAATAACGTTTAAAACAAAGCGAAGAAAGAGCAACTAATCACAGAAAAGGCGCATGTATTGGCAGCTGTGCATGAAAACCAAATATATATGGTAATCCTAAAACCCATTTGGATATAGATATATATGGTATTGAATTCTGGAGATGTGCTAAACTATCAATATTACAAACATATCAATATAAGACCCCAAGAAAGATGATAGTGGTGCCATTTAATTTTCTTAAGATTTCTTTTCAATATGTGAGTGGGCTTGGCATACTACCGCAGATGTTTATATATAAATCTTGTCGGCCCGAATGTATTGTAAAACATTCATAGACATTTATTTATAAATATTCGTATTTTGCTCAATTGTGGTTTATGGTTTTTTCAAATTTCTAACCCAAGCCACATTTGATCTGAAAGCCTTGACGTCTAATAAAACTATTTGTGAAGACTTGAAACTTTCATCTTCCAGTAAAGTAATTAACAGTATCCTACTTGAGGTGGTTATAAAATCTATTTTACTGCGACCTTTTCAGGTCTTTTGTGGTGCTCGCGCCTTTTTGCGGTCTTTGACTTTTCTGAATATGGGTGTTAATGTTGGTCTTGGATTCGAAAAAACTTACGATAATTTGTGGATAAAAATAATAGTAGATATGGACAGATATGGTTCTAAAATAGTTGGAAGGGAAATAGGTCCGAGCGTAAGAGAAAGACATATGTAGCAATAAGCCAAACTATTTCTAGAATTAATTTCAAATCGAAGTACATATTTGTACTCTGATATTACTTTTCTTTCGTGGAATAAGGTACAAAGACAAATATAATATGAGTATAATGTAAAAGTTTAAATAAATTTCTTCTTCTTTTATTGCCTCTCTATTTCCAGATGTGTGCCAAATCCTCTATCGTTCACAGTCTGGTCCATTGTATTATATTGGGCAGAATAACACCCTATTTCTTACCCATTCCTCGTCTTCTTTTTGCCTTTCCGTTTGATATATATAAATTTTTAATTTTTTTAAAAAATTACCAACGCGTATCGGAACATGATGATCAATGTTCCCTAAGCTAATATATAAGTTCTGGGTTAGACAAAGGTGTATCTTTTCATCGCTATTGTTTCTAGTGATTACTGATTTACGAAAGCCATCGAAGACCGCAAGACATTAATTAATTAACAGGTTCTGTCAATACTGTAAGAGAATAATTAATATATATATATATAATTATAATAAATAGCAACTGTAGGATAAAATTAACAAATTGAGTAAGAATTTTATATGAATATGAATAAATCGAAGTATCTTACCAAAAACACGGAACTAGATTGAATATTGTATTTGTATAATGGAGAAAGTATAGACAATATGTTACTTGAGAAGTGTAATGCGTGGTAAGAGAACACAAAAGTATATCAACAGAGGAATAAGCTAAACATGTATAATTTCAAGATATGCTAAATATAAATAGAACTTGGTCCTCCAGAAACGTAAAACAGGGAACAAACATCAAATGTGACTTCGGTTAGAAATTTCAAAAGACCACAAACTACAAATGAACAAAATACGAATATTTATAAATAAATGTCTAAGAATGATTTACAATATATTCGGGCCGAAAAGATTTATATATAAACATCTGTGGCAGAAGGCCAACGAAGAAAACATCAAGAACATAATTGAAAGACGGAAGCGAGTGGAAATGAGTTAGATGCATCACATGTCAGGTATTGGACTTCATCAATTTGCAAAAAGGGGACCACAGGAAAGCCCACTCACACATTGAAAAGAAAGCTTAAGAAAATGGAAATGGGTCAGATGTATCACATATTAGACATTAGACTTGAATCTACCAGAAAGGTGGACCATAAAAAGACTAATTAATGAGTTGAAAAGAACAATTAAGAATATGAAAATGTGTTATATGCATTACAAATCAGACACTGGACTTTAATTTATCGGGGAGATGCATCATAGAAAGTTATATTTACGCGTGGAAAAGAACACTCAGAAGAGATGAAAAACACTGGACTTTAATATACCAGGGAGGTTCGTCTACACATGGGAAAGAACATTCAAAGAGATGGGAATGGGTAGATGTATCACAAATCAGACATTGTTTTCCAGGCATGTACCATTATCTGTGTAGATGATCTTCGTTTATATACCATTTAATGGCCTATTTTGTTGCATGAAGGGTTCTTTTTTGTAGATTTAAAATCTACTACATGTTTTTTAAACATTTTTGGTTTTGGATTTCGTGCTGTGCCTTTTCAAACTATTGCCATAAGTAGCAAGAACAAATGCGATTAAATACAAGACAGTTTTGTCTGGCGCGCTCAGGAGGACGTTAACTATCCCACTTCAACGCAGCCACGCAATTCCTAACACGTTACCTTAAATTCAGGTTTAGCTCGGGTGCTGGGGGAAGACAATATTTTAATAAACGTAGAAAATGAAACTATCTTCAAAAAATATAATTAATTATATTAGAAACTTTGACTTTGAGACGCTCTAGTTAGAGAACTATCGAACTAGTTGTATTATTTACTTATTCTTGTAGAATTTCTTTGGGTAGGTTGTAAATTGTATCGTAATTGCCGTTTATATATATGTGTCGCTTTAGCTTGTTTTGCTCTTCTTTAACTAATGTCTACAAAATGGACTTTCACTACTGTGCATTATCGCTTCGATAATAACATCTACCAGGTGCGTAAAACCGCCAAACATAGCCAGACTACCTTATGAGCTCTTGGTTGAGCGAAACGATCATCGTAGTTATCGCTTTGTTCGGCAGTAATTGTTTCAATATGTATATCATAATTTAAAAAAATATTTATAAATATCCAGAGAGTTTACTATTTCAAAGATTCGCTAATAAATTCTTTCTCGGTAGAAGAGTGTGACCGAAGTGGACGATGATCTCGAAAAATGTTCAAATCGTTTATACGAACAATATATATTTTTTAATTATATATCATATATTTTACCATTAATATTTTGTATAATAAAAGGCAAATGAAAATGTCAGTAAAACGCGTTTTGAGATATAATGCGAAACATGTTTCTTGATATCGTATAAGGAAATACTTTCCGTAACTATTATAAAGTAGTTCCATACTTTATCTATTTTCAAGATATATTTTCACATATATATGTAAGCCCCATATTCTCAGATTTTATCATTCAGCAAATATTTCAAAGTGCACAAATACAAACAAAAGGAAAAAAGTATAACAAAGAAAATACACGTAACGCCGTCTTCGTCTGAACGTCTACTCGTCTCATTTCCTTGCATTTTCAACTCGACTTAGCGGAAAGTCGTTATAATCTTGGTCTTTTGTTTTAAATTGAAAACCTCGGTTCTTCTGCAACCACGTGATCACAATCTCGATGTCTTACAACAAAGCTTTTAGTGTGGCGTTCTCGCGACCCCGTTCGAAATGTCAGGACCCCGTTCGTCCCCATCTATCGCTGGTTTCTCATCTGACGCATGCCGAGCCGTTTTAAAACAAGACACAATCGTCCTCCATCCTTCTCCGTCCCGTTTCGATCACCGTTTCCCTCTAACAGAGTCGCTACTACATCGAAAAAGACCCAGGAATCTAGAAGAAAGATATTCCGGACATAATTGGAAAAAGAAAACAATAAACAGGAGGAACGGTGGCGTAGCATCCAAAATGATTTAGTGGATTGCAGTTATTGCATTTCTGTTTTAAAGGTACAGAAGGCGCCGTTTAATTGATAAATAGGTACGTGCTCGACTTTTTAGATTTTGATTTTAACGCTCCTCCTAGCACTTTCTTTATCTTCCATTTTCGCCTCTCCTCCAGGGATAGTAATTTCAATTGCTACGATGGAGGTTGTTTTCTTTTTCGAATTTTCTACGCTGTTGTTCCTCCCATCCGCTTTACGAAGTAACTTTCGGCTAACGACGCCACCTATATAAATCTCTTTGAGTCGCGCTACCACTTTCTTTTTTCTCTTCTTTCTGTTCTGTCTTTAGCGTCAAGAAGTTGCCGGTTCGCTGAATTTTAATTACGTAATTTTAAGCTTTGTTCTTTGGGACGGAAGTCTTCGGCAGATTTTTTCCCTCCTCCGTTCGGCGTTGGCATTTTTTCCTGCGGTGGAAGCGTTGTCAGAAAGATTTTGGGGAGATTTGAATGAATTAATTCGAATTGATTCCTTGAACGCAATTTTAATATACATTTGCGAAGCGGAGAAATTGGGGGCGGCATGAAGAAGTTCTTTGCATTTCTAAATTATTTTTTCATTAAAGTGAGTTTTTTGTTCTCTGATGACAAAGAAATATATAAGAAGTCATTAGAATACAAATTTAGCAAAGCACTTTTTTGAATAATAAGCATATCAACACCAACTACTACTACTACTATATGTATGGACTTACAAATATATTGTTTGTTTGTTATTTAAGGATTCTATTAAACAATACTAGGTGTTTAAATATTGAATAGATTTTATGTGCAGATCTTCCAAAAAAACTAATATCAAATTAGTTCCGTGCAAATTAATTAAATCTGTAAATGTGGAACTGCACGCAAGTTTTTTCATGTCTGAATATAATGTAGCTTTCGCTATACTCAATTAAAAAAAAACAATGCATTATAGACATGCAGTGTAAGCAACCTTCGATAATTAAACTGGTCTTAATCAAGACCAAGTCTTGACTTTAGGGATTAAATTTTCAATTTAATAATAGACAAGTAATACTTAACCTAACTTAAAAACTAGTTAGTGTATAGCACGTTCACAATTGTCTCGTAAATGAAATTTACGAAACTGGGTTGCCGAAATATATATACAGAATACGAAAATTAATGCGGAAAGGGGTTATATATCAACCTTAAGTGATTAAGTTAATCAACCACAGGCTTCATCAAAATTATGTATGGTTGGTATAAATAATTTGAGCATAATTCCACATCTACATTCTACTGAAACAAATGTTGGCGAATCATTGACATAATAAATTCTCAAAATTATATTAAATGTTATTTTAATTGCAATACAAATAATGAAACAGCAGTTACTATGATGCTCATTTCACTCTATCTAGGGCGAAACGATCAGGTGATCTAGCTTCGTTCGGCAGTTTTACGTATACTATTTTCCTAATTCGCCATACGAAGGATTTGTACTTGTTTTATTGCCAAGTCTCCATTTGAATCTCAATCCTTAACAATGCCAATTCATTTCGAAAAAGAATTGAGTGGTGTGAATGATCGTTTACGATATTTCGCATTAAACGTTCATTAATCAAGCGTTCGGAACTATATGAAAAAGCTAGGATACGTAAGAAGGCTAGATATTTTGGTTCATTGTGAACTTAAAGAAGTTCACATAATAACGCATCTGTGATATGCTCCTGAAACGTGAGGAAAATGATCCTTTTTTGAAGTGGCCGATTACTAGTGTTGAGATGTGAATTATTTACAACAATATTCGAAAACGATCTTTATCGCGACCTGAAGATTAGCTTCAAACGTCATCAAAAACAGACATTAATTAGAAGGTGGTTATGCTGTCAATGTGGTGGGATTTTAAAGGTGTTGTGTTTTTAACTTGTCACGCATAACCATTTGCGATAGACCCCTTAAACATGACAAAAACTATGCTTTTCTCAACCGACTGACAATTGGTGATGAGAAGTGGATTGTTTACAACAATGTGGCGCAACGGTTTTGGTTTCGACCTGGCCCACCTTAAACATCATTGAAAGCAGCTATTTATCAGTCAGGTTAAGCTCAATGTGGTACTTTTTAAGCTCCTACCAATAAACGAAAGTTTATGTTAATATTGGGCCAATTAGTATTTGTTCAAATAACAAGATTAAATAATAATTATTCCCCTTAACAGTCGCCGAAGAATCATAGAGTTATAAGTATATACAGGGTGTGGCAGAAAACACTCCTGAATGTTAAACGTAAATGACAAAGTAATCCACGATACTATGAAACAACTTACTTCGCAGATTGAAAAAGCAATGCTTGCTATTTACTTCACATATGTATGTACTGTGCTTACAGTGACATATCACAACACAACCCTTATTTCGTAGATAAATTAGGTACGGTCAACATGCTAAAGTTTCTGACAAGAAAACCTTTTTATTGTGGGTCGTCAATGTATAAGTCTTTAAAAGCGAAGCCGTAGGCCTCATAGTGTTCGAAGACTAGAGAATATCCGTACCGTGAGACAGGTCATTGCAAAATCTCCTCTGTATTGCATAAAAAAGGACGGTCGGCATTTGAAGGACATCATTTTGAAAACAGGTAATAAATTTTTAAATAGATTCTTAGGTGGCTTTGTTATTTGTTTAATGTTTGAGAGTTATTTTTGCCACATCATGTATTAGTACACGTATCATTAACATGAGCCAAGCTAAGACCGAAAAATATCGTCCATGGATCCGAGTTGGAATTGTGTTCCCAGTATTTGTGCTACCGATATTTCATTTTCACCTACATAAGACGTCCTCAGAGTTTAACTGCTGTTGCTGCACTGAAACAAGTTTCAGGGTAACTGAAACAATTTCAGTAGTATTGAAACAGTAAGTAAAACCATGACGAAACATCGGCAGAGTAAGTATCGAGAACACAGTTCCAACCCGGAATCCAAAATGAAGTAACCATGGATAATGATTGCGAAAGTCTACAAGTCAAGTTAATATTATCCATGTTCGAAATTGTAGCCAAGTTCATACTTTACATTTCATTAGGCCTTTAGTGTAGTGATTTTGGGTACGGTTCTTTTAGTATCTATGCAATTTCGGCTTTGTTTCATCAGTTGTTACACTATAGTCTTAGAGATTCTGGACCACCCAGATGATTGAGTGTCCCAGTCAAACATCAAATCCACTCTCTCTGTGGTGACTCTCACAGTTTTATCTATATTTATATGTGTACGTGACTTTGACTCATCCTCGTCTGCTTGGTTCGTTTTTCCCATAAAAGCATGCAATTTAAGAACCTCTTATGCTTTTTTGAGGTTTTGGTGCACCTTTTCCATACCATTTTCACGAATAGTAAAGAAAATTACAGTCTATCAAGATAGTGCCTGATCGAGTTAGGGCAAATGTAAAGATGTTGCGCCTGGTGGTCTCAGAGAAATTTAACTATCACATTATACTACCACAGTTTTAATAATATTAAGGGTAAAATTAAAAACGATGATTTGAATAACAATAACAGGACCAATCTGCATTTCTATCAAAATCTCATATAGTAAATATAGGGTATATAATAACCAAAAATATTGAAGTTTCTTATCTGATTATCTAATCGATATTTAGTATAGAAAGCATGCATCAATACAATTTCTGACATGATAGGTGTTATTATCAATAAGTGGGAATATCAACGGCATTATTGACCCTTTGAGGATGGTTTTATATACGGATAACGTGCTTACGTTACAATGGGACAACGAATGTAATAAAACGAACACGTATTACGTATCGTTTATCGGGAACGTACAAAGTCGTATCTAACAAATTGCCAAGATCATTTTATTTGAACCTCCGAATAAAAAATGCAAAAAGGCACGCAACGTATACATACTCCACTCAAAGACACATATAAACGCAAAAGCCACGTACGCAAGACCGTAGGATGGAGGTATTTTATTATTCTGTACGCGCCCAAATGTCTAAAGGCATTGTAAATGTATATGTATTGTAGATATGCTATATACAACGCGTATAAGGAAATAAAAATAACAGAAAGGGAGAAATGTTTGTGTCGTCTTGGTGTGGAAGTAAACTTTGGAGATACTTACTGGTTAAAATTTATTTAATGCATAATTTATGTATGTTTTTGTAACATGGATGTTGTTAGATTGGTGAACAATGGACAAAACGCATATCGAGTAAATAACGTGTCTTTGTTTTAGAAGCCTATTATTAAGTCGCAGTTCTTACCATTGAAACCACTAGCGCTTTTACAGACAGATGGATAGGCTATTCTAGGTGATTATAAAACCTGTACCATTGCGACCTCACCAGATCTATTACGCTGCTAATGTCTCTCTGGAATCTATTAGCTTCTTTGTATATACCTGCTGAAGTCATGGGTACGGTTCTTTTAGTCTCTATGTAACTTCGGCTGTATTTCATTAGCAGTTAAGCTTTAGCTTTAGAGATTCTGGACCAGCTATATGATTGAATGTCGCCGTCAAACATCAAATCCACTCTCTCTGCGGTGACTCTCATACTTTTATCTATATTTATATGTGTACGTAACTTTGGCTCATCGTCGTCCGCCTGGTTCGTTTTTCCCATGAAGAGCTTGCAATTTTAGAACTTCTTACTTTTTTTTGAGGTTTTGATGTACCTTTTCCATACCATTTCTACGAATGGTAAAGAAAATTACAGTCCATCAAGACAGAGCCTGATCGAGTAAGGGCAAATATAAGCCTGGTGGCCTCAGAGGAACTTTAACTATCACACTTCTCTGTGCAACTTTTGACACTTCAGCTTACATCTTAGTTTGGGTATAAGTCGGATTTTGCAGGAACCCTAGTTACCGTACTCATATACCAGCTATGAGCTAGTGAGGAGCATTATAAGTAAAGATATAAAAAAAGAACTATCCAGAAAGTTCTGCTCTGGTCGCATTTATTTAGAATCCTTAAATGCCTATTTCTTGACACAATTTCAACAGTTCAGGATATTTTGAATAATTTTTTTTATCGGCATTGCAGAACACGTTCGATTATTTGGCCAAAGGTTTTTTTTCTTTGTGTAGTGTTGTTAACTCGCGCATATTACCAGATAACTTATCTTTGTAAAAGCATCAAGTGCTCATTTTTCACAAATACGAGATACTATGAGAAGAATTTACAGAATTCATTCTAAATTTATAGCTTACAAGAAAAATATCTTATTAAAATGAAGTGTACAAAAACTTTTGCGACATTCGGTATTAGAATATTTAGCAAATTCTTATGTAATTGGACATAACAACAGTTTTTATGTTGTTATTAGAGGTTTTTAGAGTTTTTAACGTTTTTTAAGTGGAAATTGATATTCTTCATCATAGCCGGATACTCACATTTGATGATTCAACATTCAAGGGGTATACGAAAACTTTTGTGACTGACTGTACTGGTACCATTTCAATGTAGTGCTCGGTATGAAGAATACTCTCATTCTAAAAATTTTGCAATGATTAAAGAAAGTAAAAATGCAACGCTCCTATATCTGGAAATGAAGAATATCCTCATTTTAAGAATTTTTGCAATGATTAAAAAAAGTAAAAATCCAGACTTTCAGCCTTCCCAATCTTGTTGCTCTGGTTGAGAAGAATCATATTGTACGGAATATTTTTTATTACACTGAATTCACATCATACTCTTTGGTACAGATCTGGTTTGGAATTGAGGTCTTTATAGAAAAATAGATCATTTCCATTCCATACCAGTATCAATGAACATACATATTTCAACCTAATCTATCAAATTGCGCTTCCTTAATTCATATTTGATAGCCTATTTGAAAAAATCTTAAAATGTGAATATGTTTTCTATATACAATGTTACCAATGATTACTCAAAGTTTGGCCATATATTTGTGTAAAGTTGGTGTTAGCAGATCTTCTTTTATAGAGCCATGTTTATATATTGGGTTAACATTTTGATTTAGATTTTGATCTGCTGATACACTACGGATTCAAATAATTTAATATAATAACTTAAAATGTTAATAGATTTATGACAAATTGTATCATAGTCCACCCTTTTTATATACCCGCACAATCCTACTTATTTTCTATATATCAGGGAAAGTTGAAATTTTAAAATTGAAACTACGAAGTAATGCCTCATAGAGGTCATAGCCACAAATTTTTGAATCCATCATATCCAGTTGCAAAATTTTCAATTTTGTATCGTATTTTAAGGCGTCCTCGGATGCAGCAAGGGTTGTAATAAAGTTCATTCTGCAACCTACAGAGGACAAAGAAGTCGAGGCGAGAAAAACGTTAGAAAATACACTAGCAAATCTATTAACTATCGCCTTGGCAGTCGACACTTTAGATCGTCATAATATATCAGGCGTATCGGAAAGTCATTACCGGTTTTTCTAACAGATGTCGCTACGTTTAAGTGTGATTTGATACATATGTCATTTTATTCTACTAATATCAAGCTTCAGAGCCATATATGTTACATTTTACGAAAGTAAGATTTATACCTCTTTGAAAATATCGAGTTTCGTGCCTAAAAAAGCGGATTTGTGGCACGCATTACTTTTCTTATTTAATCAAAAGAAAAAGCCGCCGGAAGTCATTGTTTGCTGGTAGAAACTTACGGTGAGCATGCTCCAACCATAAAACATGTGAGGCGTACATTCGATAATTCAACAGTGGTGATTTCGATGTGCAAGGCAAAGAATGTTCTGGTAGACCGAAAAAGTTTGAAGATGCGAAACTGCAGGAGTTATTGGATGAAGACCCAACTCAAACTTAAAAATAATTGGCAGAAGTGTTAAATGTGGCCAAAGAAACGGTTAAAAACTGATTACGAGTAATGGGAAAAATCCAAAAGATGGGAAAATGGGTGCCACATCAATTGAATGACAGGTAAATGGAAAATCGGAAAATCGTCTGTAAAATGTTGCTTCAAAGGTATGATCGGAAGTTATTTCTGCATCGAATAGTGACGGGTGATGAAAAATGGATTTATTTCAAAAACCATAAGCGTAAAAAATCATGGTATATAAAAAGAATGATCGAAGTCGGTCTATGGACTCCAAGCCAAATCGTTTTAATCGCAAGACAATGCTTTGTGTTTGATGGGATTAGAGTGGCGTGGTGTATTACTAATTGTTAAAACCTGGTGAAACAGTTAATACTGATCACTGCTGAAAACAAATTATCAATTCGAACCATGTATTGATAAAAAAAAACGTCCAGAATGGGCCCGAAGACACGGTAAAGTACTTTTACAGCACGATAACGCGTCGTCTCATACAACAAAGCCGGTCATGGAAGCACTTGGATTGGACATAATATCGCACCCGGCGTACTTTCCAGACCTTGCATCGTCCGACTATCACCTTTTCGCATCCATGCGACACCTGCTTGCGGAGCAGCACTTCGCCAATATCGAAGAAGTTAGAAAATGGCTCGATGAATGGTTCTGCTCAAAGGACAAACAGTTTTTTTGGAATGGCATCTATAAATTGACTGAAAGATGGACAAGGTGTGTAGAAGAATTAGAAGAATTAATAAATTCTTCTATTTTCTTGAAAATTATGTAGTTTTTCTTTACAAAAAGACCTGTAATAACTTTTCGGTACACCTGGTATGTATCTATACAATTTTTGTTTACCGTTAGAATTTATTCTCTGTTGGGATTTTGGTTGTTAAATCAGGTTATCTCAAAGTTAGATTCTAGGTCCCAAGTTATTTATTTTTTTGTAAGACAAAACAAACGAATACGAATTTTTAAATTAATATACATATCTTATTTTGAATTTTTTAAAATAACTTGCATTCACGTAATACCTAATATAAATAACGGAACCAATAAACAAAAAGGAATTTTCTTTGTGTGGGTTTTGGTAGAATTTAGAAGAAAATGTAACTTCGTTTAAGGCAGAACGCTGCATATTTTGAAAGTCACCGTAGAAGCTCATCTCCCAAAAGTATAATCGGAACAGCTATGCATCGCAATACACATGTTATCGACTGACTGTAATCTACACCGAAGCAATTTACTTGTTCTGTCTTCTCTTGTTTGCATGAGTGTAAATGTGTGTATGTGTAGGAATATACACATTTTGTTTACCTACGGCAACTAGCTTTTATGTGACCTTCTAACTTATTGGATTATGAAATGCCGTTTTCCTTTACTGTTACCGAAGACGATTGGTTTGGCTTTATTAGCTTGCAATATAGAAATGTATTATTACGTATTCTCTTTTTTCTTTATCAAATAGTTAGATTGTAGTAAGTTATTTTTTATTGGAATTTTTCTAAAGCTATTGAAAGAACGCTCATCTTCAATTTCTGTTTCAAAATTGATGTATGTATTTGGAACAATTTTTTGAGAAAAAATTGTTCCAAATGATTAACAAATTGTTTCAGATTCCTGCTGTAAAGTAGTACCTGTTTGACATATTCGAAGATCTTAAGAGTATACTATAAAGAGAACCTGCCCTTCCTTGACAAAGGAATATTTAATAAAAATTAGTCTAGGGTAATTAAAATATTGGGTCTGGGAAAAAGTTCGTGGCGTTTTTTCAGTAAAATTCAACTGGTCCCCGCATGGCGCGTGGACGAATTCATTTAAACCGAATATGCTCCATTATTATCGACAATGTTTCGCCATTTTTTTGGTAGATCCATGATCCCATCGGTGAAAAACTTCTGTGGTTTCTGGTCGAAAAACTGAATCAAGTATTTTTCACAGGCTTCTTTTGAAACCAACTTAATTCCATTGAGAGAGTTCTGCAGAGATCGAAACAGATGATAGTCAGAGGGTGCTATATCCGGACTGTAAGGTGGGTGCATCAAAACTTCCCAACCAAACTCTCTCAATTTTTGACGGGTCATCAAAGAAGTGTGTGGTCGGGCGTTGTCATGATGGAAGACAACACCTTTCCTATTAATCAATTCGGGCCGTTTTCTTTCAATCGCCTGGCGTAATCTCTCTAGTTGTGCACAGTAGAGTTGAGAATCAATCGTCTGACCAGTTGGAAGTAGCTCGTAGTGGACGATTCCCCTCCAGTCCCACCATACACACAGCATCACTTTTTTTGGCGTCAATGTTGGCTTAGCGAACGCTTGTGACGGCTCACCATCCTTTATCCACGATCTTTTACGCTTCCGATTATCGTACGTAATCCATTTTTCATCTCCGGTTATTAAACGTTTCAGAAACGGCTCGATTTCATTCCGTTTCAGCAGCGCATCGCAGATGTTAATTCGGTCAATCATGTTTTTCACGCTCAACTCATGAGGAACCCATACGTCAAGCTTTTTTTGTAACCAGCTTTGTGTAAATGGTTCAAAACAGTTTTGTGGTCAATGCCTAGCTCCATGCCAATATCGACACTGCTGATATGCTTATCTTGTTGGACTTTTTCAAGAATTTCATCAGATTTTTCAGTGATTGGACGACCGGAGCGTGACTCATCTTTCACATTGAAATTTCCAGAACGAAAGCGAGCGAACCATTTCCGCGCAACAGATTTCGATAAAGTACCTTCACCGTACACAGCACAAATTTTATCACAAGCCTGCGCAGCGTTCTTCCCCTTATCATAATAATATTGCAGAATATAGCGAAATTTCTCATTATTCTTCTCCATTTTCAAGTGCGAATAACTTTCCAACCACTGCACCGATTACAATGTTTCTACGCTCAAACTAACGTTCGGAAGGTCATCTAAAAAACGAGCCGTCGGTGGTGTCGCTGTGACTTGTTGTTCTTTAGTTATCGGCAACCAATGCCATCTATCGGGAAAAACGCCACGAACTTTTTCCCAGACCCAATATACCCCTCCACTATATTTTAACAATTTAATGTTGCCATCAATTGGTGAAAATTGATTTACGAACGATTAATTCTCCTAAATAATTTGCAAAACTTTAACGAGATTTTGTTCATTAGAAGTTAAGTAATTAGTCGCTTAAGTAACAATAGTTCATATACCTCGATCGAAAAATTAATAAAATACAAAGGTTCAGCATTAAATTCAAAATTCAAGAAAGTAACATTACTACTGAAACCGGAAAAATATTTAAAATCGCTATGGAGATACTTGTTTATCACAAAACATAAGCTTTCGAACGGCATCGACACATTCAGAGCAGATGAATGATGATAAACTTTCAGGCCGTTCAATTGAAGTAATGACCGAAGAAAATATCGAAAAAGTAGGTGACATCGTGAGAATTAAAAAAAAATTTAGTGCTTGTACTAGTACTCAAGAGATGGATGTACAGTTGTCCCTTATTATTTTGTACTATTGTTTCAAAAATGAAGCCAGGTGCGTAGAACTTGACAAATTCTGCAATTGAGCGAAACGATCATAGTGGTTGGTGCTTTGTTCGGTAGTAGTTAATTGTCATTAATTACGTTTGAAGCATTCTAATATTCCGTATCGTAACAAAATCAGGTTTTGTTATCACAACCTTTAACTGAATTAACCATGCGAAATGAATACGAGGGTAGCCGATTATATTTCGGGAATAGCAAACAAAAAAAAATTTTTTTATTATCGAAAATAGTTTCATTGCTTTTCAAAATATTCTCCTTGAAAATCAATTTGTGGAATACCCATACAGTCGACTGCTGTTTACATTCGGGCTCATAGTTAATTCTATTTTTTCGCTGACATAAAATTTTCAAGATACTGTCAACAATAGAAATAGCAACCGGATAGCAAAACTATCAAGGTAAATATATTGTCAAAAATGACAAACTTCACGATGCAATTATCAGATCGAAGGCGACACTAAGAATGTTGCCAGTTCCCGAAATATAAACGGCTATCCTCGAATATGGTATTTGATTTCAGAATTGCGTTTTAAAGTTCTTTTCTTGTTATGGTTATGCAAAAATAGAGATTTTTTCGAAAATCAAAAAAGCGTTTACTAAATATTGTTTTTTTTAAATATTTTTTTCTATCAATCGTAAATTGTATGTTAATTTTTAACAGCACCTCCAGCTCTATACTCAATATATTTCCATTTAAACACCTTAAATTCACCTAATTACTTCTTCGTAAGTTCATCACATCGTCTTATTTTAGTTTCGCCGGAATTATTTCTCTCACGAAGTTCGTGTTTAGAGATTCAATGCCGAATCCACTTCCTCACGGTACACGATCTATTCCTTTCTCTCTCAGTCCGTCGTTGATTCGATGTAAATAAATAAAAAGAGGAATGTGCCGGTGCCTTCGGCGTCGGCAGCGGCGTCTACATACGGTCTCACGGGTGCCGCAATCAACGATCAGATCACTTCCCTATCCTGAAGCTTTAGCCCTAATTCGGGCAGTCTTGAGACCATCTGTAGCCGCCTGAAGTCTCGACATGCTTCAAAGCGTAAGGGGAATAAGTTTATCGACGTGATTCACTGGCCATCTTTCGCGGCAGCAGACACTGCGGCCTGTTGAGAATTCCTTTGGAAGAAGCGAATTTATAAGTACGCTTTTTGAGTCCTTTTCTTTCTCTTTAATTTTAACTTGACTGTTCATTCTGGATACCATTTTGATCCCTAACGACAAAATAATACAAATATTTGAAGATTTTTTTTTTATGCCAAAGAAGCAGTGTCATCAAAAATAGAAATAGCGACCGGATAATAAAACTGTCAAGGTAAATATATTGTCAAAAATGACAAGCTTCATGTTGCAATCATAAGATCGGAGGCAATACTAACAGTGTTGCCAGTTCCTGAAATGTAAACGGCTACCCTCGTATAGAAAATATGTAATACTTCTACAACTCTCTTGTGCCAGATTCGTCGATCTTCGAAAATCATATCATGCATTAAATCAATGTTTTCCGAAATGGTCAGAGAAATTGGTATTTTAGAGTAATATCATTTTTAACATCTGACGACTTTTAAATTTCGCAACCCAGTTTTTAATAGTGGCGTGTACTGATAAAGTTTCTGTCGTCATCAACAAAAATTTGTTTGCTCAATAATCTTTTACAAAATATATAATGAAACTTATTTGCAAAACATAAGATTTGTAGTTGTACCATAGCAATCATGTTCAACTTAGTTCAACTGGTAAAAACTTCCTAGGATAACAAAATATCAATATTCGTATACTGTGTAAATGCAGCTAAATTAAAAGTTATAGTTATTTGGCATAAATCTATGTTGAGTGATAATTGTGGAGAACTACGTCGTAGGATATATCCTGTTTTGTGCAAAACATTTGAACATTACTGTTTAATTATTCTTCAGAACATCAAATACTGAAGAATTTGTTAAACGTTAGAGTTAAAATATAATCAAATGTGAGACGGCGATTAGGGCATTAGCATACGACGTGTGGGTATCGATTTTCAAACTTGGTCTAAAGCCTATAGTCATGTCAATTAGTAGTAAAGTTATTGGCCTGTATTTAGACGTCTTTACAATGAGTGCTTTTGAGAATAGGCATAATGTACGAGGTTAGTTTGACAAGTAGTGAGAATGGAAAAGAAAACCGAATTTTTTAAATACAAAATTATTTTTTTTTTTCAATATACTCTCCTAGAAGAGCAATAAATTTATTCCAACGGTGCTCCAATGCCCTTATACCGTCTCTAAAATGCGATTCCAGAAGGCTTGCAAAATACTCATTTACGATGATGATAAGCTCGTTGTTAGACGAAAATTTCTTTCCACCTAGTGCCGTTTTTAATTTTGGAAAAAGGTGGAAGTCGGAAGGGGCTAGATCCGGCGAATAAGGCGCATGCGGTACTAATTGGAAATGCAACCCGTGGATTTTGGACATCGCAACTGTGCTGGTATGCGAGAGAGCGTTGTCTTGGTGAAACAGAATCTTTTTCTTTGCCATTCCTGGCCGTTTAGCACGAATCTCAACATTTAATTTTTGTAGAAATTCTGCATAATATTGTCCGTTTATTGTGGCATCTTTCTGAAGGTAATCAATGAGCAAAATGCCCTTTGAACTACAAAAAATTGATGCCATCACTTTGTTTGCCGATAAAGTGGTTTTCGCTTTCTTTGGAGGTGCAGAACCACGTTCTAACCATTGTTTTGACTGTTGTTTAGTTTCGGGTGTACTGTAGTGTATCTAAGCTTCATCGCAAGTAACAAATCGCCTACAAAAATTAACCGGATTCCGCTTATAAAGGTCCAAACACTCATTGGAAATGCGCAAACGAGTGAACTTTTGATTGGTCGTAAGCAATCGCGGCACCCATCTTGCCGAAAGCTTGGAAAGGCCCAATTCTTTCGTTAAAATGTGGTGTACGCGTTCAGTTGAAATGTTTACCATGTCTGCTATCTCTCACACTTTGAGTCGTTGATCTTGCGTAATAATATTATGGATTTTTATAATCATTTCCTTAGAAGTAACGAGTTTGGGTGCTCCAGAGCGCGCTTCATCAACACAGCTTGTTCTACCACGGTTAAATTCATTTACCCATCTACTTATTGTGGCGGATGATGGAGCAGATTTACCTAATGTTTCCCGTAAGTCATCTTTTATTTCGGTAGCTTTCATACCCCTAATTACGAAGTATTTAATCACCGCACGATACTCTGCTTTTTCCATTTTAACAAAACGACGTCTTCCTTCTTTTTCAATCAGCTGTCAAAAATAAACTAATCAACCGATTTCTCTAAATATCGGAATGTAAACATATAAGTAGGCAACCTAAATTACAGTGCATTTGTTTTAGCAATTGGAGCGCCACCTACGTGTCATTCTCACTACTTGGCAAACTATCCTCGTATGTAAGTAATGCAAATTGTTTTGTTTTTTTAGAATTTGTTAGTGCGCATAGTCTAATGAATTCTATTTGATTAGTCATTCTTTTAGCATCTCAAACCGTTGCATGATAGCCTAATTTAGTACATTTTAATAAATGGTAGAAATGAACGCAATGAATGAGCCTAATCTAGTATTCGTAAACCAGAAATCATTCCACAGTTACATAAATTTTCTACTATGAATACGTTCACATAAATAAAAACTTGAACACAAGAAAAATCTGGAAGGGACGGAAACTATGAGACTATAGAGAAGGAAAAGAAAGAACGACGAAAAAAACAAGTCGACTACTGGCAGACAGGGAACACATAACCGTGCCCTTCAGAGGTCGTCCCTTTTATATCCGCCCGAGTCTCTTCTAAACAATACATCATTATTTATCTTTGTGTGTTTGTATGTACGTGAATGGACGAAATTCTCGGTCCACGAAAACGGAACACAACCTGGAAATATATTGGTTTAACGCGGATGTGATTGGAATTTTATTTAGTTCCGTTGTTTCTGGATACGTTTGTATTTTACTTTAATGCGTCTATTTATCAAACATTGGTAATGTGCGCGGTCGTGCGGCGGTAAGAAGAAAGGAAAGAATGCTCACGAATGGGGAAGGCATTACATTTATACGCGATTTTCTTGGGGATTACATTCGTCATCTTTTGCTGCGTAAATAGTGACAGAAACGTAAATATCATTTGAGGATAATTTAAAGATACTCTATGTGTAATATATTTATTGTTTCAAAGCGAAGAGAAGATACAACGGCCGTTAATCATTTAGTCTTTATTACTCAATAAGTTTCTTCAATTATGGGGTAAAGGTACATACTTGATTAACACATATCCAGGAAAATAATAAAATCCAAATTTAAGGAATCTTTGTCAGTTATCAGTACTCTCAAGTCTAGAATATTTACTTAGTAAGGTTCATAAATTAATTCCACAATACTGTGTAACAAAAGAGTAATAATCCAATAATGTACATAATTTTACATCAAATTTTGTATAAATGTTTATTCTTTTGTAAATATTGGGTTGGTAACTAAGTACTTTCGATAGAGAGCATTGCTTTATTTTTTGTATAACGTATGTTAGTGCTGTACTTTACCGTTTGTCGCGTGATACTAGTCACATTGACGTAACTTCAGAAGTAAGTAGTGCGTGATTTTTATTAAAGCTATTAGTTGTGGGTTAATTTTAAATGGAGTGCAGCAACGAACATTTTTGACATATTTTACTATTTTATTTCTGTAAAGGAAAGAAAGCTGCTGCGGCTCACAAAAAGATATGTGAAGTTTATGGTGCTAATTGTTTAACAGAGCGCACGTGTCAGAATTGGTATAAAAAATTCCGTTCTGGAGATTTTTCCCTCAAAGATGAGCAACGTTCTGGTCGGCCTACTGAAGTTGATGATGACCAAATCAAAGTCATAATTGAAGAGGATCGTCATATAACTGTTCGAGAGGTTGCGGAGAGGCTACATGTATCGCACACAACAATGTGGTGGGATTACAAAGGTGTTGTGTTTTTTGAGCTGCTTCCGAGGAACCAAACGATCAATTCTGATGTTTACTGTCAATAATTAATAAAACTGGATGAAGCAATCAAAGAAAAACGGCCAGAATTGTCAAATCGGAAAGGTGTAGTTTTCCACCAAATTAATGCAAGGCCCCACACATCTTTGGCAACTCGTGGGAAACTATTGGAGCTTGGCTGGGAAGTGATGCCACATCCCCCATACAGCCCTGATCTAGCACCACCTGATTACCATTTATTTCGAAGTTTGCAGAATTCTTTGAATGGTAAAACTTTCACAAATAACGATGACCTTCACTCGCACCTGGTTCAGTTTTTTGCTAATAAGGACCAGAAATTTTATGAGCGCGGAATCATGCAGCTGATAGAAAGATGGCAAAAGGTCATTGAGCAAAATGGAAAATATATAATTGATTAAAAACTATTCTTCGTTTAAAAAAAAAGTGTTTTATTTTATACTACAAAACCGAAAGTACTTAGTTGCCAACCCAATAGTAAATGAATAAATTTTCACTGAAAAATTTGTAAACCTTAGTTCTGTTTTATACTGAAAGAAAAAAGTTCGTCTTTTCTTTAGTTTGGATCAGTTTGGTTTGATTATTGGATTGTAACAGTCTATGGTTATGACTTAGTGCATTAAAGTGCCAAAAGAGATGGGTATTGCATTTCGTAGAATCGCCAAGGGGATGCAAAAAAATATTGCTACAGTTACTCGGTTTTGGAGAGATTGATCTCAAGAAGGTAGTCAATAGCATAGAAGTAGCTTTGGATGAACTAGAAAAATTACTGAACAGTTCGAAATATCCAAATTTCTCCCTAATGTAGGAGAAGACTAATTACTAACAACACAGAGGGTAACTCCTCTAATAATTGAATATTTCTCAATTGCATCCTTCCACAATGCAGGAGTAAAAATGAGTGGTGTGTACGTCGAAATCTTTCCCAAACGTTCCGGCGTAAAAAAAAAACTTAAAGCGTATGGTAAAAGAAATGCGAACATGAGATAGATTTCGCATACGCAGTACGAACATGAATACGGCTTTTACAGATTTAGTAATGGGTAATATAAGCGGAAAATTAATCAGGTGATTAATAAAAATATTAGTAATTACAAAAGAAAAGCTAAAACCGAGATCAATGTTGTCAAAGTGAATGACACTATAAAGAAAATGTGATCAGATAAAACTCAATTTAATGAAGGAGTTACGGGCACGTAATATTGCGTAAATTGGGATGGAAAGTGAAACAATATCGTTTCTCCAAATAAATCTACGTATAGATCCAAGATTCATCACCTGTGATGACTTTATAAATGTTCTTTGAACACCGTCATTGTATTTTTGTGCATTTCTTGGCACAAATCGACGCGAGTCCTTTTTTGAGCGGTTATCTAATTATGTGGTACCCAGCGTGAACATAGCTTCTTAACGGCTAAATGGTCATACAGGATATTATGCACGCTGGTGTTACTAATACCTAGAGATGCCTCGACCACGACTTCAGACACTGCATTAATGTTTTCCGACAGAACAACATTTGTGGGACGACCTGCACGAAATTCATCATCCAACGCTGTCCAAGTTTGAATTCACTATACCAACTATATACTGTAGCATTTGATAGTGCTTTATCACCATATAAAGAATTCAGCTCGTCGAGGCATTCTTGTTGAGATAATCCACGAAATTTATGAAAAATAATTACACGAAAATGTTTTCGCTGACATAAAATTTTCAAGTTACTGTCAACAATAGAAATAGCGACCGGATAATAAAACTGTCAAGGTAAATATATTGTCAAAAATGACAAACTTCACGATGCAATCATCAGATCGGAGGCAACACTAACAGTGTTGGCAGTTCCCCAAATATGAACGGCTATCCTCGAATAATGACTCTAAAGAAAATAGTTGGTATGGAAGTGTGTTTTAAGTGCCAATTAAGATTTTCTGACACCTATCAGTTTTTTATATTTATATATCTAAATCTTTCATTACTTGCAATAGACATTCCATTAAAATAGAATACTAAGCAGTTCAATATTACTTCTATGGAAACATCATTTTAAGGGATAAACTATGTTTTGACCTATCCATGTTAAATAGTATCTAATTCCACTTACATAAACTGTTTTAGAGAAAAACTGACGAAGAAATAGATTGTTTACTTAATATTCAAATTAATGAAAATAATCCAGTCAAAATTTGGTTAAACTCTTAAGACGGGTTTGAGTAATTTAGGGAAGTTAGCTGTGCGTCAGAGATTTTGGCAATATAAAATTATGTCGTAGGTGTTAAATTTTTTCAGTTGAAATAAATTCTTTCTCTAGGTTTCGTTATTTCTTTGAGGTGTATGGTTCGAAACTGTCTTAAGAACTGATTATATAAATACCGGAATATTTAACAAGAGGAGAAATTAAGAAAATAGTTTATAAACGTAGACTATAATACATACATAGATATGGAATTTGTTTTGAATGAGATCCCATAATAAACCGTCTTTCTAACTAATGATAAATCTATGTAAAGCCCTTCAGAGATACGTACGATTTCAATCTGTCGGTGAATAGGGATTATTACTTAATTGAAATACATTTCGAATTCGTGTACATATCGAAACATTACGACAAGAGACGTAAGACTGTATAGAAGAAGAGCTCCTATATCTGTAGCATCTTGCACGGAAAACCGTCAAACTTAGCAAGTTCGCGCCGGGTAAGACAGTCGATAGTTGTTCGAAACGACGTGGACAGAGATGGAAGCGTGCAGATAGAAAGAGAGGCTATAAGCGAGGAAATGTGACGGAATAAAGATGACGGCATCTTAAAATCTGTGCCTTGTGCTCTAAGAAGCGGCTGTCATAAGCAGTTTCCACCGGGGTGTATTACGGACCTTCGGATCCGGATTTACCCATTGGGAAGTATTGGAGTAGAAAGTATAAGATGGCGGTGGCTGGGGGCAAATTCACCGTGGAAGTCCTGAAACGCTTTCAACTTTTATAAGTTTCTTTTGCTTCTTTTTCGAACAGGTATACGTGTCCGTCTATGAATGTAGTCACGAAGTTTTTCTACAGTTAACTTCTTTAGATCGTGATATAATTATACGAGGTACGATTGTTCTATAATTAGATTATAAAATAAAGCATTACAATGTGTGTTAATAGTAACATGTGTATGTAATCGTACAAATTGATAAGATCCAGTAAGTCACGGAAATGTTCGTACATCCTGTGAATGTTGAATAACATCAATAGTGAACATCCGGTTATGATAAAGCATATTTACTTCCATTTAAAAACACTAAAAAACTCTAAAAATCTCTAATAACAATATGAAAACTATTATTATTTACAGCTGCAAAAGAATTTACTAAATATTCTAACATCGAATGGCACAAAAGTTTTCATACACTTAATTTTTATGAGACATTTCTCTATTGTACGACATAAATTTAAACTAACTCGGTAAATCCTCTTCATAGTATGACATACAACCATGCTCAAATGTATTAGACACCTACGAATTTATGTACATACATACATATATAGTTTAGTAAAAAGAGAGGTGAGGAAAATAAAACGGTTGTGAAAATTATGTACAAAGTGTTATTTAGTAATATAGTATAATTTATCAATATTTTGTCGCTCCGCCCTTGGCCTTAATGACAGCTCGCACTCGTCGAGGCATACTTGCTACTAAATTGTAACACTCTGCCGGTGGTATTGCAGCCCATATTTCGCGAATTTTTGTTGATAATTCTGCTTTTGACAGGCATTAATGTTCCGTGATCTTAGTTTTTAAGATACGTCACAAATTTTCAATGGGCGACAAATCGGGACTTTGTGGCGGCCAATCCAATACTTTCACTGTGTTTTCCTCGAACCAACGCATTACAACTCCCGATTTGTGGCAGGGCGCATTATCTTGCTGAAAAATGTATTGTGGAATATCCTGGTCGAATAGTTTTAGCACAGACGGTGCTAATACTTCCTCCAACATGGCTAAATAGTGTTGGCTATTCATCCGTCCATCGCACAGGTACACTTCTCCAACACCGTATGCAGACATATAACCCCAAACTATGATACTACCACCTCCAAATTTTACTGTGGGAATGATACATTGTGGTTCATAAGCTTCCCCTTGCCTACGCCGAACGTATAGCGTCCCAGGTAGTCCCCAAAGCTGCCAGGCAAAAGAAGAAAGTTAGCACTTAGACAGGATTAATTTTGTTTAATGTTACATGTAGACTGAATTGCATACAACGATAAGAATATTAGTCATGAAGATGTACTTACATACCTCGATATTCGATTCATCAGACCAAAGAATCTTCGACCACTTCTCGATTGTCCAATTTTCATGTTGTTTGGCCCATAAATACCGCTTCTTTTTATGAGCGTCAGTTAAAAGCGGTTTACGTCGCGCTTTACACCCTCGTAAACCAGCACGCTGGAGACGCCTTCTCACTGTTTGCGCAGAAACTGTTACGCGGTAACGCTGTTTCAGCTCACTGGAGAGCTGTTTCGACGATTTTTTCCTATCACTGAGAGCCAGTCTTTGTAAAATTCTGTCTTCTCTAATCGAGGTACAGGGTTTTCTGCCACTTTTTGGTCTGTTAACAAACGACCCACTCTTCTGATAGCGACTAATGGTTGTACGGACTGCACATCGCGAACATTTTTTTTTTGCAATTGCAGCTATTGATAACTTCTGGGAATGCAGTAGCACTATTTGGGCGCGTTCCCCTACCGACAACTCGCGTGTTTTAAGCATTTTTCTTCAACAAATAACTGACACAACGTGAAAAAATAGGATAATCTAATTGATCTCTACCACAAACTCACAAACGCACGTTGCTCACACACTGCTAGAATGACACTAAATTTCTAAAATCCACAATTTCCCCTTTCCACCTATTCTTTTCAATAGGGGATTAACTAGGGTATTCAAAAACGCATTTCTGTAAATACAATTAACTATTTTTACGGTTAATTTCCGTCAGACCTGGATAATACCGAGAATAAGGGTTTTTACCTGGGGGTGTCTAATACATCTGAGCATGGTTGTATTTGTGAAAAATAAGCATTTCATGCTTTTACAGAGATGTGTTGTACAAGTAAATACGTGTCTGGTAATATCAGCGAGTTAGCAACATTACACAAAGAAAAAGAAAAAGCCCTTAGACCAAATAATCAAATTTATAGAAAAAGCATGTTCGGAAAAATAAATAATCAAAATATTCTGAATCCTTCATGTATCAGCAAATATCGAAATCAAAATGCTACTTCAATGTATCTACAAACATGGCTTTATAACAGACAAATCTACTAACATCAATTCTATACTTAGAAATATTTGGCCAAACCTTTGAAGAACCGTTGATAAATTTATAACATATACACAGTCTGTCGCCGAGAAAACCGATTTTTTTAAAAATAAAAATGAAAGCTTACTATTTTGGAAAAATTCATTTATTTTATTCAAAGTAATCGCCTTCGGCTTCAATACAACGTTTTGCGCGGTCAATTAACGTGTTGAATGAATTCTTAAGTTCATCTTTAGAGATGTCCTTCAAGATCGCTGTTGACTCCTTCTTAATGCCTTCATCGTCGGCATAACGCTGTCCTTTCATTAGCAAATGTAGTTTGGAGAATAGATAGAAATCACAAGGGGTCAAATCCGGTGACTACGGTGAATGTTTGATGGTTAAAAAGCTATTTGAATTAGTTAGAAAATCAGTGATAAGCGTCGAGCAATAAGATGGTGCATTATTATGTAACAAACGCCAGCTACGATTTTCAGGATGTTGAGGGTGCACACGACGAATACGCGCCAAAAGACGCTTCATAACATCAAGATAATATACAGTATTAACTGTTGGTGCAAACTCTTTGTGCGCTATGCCTTTCGAATGGTAAAAACAAATCAACATTGTCTTCACTTTTGACTTTTCCAAACCGCTTTTTTTCGATCTTTCTTCACTTGGATGTTCATTCAGAGCTTTAACGCTTGGTCTTTGGATCATATTAAACACCATTTCTCATCGCCAGTTACAATAGAATACCTCAAGTTTTCATCCTCTTTTTGACTCTTTAATCAAGTCTGTACAATGTTGAATTAAGTTAGCTTGTGTGGTACAAACCTTGCACACATCTTTCTCAGTCCCAAATGTTGTGTCAAAATGCGATGAATTGAATTTCTGAAAATATTTAATTCCATTCCCAAGTATCGCGATGATGATTTCGGTTCATTTCTGATAAATATACGCACAAGTTCGATGTTACTTTCCGTAACCACAGATTTTTTTTGCACCAGGATGTTCGTCGTCATTTATGTCCGTACGACCGTCTTTAAATCGTTTATACCTCTCATACATACTCGTATGTGATATACACTCATCACCATACACTTGTTTCATCAAATTAAACACGTTGAAAGCCAAGACGCACACTTTCAACGGTACGGATCCTGTGCGGAATTAATTGTTTCGTACGGGTATTTATTGCCGTAGTTCTCCAGGTGCAACACTGCTTAATTTATCTGCTGATGAAGACAACTTAGTTGTCGAAATACGTATACAGAATTACGAACATTAATGTGGAAAGGGGTTATATATCAACCTTAGTGATTAAGTTAATCAACCACAAGCTCCATCAAAATCACCTTCAAATTATATTAGATAAAACATTTACAATTTTATAAAGCATTGATAACTTTGTTAAATTGTTTGCTTAAGAAATTATTGCAATCATTTAAAATACAACCTTAGATTATTTCAAAAAAATTTAAAAACTTTGGAAACAATTTAACAAAAAGAAGAAAATAAAAAAAATTGGGTCCTAGTCGTGCTTTTCGAATAAAGCAATATATATCATTTTATTTAATAAAAAAAAATATTAAAAGTTGGCTTTCCATAATATCAAAGTGTCTATTGTTTTAAGTGTTTAGTTGGTGGATTACATAAAGAAATGTTTTTTAAAAATGTGTGATCGTGCTTTTAGAAGAAACTTTTTTTTAAAAACTTTTGGGTACGTATGACTGGTTAGCTATGTTATTTTTAGGAGTAATTATTGTAAAATTATATATTAGTCTCGAACTATCTTTGAAAGTATGACAAGTTCAAAAAGGAAATTTAATTCTTAGGAAATAAAAATACAAATTTTGGTTCGTTTGTTAAAAGAAGAAAAAATCACCTTTTTTATATTTAAATAACTCGACTCGCATCTTAGCTTTTCGAAGCATATAAGTAGTATAACTTCATCGTCTTCCAGAAGTCTTGCGTTCCTTATTCGTTTTTGTAGGAGTTTTAGTAGTTTGCACACTTTGAAGATTCTCTAGGGTTCTCTTGTCCGGTCCAGATTAGAATATGCTTCAATTGTATGGTACACGCTTTATCATTACCAGTAGTTACTCCTGGACCGTGTTCAAAAGAGGTTCCTCAAATATTTATTCTACAGGATTGATGGTCATTATCCATCCTTTGGTTCGACGTATGAGGGTCTGCTTGCTGGGCACAATTTTGATTCTCTTGGTATACGCAGGGAGAAAGCTAGTGGCGGTTTTCTTTATAAATTAATAAATAATTTTATTGATTCTTCTGTGCTGTTGTCCCAGGTTGATTTCCTCATGCCTAGTTTTGACACTAGATCATCGGCGACCTTCTCAATAGCTAAGGCAAAAACCAATGTTCTCTACATGGCTCCATTGGTACATATGGCCAGTAATGCGAACGTATTATACGAGGATCCCTTTCGTTAATTTGAATCTATTATTGTTCGTTCAGTTTTTTTTGTATGGCTTGGATTACATTATTATAAGTGTGTATATATATATATATATATATATATATATATATATATATTTGTTAATTCGATTCTTATTTTTCTTTGTATTACATTAACTGCACCTATTTTTGTTTCAATTTTAATTTTATTCTTAAGTGCATTATGTCCTGTAAATAGTCTGTGTAATTGTTGGGCATTAAAGATTATTATTATTATTATTATTATTAATCAACAGTTCTAACCATTAAAGAAAATGAAAAGGAAATTGGAAGTGCTGATATCGCAGGATCTTCGGTATCCGCAGAATATGTAGCTCGTTTCCGTGCGCCAATTATTGAGAAAACGGAAAAGGCAGTTAGTATTTGCAGTGACAATTGTTGTATAAAACGAATTTCATTGAGCGGTAATATTATTAGAGAAAGAGCTCTCGAAATTTGCAAATATCTTCAAGAAAAGAGGGAATCTCTTGTAAAGTCAGAGGGAAGGAGAATTGATAGGATGATCATTAAGTTGCCAAAACATATGGAAAAATTCAAAGGACAATTGAAGAATTAGGGTATACATATCAAGTTTTTAAGGGCCTTTAATGGAAAAAATTCTCAATAGAACCATTATATACAAAGAAGAAAAAAATGTACCAGCAAGACTCTTGCTAGTTCATAGATCCATCAATCCCGTGTGCTTAAAGGCGTTAATACACTTTATCAGTAAACTGCAGAGCAAATTAAAAAGCTTGGGCAATGGGAGATTTATTTAAAGACTGGATTTTCAATTGTTTGGTCCCGGAGTTTAAAATTGTTTAAAACAAAAAAAAAGAACCTCAAGGTGCTATTACTACTAGATAATACTGCAGGTCATCTAAAGGACTTAAACATACCAATGTCGAGGTAAAGTTTCTGCCACCGACTACTACTTTGTCGATCCAACCAATAGATCAGGGTATTATTCATACCTTTAAAACGTATTACACTAGACACTCACTTCAATGGATTTTAGATACAATTGATTCAAAACAAACTGACGTTATGATAGTTTGGGAGGAATTCTCAATTAAAAATTGCATGGAAATAAGGTCATTTTTGATAAAAGAACAAAAACAAATCAAACCTAAATGCATGTTGACAGAAAATATCTATCGTCATTAGAAAGCTTATTTGACTCTTCCAAAAAATGGGATTCCAGGGATATTAGAACTTGCTAAATCAACCGCAGGCGAAGGTTTTGTTCCAATGGCTATTGAGGACGTTTAAGATTTATTAGTGGTAGAAGAAGTTGGCGAAGCGGATTTTATGGAAAAGACTCCGAAATGGTTAACTAAATCGATTCTGAAGACAACAGCTCTGATAAAAATTGTGAAGTTACTAATTTTGCTCTAAAAAAGTTACAGGAAAGACCCTCGATGAAAAATTTTGACTAATATTTTATAACTGAAGACCTTTGTGTTGAAGCATATATGTACAATGGGATCTACTCTGCATTTGTAAAAACCAGTAAGCAGACTAAAATAACAGATTTTTTAAACAGGGTAGAAAATTCAAAAAACCCTAGCGAAGAAATGGATTCAGAAAGTGATGGTATCGTTAGATTGAAAAAACACTCTCACCCCATCGTGCCGAGGAATGATGAAGAAGAAATTTAATAAAACGAGCTTGAATTAAACGAAAACAGAATTTTGTTTGTTTACTTACGTTCCTTGTTTTACATATATTTATATGTTTAATAAAGGTTGTTGAAGGTAAATTTGATGAAGTCTGTGGTTGATTAACTTAATTACTTAAAGTTGATATATATGGTAACCCCTTTCCACATTAATTTTCATATTCTGTATACGTATTTCGACAACTAAATTGTCATCATCAGCAGATAATTAAACAATATCGCACCTGGAAACAACTGTAAAAACCCGCACGAAACAAATTTCGTATACGATCTGCACCGTCGAAAGTCGGTTTTCTCGGAACACGTCCTCCCATTTTATAGTGACTCTTAGTCACAAAGTTTCACATAACACGGTATTTTCTAGGAATTTATCTACCGTGTTATGGAAGGGTTACCTGTATTTTGTTATTTGCAAGTAAAAGAAGTGAGCTTCCGAAATTATATTTCCGACCCTATCCAGCGTAAGTTATTTAAACCAAGATAGAGTAACATTTGTTTCTTTGAGCCAGAGATGTCAGAATACACATTTGTAAACAGTACGTACAAGTCAGTGTAAAGCAGTATGGAGGAGTTATATTCTTTAAAGCGACGCAGAAGAAAGATAAAAATCTGTTCAATAAGAGCAAGTAAATTTTTTGACACGAAGAGGCTCCACAAATAGAACAGCTAAAGTCTTTAAAAATATGCACAAGTTCTTTTTAAAACTTTTTTTGAACATACTGTACACTGGATTTGCACCTACCTACATGCGATAGATGGAAGATGAAGTATAGAATAAGTAAAGTATGTAAGTGAGTAAGAGAATAGTCTCTATGTATGTAAATATCGATCCCTCTGTTTGAATAATCTTGGCATATTGACCAACATAAGACTTTATAGTTCAGTAACATTCGAATCTTCCTGACAGAGTTTTATGATGTAAGAAATGTAATTTCGGTTCTATACGAAGCCGTTAACTTTTAACCTTTCCACAATAATCCATTCCTTCCCCTGTGCTCGAACATACATCTAACCAAATTCACTTTCACACATCGTCATAAATTCCTTTTATCGCTAGCGATATCAATGCATACGAAATTAGAAATTTCTCGTAAAAATCGTCGCAATTGAGAATGTGTGTACATAAATAACTCCAGCTAAAGAATTCACAAGTAACGGGGAGGACTCCCCCGATGTAATATTATGTGGATACGAGGTTAGAGAACATAACTCGAGGTCGGGTTTTAACAGAAACGCACCGGAAAAGGGCGAAACACTCGGGACTGACTGCGAAACGTTGCTTGAGGAAAGGATAGGTAGAGAAAGTCATTCAAGAGATAATATTAGTACTCGCGAAATAACAACGACGTTCTCAATAAAGTTTGAAGAGGTATAAAACAGATATGGGAAAATTATGTTTCATTTATAGATCCGGTCGCTTGTGTCTGTATTATTGTTATGTGTGCGGGAAAAAATAAATGCCTGACTCGATGATAGAGAAGAGTGTAAAATCGCAGTTTTTAAATTTAAAAGAAGCATTAGATATTCCCCAAAAAATATAGATTAGATACGTCAATGATGTCGTAGGTTCTGATATAAAAAACAGATTTGTAAAACAAGATGGTCGACTTGACTTTTCAACAATGGAACCGCTTGAGTAGATGATTCATACGACATTTTTGTTAAACAAACATGTTCTGAGGAAGAAAATACGTCCCCCGAGATTATGTGAATTTTGCCATTTTTTGTTTTGATGGTTATTTAGTGATTATTTGAAAATAATTTTGGGAATAGGATTCGCAACTTATTGTGTTCCTTTATACTTTACTTGTTAGTTAAGCAAGAGAAATATTATCTATGCGTGTATATGGCTGGCAGCACGTGCTCAGAAGAAATGCAAGGGGTTTAGCAGATGTTACAGTCGGGGGAACGTCAGTCAGCTATCGTTCTTCGGGACGTGAAAATATTTAATTTGTACGACTGCCTATACTGTGTTTGCTTTGTATGGTTTAGTTTATGTCGCAATTATGAGGGTCGAAAAAAGTATCATCAGTTTACAAAGAAAAAAAGTTTATCGGTGATTTTCCAGATAATTCGTAAAGTTTATGGCAAAACTTTTATGTTCTGGAATAAATTTTAATGTAAGGAAAACGTGGACAGCACATACCACATAAATAAAAAGAATGGCATTGGGTTGAATAACTAATTTTTATTCGATTAATAATTAACATTGATTAAGTGTAATCTACCGTTTAATTTATTAGATAATGAATCATTTTACTCTTTTTGGAATAAGTACTCCAAATGGAAATTGCTTAGTCTGATAATTTTACGCAAAAATGTAACATCAGTGCGCGACAAAATTGAAAATAGTATTAAATAAGAACTAAAAAGTAAAAACCTCTGGTTATGTGTGGACGAGTCGACTGGTTATCAAAAAAGGTCTGTTCTTAATGCCACAGTACGTACAATGGAGCCACTTAAACCGTCAGTTTCAATTTCAGTATCGAAGTAACTGTAAAGAAAGTGTTGAATACAATAAAAAAAATTGAAATTTCAAAAAACCAACACTGAATGTTTGTGAATGATGGGGCAGTAAACATGCTTTCATTGCGTTACATTATATAATATATAGTTCATGCTTTAAATCTTATGGCACAAACTATTTGACAGTGTTGTCCAGATGTAGATGGTTTAATAATGAATACAAAAGTAATGTTTCTCAATTTCCTAAGACGTATTCGCGAATTTCACAATATCTCCACATACCTGAACCTCCACAGTTCATTCATACATGTTGGGGACGTTGTTAAAAGCAGCGTTTTATTACTTTCACAGTTTCCAACAAGTTAAGTCTGTAGTTTCATAATTTGTTCTCATCGAAGCATTCGCCATCAAAGAAAGTCAAAATCGAAGATGTTTAAGTTGAAGCAGACTTAGAAATTATTCATAATAATTACAATGGACTAATTGTAGCACTGGAAGCACAGGTTTCCACACCTAAATTGACGCCATAAACATATAATTAATCAGTGTTGCACTTGAATCCACAGCAAAATCCGCACAGACACAAGTCCAAATCAGTCTTTCATCGTCGAAAGCCAAACACTGTTTATTCCCCACAGTGAACAGGGTTACATGAAGAAATTGTTGAAATACGCGTGACGTTGCAAATATTTAATCAATTTTATCTATTGGGTGTTTATTTACACGAGCTGCTGACCGAACGGTAGCAGTGCCAAATCTAGTAATAAATTATTTATCATGACAATTTTAGCAGAACTATCTGTTAGGTAAGTGTTTATTTACATTCATTAAATGCTAAACCCCTTGCACGAGCTGCTGACCGTACGTGGGCAGTGGAAGGCCGACGGATCGCCAAGACAGAAAAAAGCACGAATCAGCTAGTCGAAATTTATGGATATCAAAGGTGTTATTATGTCCTAATCAAACTGAGTAACAGAGTAAAGAAGAAAAGATCCGATTTGTGGAATTTGTGGATTCTGCACCAGGACAACGCACAAGCTCACAATGCCTTAATTGTGAAGCAGTTTTTAGCGGACAAACGCATTGCTGTGCTTGATCATCTACCGTATTCACCAGATCTCGCACCATGTGACTTCTATCTATCACCAAAAGTGAAAAGTGCATCAAAGGAAATACATTTTTAGTCTGTTGAACATGTAAAAGCAAAAACGCAGAGTTTGAAGAGGTTGACAACTGATGAACTACAGCATTGTTTTAAACAATGGAAGAGACTTATACAGCGGCATATAGATAGGGGAGGAGAGTATGTTGAAGGGAATAAATGTTAAATATAAGCTTATTTGCAATAAATAACATTTCTCACACCAGTCTCGTTATTTAATTGCCACACCTCGTATGTTTAGGCTGGAACTATAAGAAATCAAATTTTTGGACCATATTTTGACGAAAGTTAAATGAGACAGTCAAAGATGAATGAAATGTAAATCTGATAAGAGATTATACCAAAATAAAATTAAATAAATTTCAAAATTGGTCGCTGCATAGTTATTATAATGCGACCCGATAGAGTTAAGGTCTTGTTTTACGCGTGACAATACATCGGAAGGAAGAACAAAAAAAACACGATGTTACAAAAAATATATGGAGATTAACGGAGGTCTACATTGACGTTAAGTCCTATGAAGATATATATTTATAAAACGTAATTAAGAGTAGATACCTATGAGGCCTAATTGATTTGCGCTACGACTATGCATCTCGAACAACATTCACAAATGTGTAATTAAGGACTGTGACGTCATGTACGTCGCCTTATCTTTACTTCTCTGAGTATTTGCTCAATAGATCCCACACAGGAACACAGGAATTGAGCAAGCTGGTTTAGGTCGGGAAAACGTGTCTAACCGATTTCCATATTCAGTGGCAAGTAACGTCGCCTCTACTCACGACACGTGGTTGGGTAAATCACGATTGTCGATAGGTTGCAGTCGCGTGATTGACATACTCGTTCTTATTAGTCAAACACCAGGATTGTTACAATATGAACGCCTACAGATACAAACATATTGAATATTTGGACGAAAATGTAAAAAAGGGAATTTTCTATATTTAATTGACCGGAAATTATGCAAAAATGACGTGAAATTGAATCAAAGATATCTTAAAATAGCTGTCATATCACAATATCGCAATTAGAAAAAATTTGTTCTTCAAATAAATATAGCAAAACCTATTTACAAGATTTTAATTGCCGAAAAGGTGGATAGCGAATTAGGTGCCCCATAAGGTCTAACATCAAGCTAGAATGAGCGTTCTGTGCTTCGAATTCCAGATAGCTCGATTTTAAGGCGATGTTAAAAAATACTATATAAAGCGTGTTTCAAATTTCGCGGTTTTTTTAAAGAATAAATAAAACACATAATTTGCATTCACTTTCAAAAACTTTTTATTGGTAATTGAAGTATCAGTTATGACATTCATATGCGAAAAATAATATCTAGCAAGTAGCCTCTTCTTGTAACTCCAGAGACGTCCACTCTTTTGTTAAAATTTTCAATAACATTTTGACATAATTGAGGTTCTATTTCACCAATGACACGAATAAGTTCATCTTTCAAAGCAGGAATTGATTGTGGATTGTTTTTATAAACCTGACTTTCACATAATCCCAAAGAAAATAGTCTAACGGTGTCAAATCAAAAATTCGGTTATCATCCGACGATATCGATCACCATTGACAGTTACAGCTTCACCTTCAGCATTTTCAAAGAAGTAAGGTCCAATTACACCACCTGACCATAGTGCACACCAAACAGTAACTCGTTTAGGATGCATAGGTTTCTCATGAATAATTCGTGGATTTTCCTCACCCCAGATACGGTAATTTTGTTTATTAACATAGCCTGGTGGCACATTTTGAACTTGGTAGTTCAAAATGTGCCTCATCGAAAAACATTATTTTTTGAGAAAAATCAGTTGGTTGTTCATTGATGAAATTGACAAATGAACGACGTTTTAAATGATCTAATGGCTTCAGTTCCTGTGTCATTTAAACCTTATATGCCTTCAGAGCTAAATCTTTGTGTAAAATACGACATGTTGTTGATCCACTAAGTCCAAGTTGTTGTGAACATCGTCTAATGGACATTTCATGATCTTCAGCAACACTTTCACGAATCAAACTAATATTTTCTTGTGAACGACCTCTACGACTGTATTTTTCACTTTTTTGATCTTCCACGGAACCGGTCTCTTGAACTTTTTAAAAATTCAACCAATAGTACTATTAGATGGACCATTATGTAAACCATAAAATTCACGTAATTTTCTAAAAACTCTTTCACAGAATGATTACGATTTTCATAAAATAATTCAACAATTTGAACGCGTTGTTGTATCGTGTACGAAGCCATTCTTATGAATGTCATACATCAAACTTTTTAAATGGCCACATATCCAGACAAATTCAGTGCGCCATCTATATTTTATTTATTCTTAAAAAAAACCGCGCAATTTGATACATCCTTTAAAATAGATTACATAATCCATAACATTTCAATTATAAAAGAAGATATTACGGATATGTACTTCAGGGAGATAAACTTTGATATTATACAACTAAATCATTCAGCCATTATCCGATCGAATAAATTTTTTTATTTTTGTTTACTCATTTATTTACATTATAAAACGTTTATGCTGTACACGCAAAAAACAATTAAATAAGTACATATAACGTTTCAAGTGTCTTGTAAACATTTTTATCTTTGTATGGGGTATGTACATAATATGTGACATTTTGTGTCACACATATTTCCGTATGCACACAACAAACACAAATAGCTACCAGTAGTAATCCACACACAAACACGTGAAGTCGTATATGGAAACGCCGCTTGTTTTAGATGTTTTCATTTTGCTTGTTTTTCCTCAGCGTTTTTGTCGGCAGTTTATCGAACAATGGCGGCACACGTACAAATGTTTGAATAGTAAATATGGAATGAAAAAAACATACGCGTACCGTATACGATACACGTTCAGTAAATTTCAGGTTTGATTTGGGGGTAACGAGAGCGAACATGACAGAACGGAAAAAAATATGCGCACTCCGAGCCTTTGAATAAAAAATAAGACAAAGACAGGCGTTTTTATTTGCTTTTCACCCATTTTATTAAACAAACGTAACGTTTATTGCGTTTTTATCAAATTGAGCGTAGTAGACGCGAAATCTTTAATTCAAAGCAAACGGAGTTATATGTTTATTATAAGACAGCTTCTAGATATGATAATAAGGTTTTAATATACGTGCAAAATCAATTACGAGGGTGGTCATAGAAGTACCCGACCCAACAAAGAAAACACAAAAATTTTGGAAAGTAATATATTGGGTCTGGGAAAAAGTTCGTGGCGTTTTTCCCGATAGATGGCATTGGTTGCCGATAACTAAAGAACAACAAGTCACAGCGACACCACCGAGGGCTCGTTTTTTAGATGACCTTCCGAACGTTAGTTTGAGCGTAGAAACATTGTAATCGGTGCAGTGGTTGGAAAGTTATTCGCACTTGAAAATGGAGAAGAATAATGAGAAATTTCGCTATATTCTGCAATATTATTATGATAAGGGGAAGAACGCTGCGCAGGCTTGTGATAAAATTTGTGCTGTGTACGGTGAAGGTACTTTATCGAAATCTGTTGCGCGGAAATGGTTGGCTCGCTTTCGTTCTGGAAATTTCAATGTGAAAGATGAGTCACGCTGCGGTCGTCCAATCACTGAAAAATCTGATGAAATTCTTGAAAAAGTCCAACAAGATAAGCATATCAGCAGTGTCGATATTGGCATGGAGCTAGGCATTGACCACAAAACTGTTTTGAACCATTTACACAAAGCTGGTTACAAAAAAAAACTTGACGTATGGGTTGAGCGTGAAAAACATGATGGACCGAATTAACATCTGCGATGCGCTGCTGAAACGGAATGAAATCGAGCCGTTTCTGAAACGTTTAATAACCGGAGATGAAAAATGGATTACGTACGATAATCGGAAGCGTAAAAGATCGTGGATAAAGGATGGTGAGCCGTCACAAGCGTTCGCTAAGCCAACATTGACGCCAAAAAAAGTGATGCTGTGTGTATGGTGGGACTGGAGGGGAATCGTCCACTACGAGCTACTTCCAACTGGTCAGACGATTGATTCTCAACTCTACTGTGCACAACTAGAGAGATTACGCCAGGCGATTGAAAGAAAACGGCCCGAATTGATTAATAGGAAAGGTGTTGTCTTCCATCATGACAACGCCCGACCACACACTTCTTTGATGACCCGTCAAAAATTGAGAGAGTTTGGTTGGGAAGTTTTGATGCACCCACCTTACAGTCCGGATATAGCACCCTCTGACTATCATCTGTTTCGATCTCTGCAGAACTCTCTCAATGGAATTAAGTTGGTTTCAAAAGAAGCCTGTGAAAACTACTTGATTCAGTTTTTCGACCAGAAACCACAGAAGTTTTTCACCGATGGGATCATGGATCTACCAAAAAAATGGCGAAACATTGTCGATAATAATGGAGCATATTCGGTTTAAATGAATTCGTCCACGCGCCATGTGGGGACCAGTTGAATTTTACTGAAAAAACGCCACGAACTTTTTCCCAGACCCAATATTTATTTCTCAATATAATCTCCTATACACTTTTCCCAGCGATGTTCAATAAGTTCGATACTCTTTTTATAGTAAGAACTGTCTTACTCCTCAAAATAGCCATTAACTGCCGACATCACTTTTTCATCGTTGGAAACTCTTTGATCACTGAGCTATTTTTTCAAGTTTGGGAACAGAAAATAATCTGAGGGGGCTAAATCTGGCGAATAGGGTGCATGAGGTAGCAATTCAAACTTTAATTCATTAATTTTAGCCATTGCAATAACGGATTTGTGAGCTGGTGCATTGTCTTGATGAAACAACACTTTTTTCTTAGCTAAATGGGCAGTCTTTGCTTGATTTCTTCCCTCAAGCGTTGCAATAACTTCGCATATTACTCGCCATTGATAGTTCTTCCCTTCTCAAGATAGTCAATGAAAATTATTCCAGGCGCATCCCAAAAAAAAACCGATGCCATGACCTTGCCTGCAGATAAAACGGTCTTTGCCTTCTTTGGAGCCGGTTCTGCCTTTTGAGTCCATTGTTTTGATTGTTCTTTTGTCTCGGGTGTGAAGTGATAGATTCATGTTTCATCCATGGTTATGAAACGGCGCATTTGCTTTGTTGCTGTGAAATTCCGCTAAACACTGATTTGAAACATCTGTTCGAGTGTGTGCAAACGCGGCATCCATCTTGCACACAGCTTTCTCATGTCCAAATTTTCACATAATATGCGATGTACCGCACTTTTTGAAACGCCTACTATGTCTGCTAGCTCGCGCACTTTCAGTCGACGATCATCCAGTACCGCTTTGTGGATTTTCTCCATCATTTCTGATGTCGTCACCTCATTTGGTCGACCACTGCGATGCTCGTCTTGGCAGTTCGTGCAGCCTCGTTTAAATCCTACTACCCAATATTTCACCGTTGTAAACGAAGGAGCAGACGCACCCAGAGTAGAATCCAGTTCAGCTATTATATCGGCTGGGCTGTCTTTCGAATAAAAGTATTGTATCACGTAACGATGACCAATTTTCTACATTTTTGCAAATTCACTGCAAACGTTCACTATTGATGGATGCCGAACAAATACTAAACAACGTGGCGTCTTCAAACTTAACAATTTACGCTATTTATTTGTAACCCTGGGACTCAATTTATGCACCCATATTCAATACACCGGGACTCAATTTACGTTGAATTTTAACACTGGGACTCAATTTACGCTTACCGGTTTGTTGAGCTTCACTAAAATCTTGAGTAAAGAGAGGGGGTAATAATGATGATTTTTTCAGGTCAAAAACAGTCTAAAAACATTCAAAGATAAAAAATTTTAAAACGATGAAAAGACCCCTCTTTGAAAAATAACATTCAGCTGCTTAAGGATCCAGAAAAAAAAATAATTTTTGATGTGCATCACATAACGGACACGCTGTATGCGATAATCTATGTCTTCATATTCCCCAACAGCTTAACTCCAATTACAGGGGTCTGGCAGACTATTAGTTATTATTATGCCAGCGTTCGTAGTGTGATTTAAGATCTTTATTCGTTAGTATTCCCTTAAAGAGGAATCCATGAAAAACAATCGCGGACAGTAGTCCATCGGTATTAAACTCGTGATAAGTCAGCCAGCGATTTACCACTCAGTTATCAGTCGGTTCAATAAAAAAAGAAATAAGAAAATTAAGTTATATTTAGGGGAATCTATTCAGAAAATAAGTGCAAAGAGTGGCATTAATAAAAATTTTATCCAAAATTACTTAATATATTAGAAAAACTGCATTCGTTCTTAAAATAATTTGCAATATTTTTTAATGTTGTCTACGTCTTCAGTTATCTTCCAGCATAGTAAGGATCCCTTTAGTAAAGGATTATAACCTCAATATCCACCTCTCATAAAATAAAATGTCTCCACATAATTGTTAGATTTGAGATTAGAACATCAAATAACGTTAAAATAAATTGTTCGAATATTATCGCGCAGTTAAAAACGGACGGGATGAATAAAGGAGCCTCGAAACTTTCGCTGGATGGGTCGTAGCAAACGCGGATATGCAAAGGCTTTGTGCGGAAGCTTTTGAACTACGACGTTCCTGACGTATTTGCCTCGGAGGTAACAGAAGACGAGATCTCTAGAACGACATACTTACTACCTCCGTCTAACTTTGAGAATTGATTCCGGACCATGTCCAAATCGAACATTCCGAGGAGTTTGCCGGATCGCAATATGTAGGTATTTATTTTCAGAGAATATCTTGTCGTTTTAGAATTCTATGTATGTATGTATTGCGGGGATATTTTTATGATCATAATATTTTATTAAAGTTGATTTTCTTTAAGAGATATAGTTTTGCTAATAATATTAATGAAACGTAACTGATAGGTCTGATATGTAAATACTGCAGAACAATACTAAATAAAATATTGTTCTCAGAAGTTTAAATAAAAGGGACGACAATGAAAGAAGAGAAAAATAAATAGTGAAAGAAAAGAAATCAAATTGAAACACATTGGATATTGAAATCTCTGTGTTATTGCAAAAACAATTTATTCTTTCTTCTTCTGGGTTTCCGGGCTGGAACCGCGTCACTGGTATAACTGCCGACGTTTCGTACCCACTCGTTTGGGACATCTTCAGGGCTCAACTACTGCTACTGTCTGTCGCGTTAAAACTGAAACTGCTCAGAAGATGTCCCATACGAGTGGGTACGAAACGTCGGCAGTTAAGCCAGTGACGCGGCTCCAGCCCGGAAGCTCAGAAGAAGATAGTATGGACCACGATCGCGGAAGTTTACGTACTAGACAATTTATTCTAATGCCAAAATCGATTAATTTTCATGCAAGGCTCTTTAAAAATAGTCCGCTGACTGTGGTAGAGTTCATAATTGAAATTTCTTTCTTAGTGACGCTTAAAAAATTTTAGAGGAATTTCAAATCTATGAAACCAACTTCGATTATATGCTATAGACTTCTGAATATAAAGTAAATTTGTATTTGTCAACTTCGTATTTATATCGGGAAAATCAAATACTCAAAGATCCGTGAAGCAATTGGTGTCGTAAAGATTGGTAATCCTGTTCGTGTTCTGTTATTATGAATGTTAAAGATATAGTACTCATAGTCGATAGCATGAACGTATATGTACGCCAGTAAATTATTGGATACAGGCTAGAAGTAGAGGTATGCATGGAAATCCTAAAATTAAAAATAACAATAGCTTGACTTGGTTGCAAATTTTGGATTCTTTTTTTCTCTCTTTCTTAGAGGACTGTAGCATTGCAGCTTTATTGGTCTTCTTGTGTATCCCACATTGAACTACTGTACAATACGTGGAATACTTTACTCGTAATAAGACAGAAGAAAAAGAAGAAGAAGAAAGTAAGTTGTCGCATTTGTTAATGGGCTGTGAGTCAGTTTGAAATATTATTTCACGGCATTGGCGCTCTTAATCAACTTGTTTTAAATAAAGTCCCTTTTAATAAGAGCTAGCGTAAAGTAATGTCATAATTGGAATTCGCTGCCATTTTTGCAGATGGCGTCAAATGTCGCTGTACCTTGACATTTATGATGTAGATATATAGAGAATTAGTTGTCAACAAACCATAGAGCGATCCACATCTCAAGAACGTGGAATTATTGTTACCGCTTATTTGACGAATTATCAGTGTGTTGTTTTAGCGCAGCGTAAATTTCGTCGTCGCTTTCCTCGTCGTCGTGTTTCATGTGTGGGTCCACTACAGATGTCGCAAGAAGTGGCCGGCCTCGTATTGCTCGTTCGACCGAGAACATCGCTGTTGTTGCCGACGATGTCAGAGATAATCCACAAACATTCAATGAGACGACGGTGGACACAATAAGGCATCGGCAGACGTTCATTGCAACGAATTTTGATGAAAGATTTGAAAATGTTCCCCTACAAAGTGCAAACTGTTCACGAATTGCTGCCTGCTGACCGTCGAACAAGGCTAACTTAGTGCCATACTCTGTTAAACTTGGTGCAAGAAGAGGATGATTTTGTATCAAAAATCATAATGAGCGCATTTCCACTTAAGTGGTTATGTTAACAAACAAAATTTGTATTTCTGGGGTAGAAAGAATCCACATGAAATGCATGAAGAATCACTGCATCCCCTCAAAGTGGCTGTTTGGTGCGGCATTTGTCGTGAAAAAGTGATTGGCCTTTACTTTTTTGAAGACGCTGATGGCACCACCCCAACCGTAAATGGCGAGCGTTACAGGGAGATGCTAAACGAGTTTTTTTTGCCGCAAGTTGCTACATTGAGTCTCGATCATTGTTGGTTTCAACAAGACGGAGCAACCGCTCACACAGCTCGGGCAACGATGAAGATTTTGAGACACAAATTTCCAGGTCGAGTGATCTCCCGTTTTGGAGATTTGAACAGGCCGTCCAGATCGCCAGATCTAACAGCACCAGACTTCTTCATTTGGGGCTTTTTAAAATCTCGCGTTTGCCACAACAAACCACGAATCTTGCAAGTCTTGAAAGCTAACATTGAAGAAGAAATCGCCAATTTGGAGCCAGATGTTTTGCGAGCAACAATTCAAAATGCCGTAAAACGAGCGCAATTATGCATCAACTCGGGAGGTGGCTATTTGAGCGATATAATTTGTTCCAATTAATGTCATCAGTTTTACACTTTCAAATAAACTTTCTTTGAAAACAGAGCTCTTTTTTTTTCATTTATAACAAAATGGCAGCCAGTTCAAATTATGACATTACTTTTGCGCCACCCCGTTACATTTTTACATTAATTTTCTTAGATACAGATTCAGACTTGAGAAACAAATTTAATAAATAGCATTTCTGGTTAAGTGATTTAAGTGGTTGGATTTTACGAAAGATTTAAGTAATTATCACAACTTTAACCTTTTGTATTATCTTTATTATCACTGAATATATTAGAAAAATAAGCGCATACTATATTTCATTATTGATTTTCATTTCATATAAATTGTTACTTCCATTCCAGATAGTCATTTATTTTGATAATTAAAGAATGGCATACAGTGACATTTTAATTAAAAAGATAAATAATTTTAATCATGTCTTGGGAGCGATACAGAAAGGAGCATCATCGTTCACCGTCGGCTCTATAAATAAAGCGCAAACTCCGATATCAATTATTTAAGATCAGGGCAGATTAGTTTTGCTTTGCTTTTGTGCCGTCTAACTTGTTTATTCGTAGTACGGGGCTCGTACGCGCTGATACTAGATACTTATGTTCATGTATGTGTGTAAATATGAAAATTTATGAGGGTACTTCTAGTTGACCAATCCCCGAGACCTACGGCGTGTTCTTTCGTTTACTGATACCGAAACTTAATCAAAATTTATAATTTACGAGCGAAGGTGCAAGGTTACTGCATGGTGTTGTCCTTTAATTATCTAAATTCAGCCCCGTTAGAAAGCAAACCGTGTTAAGTAAAATATTTACTGGGCGAAGTTGATTATTGAGTAACTTGTGAGAATAGGGTAACCCACTTATCACGAATAAAAATCTTTATTAATTTTATAATAGTTTAAACTAAAGTCAACATTGTTTACAATTATTTATGAATATAATTGCCAATTTATTTCATAAAATATACTATTAGTTTACATAAATTAATAATTGTGTCTGAAGACTAATTACACTGGTTTACAAAAACATCTTGACTAGCCTTTTCTTGTATAGTGATTGCTTTGGTTCCTACTATTCTACTCGCATAGAAAACAAGAAAATTTCGTGCAAATAAAAGTGTAATGACTTTTAAATTATTAGAGATATTCTAATCATATTTGTTATATTGAATCATTACGAGAAGTAGTTTCATGCTGTCATATGATTTATTCATTTCAGAAGCATGGGTTAATGGAATCGATGAAAATTTATTTCCATTATAAAGTACACCCTTTAAGCTAACTTTCGAAGAATCGACACACGCCGGCGTTTTGTTGTCTTATAAGTGTGACACAGGGTCTTCAATAATGACTTATTTGATATTTATAAAATATTAAATCTAGGAAATTTTTCCTTTAAATAAATAAAAGCAGCACTCCTTTGGACCAATGCCCTTACGAAGTTTTTTATAAAACCTAATTTAATGTGTAACGAAGGAAATAGCCGTTTTCCGCATTGACGAGTGGAGGGTTTATAACATTTTTGTTCACCGTAATAAATATTTCAATTTTTGGCCAGTCTTTTCTTGTATAGTGATGATTTCGGTTCTTACAATACCACTCCCACAGAAAACAAGGAAATTTGGTATAACCTAGCTGCAAACCAATGTAAACGATTCCTTCATTTCAGTGGCATGGGCTATTGATATGGAAATTTATTTCCACTATGAAAAAGAACAGCTTTTAATCTAATTTCTTAGGAACAAGTGCCATTCAGAGAAAAAGCAAACATTATTACAATATATGTACTAACACATTTTTTTTGGTAAAAAGATATTTTTATCATCATGGCGGTCACAAAAATGATATATTTTAGTACCCCTATCAGGAAGATTCTTTTAAACAAGGTCCTAAAAGTTCAGGGTGTTGTTTGGACAAATTCAAATCACGTACTAGAACACTAAGATCTTCGGGTAATTTATTCGACGAATCTACCATTTGCAGGTGTCTTTTGGGCGTTTTTGCATTGTTAATAAAATATATTGGTCTGGTCACGTTCAAATTCAGATATCCATTGTTTTATACTTGCACTTGATGAAAATGGGGCCCCATAGACTACAGCTCAGCTTTGATTTCATCGTTCGTTTTGTTTTTTAGAAATGAGAACTTAGTCACTTATCGGTACTCCACTTTTTTCGTCTTTCAAAACAAGATAAAGACAGTTCACTCTCTATTCAAATAGCAAGCATCTTACGATCGAAATGAATGCAATTACCAATTTGAAAAATAAATCAGATTCTTCATTGGTGTTATCCTTTTTCTTCAGGCTAAATACTTTCTAATTCTCTCTCATATTTTGCTGAAGTATAAAGATTCGAAATAAGTAATACCACGAAAATTCAACCATGCACACAATAGTGTTTCATTTCTATGAAGCTCAGCATCGGTTGTGGAGGTTTCTCGTCAATCTACGACTTTCCATTGGATATTGTCGTATGTGACCATTTTTTATGGTATTTTTAAGAAGGTATGTGGAAAACAAGCACCCAACTTGCTAACTTTACGTATTTTTCCTAAATGGCATATGGTTGATGGATAATTCACTAATGAATTTAAAGGTTTATCAACAACGTTTAATGAGCGCGCCGGTATAAGTCATCTTCCAATGAATGGAATTGTCGGTTAGTTATGACTCTTTCACCGTAAATTCTGCACATCTTCCTAGCGTTTTTCCTTTGTCTATACTTCCATTACAATACATTTTGAATCTACATTTTCCATCCTTCCATTTTAGATCTGAGAATTTTATTATTTATTTCTGATATACAGGTTGGTAGAAAAGTTTTGAAAGCAAAAATGAAACAATATGAATTTTTAAATGAAATTAGTTTTTTTATTCAATGTAATCTCCCTCAACTTCAATACATTTATTCCAATGATCCTCCAATAATTTTATACCATCTCTGTAATGATTTTCTGGAAGCTCTGCAAAATACTGATCCACGGCTGAAATAGCTTCTTCATTCGATGAAAAACGCCTTCCACGAAAGAATTGTTTCAAGTTTCTGAAGAGGTAGTAATCACTCGGAGCCAAATCTGGTGAATACGGTGGTTGTTCAAGCAATTCGTACTTTAATTCATTCAATTTAGCCATCGTCAAAACACTTTTGTGTGAAGGCGCATTGTCTTGATGAAAAATTATCTTTTTTTTCGCTAAACCAGGTCTTTTTTCACGAATTTTTGCATCCAGTTGATCTAAAAGGTTACAATAATACTCTGAGTTAATTGCTTTACCTTTTTCAAGATAATCAATCAATAAAATTCCTTTTGCATCCCAAAACACTGATGCCATAACCTTTTTTGCCGATCGTTCTGACTTCACCTCTTTTGGAGTTGAACAACCAACCGTAGTCCACTGTAATCGTTCTTGTTTCAATTTAGGATCATGGTGGTAGATCCAAGTCTCATACATAGTTATAAAACGACGCAGGAAATCGGTTTTATTCCGCTTGAAACGCTGAGAAATTTTTTTTCGATCCACTTTTTGTTGAATTGGTAACGAATGCGGCACTAACTTTCCAAACAGCTTTTTCATATGTAATTCTTCATGTAAAATATGGAGTACTCGTTCGTCTGAGATACCTATGGTATTAGAAATTTCACGCTTAGTCAAATTCGGATTTTCACTAACCATATTATGTACTTGCTCAATGATTTCTGCTGTTGTTGCAGTTTTTGGTCGTCCACTGCGTGGCTCATCTTCAACGCTTGTACGACCACGTTTAAACTCTAAAACCCATCGATGTACTGTTGGAGATGAAGGAGCACATTCCTTTAACACGTTCACCATTTTTGTATGAATCTTTGTTGCTGATAAACCTTCCAAAACAAAGAATTTTATCACATCAAATGGATTGCTAACAATGAATGAATTGACAGATCGAGATAAAATTTTTGGTGTGTTCATATGACACATGAAATATTAAAATGGCGTATGAATTGTGATTCCTCTACTGCTTAATAGGCGTCGCTTTCAAAACTTTTCTACCAACCTGTACACGTTGCCGCCGCTGTAATAAGAATGAAAGATTCTTATTTATTGATTCAGATCTCAGTAGAATAATTAATGCATCATTCCATTTTTTTCCAAAACATTCAATCTAATACATTAGTTCAACAAGAGGACAGAGAATGAAAAAAGACCCAAAAAGGAGAAATTCATTTTTTTTCTCTTTGCGAAAAGTCGTAGTATCGAAATCTTTAGAATCTTGGATAGTATGCAGGCAATTATTTCTAAAGGTTAGAATACAATTAGCTAATTAAAGACTTAATTTCGCGACGATAATGTTCTAATTATTTCGGAATTAATAAAGCGAAGAAGTTAAGGGCGTTAGTGCAGAAGATTTTCTCCCAAACCAACGTCTCGCCTCTTTCAGGTAATTTCTTCTTTAATTATAATAAAATAGAAAAACATAACTTCTCGATACGCCGCGTGTATAGCTCCAAAGTTTCTCATGCACGCCTGTATGAAGTCGATGTGACTGCGCCAAAGTTCGGATGCATCATACCGCCACCGCTACCACAACCTCATGGGTAATTGGTATTTATTAATAAAAGTTAAATTCGAGCGAGGGCCAGGAACAAATCGACTCGGCAAGTTACTTTTGCGAAAATTCCCCAGGATAATACGTGTATGCATACTCAGAAGTACACCTACAAAACAAAACACTTCAAGTATTTTAAAGTTGGAATTTCAACTTGGTTTCCGTGAAATTATGGATACGATCGTTACGAGTGGAGTTCGAGGGATGCCTTTGGGACCAGAAGTAGTTATAGTGAATTCTGTGAGTGTAGTAGTCATTTTTTTTTCACTTCTTTTTTCATCCTTCGACCTTAATGATAAAATACTTATACGGCGCGAGGAGCACATAAAACGACACGATAATTTCGGGATTAAAGACGGAAGTTAGGTGAAACACATTTCCATACATATTCATGACTGAAGTAGCGGAGCGAAGTTATCTAAAGAAACTATCCTTTGTGACTGCTACATGAAAATCCGGCTCTTACTATATGTACATACATTTATCTGCATGTACATATATGCGTTCAAAACCTATTGTATTTCTTATAGGTTAGAAATAAATATCAAAATCTCTGCAATTGAAACGTTGAGGGATACAGGTTAAAGCATTTGCTATAAATATATACTACAGAGGCTTGAAGAAAAGGAAAATGGAACAATTATCTTAAGAGTATAAGATCAAAAATTCATTTTAATATTTTATAAAAATAATGCGTTTCATTTGGTAAAGCATCCATCATTTTGTATATTTTATCTGCACCACCAATGCTTTAAATTTGCAGACATTTGTAGAAAATGTTAACAGAGAAGACAGAATTGAATTTTGTGAGACGACGGTTTTACTTTTCATGTAAAATAATTGCGTAATATTGAGCTGCATTTATGACAAAAAGAAAAATTCGTAATGTACGACGATGATCCCATAAGTACCCGGCCTGACCTAGAGATGGCGGTAGTTGTTTGAAAGATATCACTGTATTAAAAAGTACACAATCTATAAAGCGTATGTTTCAAGTTTACAGACGCCACGTTGTTTAGTATTTATTTGGCAGCCATTAATAGTGAACGTTTTCAGTAGTGAATTTGTAAAAATGGAGAAAATTGAGCATTGTTACGTGATACAATACTTTTATTTGAAAGGCCTCAGCCCAACCGATATGAAAACTGACCTAAATTCTACTCTAGGTGAGTCTGCTCCTTCGTTTACAACAGTGAAATATTCAGCAGCAGAGTTTAAACAAGGCAGTACGAGCTGTGGTCGTAGTGATCGACCAAATGAGGTAACGACTCCAGAAATGGTGAAGAAAATCCACAAAGCGGTATTGGATGATCGTCGACTGAAAGCGCGTGAGCTAGCAGACATAGTAGGTATTTCAAAAAGTGCAGTGCAATGCATGTTATCTGAAAATTTGTACATGAGAAAGCTGTGTGCAAGACGGGTGCCGCGTTTTCTCACACACAAAAACGGTGTCGTGAAGATGTTTCAATTGAAACATCTTCACGACGTGTTTAGCGAAGTTTTACAGCAGCAAAGCAGATTTTTTGCGCATAGCCATGGATCAAACATCAATTCACACCCGAGCCCTCTTGGATTATTTTCAGATAATATGCACACGGCTTTCTCATGAAATCTGTGTGCAAGATGGGTGCCGCGTTTGCTCACACTCGAGCAAAAGCAGTGTTGCAGGCAAGGTAATGGCATCGGAATTTTCGGTTTTTTTTTTGAAAAAGGAAAAATTATTAACGGCGAGTATTATGCGAATTTATTGCAACGTTTGAGCGAAGAAATCAAGCAAAAAACGGCCGCATTTTGGCTAAGAAGAGGGTGTTGTTTCATCAAGACAATGCACCAGCTCACAAATTCGTTATGGAATTGGCCAAAATTAATGAATTGAGTTTGAATTGCTACCTTATGCGAGTGCATGAGGCGAATAGTGTTATTCGCCAGATTTAGCCCCCTAGGATTATTTTCTGTTCCCAAACTTTAAAAAATGGCTCAGTGGTCAAAGATTTTCCAACAATGAAGAAGTGATGTCGGCAGTTAATGGCTATTTTGAGGAGCAAGACAGTTCTTATTATAAAAAGTGTATCGAACTTATTAAACATTGCTGGGAAAAGTGTATAGTGCTGAAATGGGATTATGTTGAAAAGTAAATATATTTCTTTCCAACATTTGTGTGTTTTCTTTGTTGGGTCGGGTACTTCTGGGACCACCCTCGTATATTTTGGTTTCTGGCTACTAATTTGCAACTTTCTATTTAAAGTAGTTATTTCTGTAGCTTTATCTGTGGTGTACAACGAGACACAGGTATTAGTTAAGAACAAATTTGATTTTGAATATCTGTTTCTGCCTTATCATTGTGACTTTCGCTTCATGTAAATAATTTATTTAAAACGTAAACACAAATAACAATTTAATATTAACGAGATTGCAATCAGTCTCAATTACTTCTTGTAAAACAAAGAAATACGGAAATAAAAACGTATGCATAATTGAGTAATTTTTTAAATTTATTGCGACTGCTTTTCCGGAGTAACAACGTATTTTATACGAATGCATATATGTTATTGTCGCAAACACATATACTACACCGTGTTATATGCATGTTCTTGCCTTCGTTACTATCAAATTTACATAATCTGATACATTGCGATAGGTACACGTGTGTGTCGTTTGCATTTAATTAAACTTTATTGGAATTAATTTTGCTGTTCCATATGCGGCCCTCAGAGGTCGGAGATTGGATTTAATTGTGTTTGCTTTACTGATGTTTCTGGTATTCATTTCAATTTGGAACATGAAAAATTTGGATCTATTAGTGCAGTTAAGTTTGACTTTTAATCATTGATTGAAGACAGTGAAGGACTTTAAAAAGGCATATGTCATTAAAAAATAGATCTGCTTCAATCACCGTATTATGTATTGTGGATTATTAATTATTCATAAAAAATTTCTTCTCTATGACATTCGAATTCGCAACTTTTCTTTTTTTAGGCAATTGTGTTTACCATTGCATAACCGTAAGCCTTGTAGTTTAGAATCTTATAAATGTGTGCATGTTTTGGATTTTTCACCTGTTTTCTTAACGATATTATACAAAAAGGTCATTCGTAACAAATTAAAAATAATAACGGATCAAGAATGGAACCCTGAAGCACGCCCGCAACGATATAACCGTTGTTAGCGGAATGACTAATGGCGCTTTTACACAATATAATAATAATAATAATAATAATATTTATTAAATTACACAACAGAGAGATCAATATGTATGAAACACTGACTAACTTCTCTCCATAACTAGACCAATAAGTCCTCATATCTCTTTAGTATAAGTTTGGTAATGTATTAGTTCAATCGTCAAACCTAGTATACTATTATAATATGAATTTTAATTTCAAAAAGCTATGTTAACTACTACTTAAATAAGAAAGAACGGAAGACGATAATTTAATTAATTAATTTAATTTATGTTCTCCTTAAGCATTACACAGTAAGATTGTCTTTAATAAGAATGTAACCCTGAAGCACGTCCGAAAATAAAATAAATTGGCTGGAAATAAAGTTCTGAAGAATGATATGATAAGAACTAGTCAATACGCAACATTTGATAAGTTTTAATGCAAAAATTAAGCAAGTTTTTTGAGAAAATATGTAAATTCATCGTCATTGTATTTCATGTCGACTTATCTACGCTTTGAAACGCACTATGAAGCTGTACGAGTTACTGGGTTGCCGGGAAAGCCATAAGGCATTATTTCTGTTTTTCATAAGTAGTGTATTAATATAAGAAAAAATAAATAACTAACATATTGTCTTTAAAACCTTTTGTCATCTTTCTGTGAGCTTCCTCATTCCTCATTTATAGCATAATCTTCCTTTGATGAATGTCTGCTCTTGGTGGCGTTTGAGGCAAATTTTCACGTCGGAACCACGACCGTTTTTACACCACATTGTTGTCTTCAATCTAATTCTTATTACCAGAAATATATCTATCTTAAAAAATTATCGTTTACCTCGCGCTAATGAACATATCGTAAATGGTCATAAGTGCAGCTAAGCGAATTTCTTTCAGTTAATGCAGAATCCAGATATCTAGCCGCTGCCGTTATTATGACTCGACTGACGCCTTTATTTTGTAGTTTTTAGTTTCAGTGGGCCTCTTTGACTTATTAACGGCGTTAAGACTAAAACAACCAGCATAGAATTTCGTGAACTATTATTGGTATTGACGTTCTTATAGAGCTTCGTTGCTGGAAACTTTACGCAACCTTGCACAAGCTTTACGCGTTCTTCTCTTTGCAAAAGTTAAAGTAAAATTGACGAAAATGTATACTTTTGTCTTCCATTTCCAACCCTGTCTAACATTTCAAACACAACTAAATCGCTGAATTTGTTTTTAAATTAAGTTCGAATGATTGTAAAAAAATAAATCAAATGATGCTAGTAAAAAAATGAACTAGCGCTATCTATTGTGAAATACGTCATGACTTCTGACAACACAATACTATATTCCACGAAAATCTATGGTTGATGAGTAAAATAAAAAAAGTTAAATGATTTATTAGAATATGGTACGTAGACTTCCGCGGTCGTGGTCCATACTATCTGCTTCTGGGCTTCCGGGCTGGAATCGCGTCACTGGTATAACTGCCGACGTTTCGTACCCACTCGTATCGGACATCTTCAGGGCTCAACTACTGCTACTGTCTGTCGCACTGAAACTGTTCCAGTGTCTGTCGCACTGAAACTGTTCCAGTGCTGTTTCAGTACGACAGACAGTAGCAGTAGTTGAGCCCTGAAGATGTCCGATACGAGTGGGTACGAAACGTCGGCAGTGACGCGGTCCCTGCCCGGAAGCCCAGAAGCAGATGATTTATTAGAATTCTAGAAAATTCCTTATGACAATTCTATTCGCTCTTTTGTAACTTTCCTTTATTTTATTCTCTACCCAAAATATTAAAGCATGTAAAGACCTTTATTAGTTTTCTATTGCATATTCATTTTCAGAATTGTTATATCTTGAACAGAATATATATTGAATGTCCTATATAGCTTAAGGATGTATTACTAAAACAATGTCAAGTTAAAAATGTCTGTTTCAGGGTAGGTTCTCGGTGAATGTTTGATGATTTATGACGACCATCTTATTAGTCTGTTTATAATAGAAGACGTTTCACGGCAGTTCGTTATCTACGTTTCCTAAAAAATGACCTTACAAAATTACTAGACGACATTTCTCTTAATATAAAATGACGAATGTGGATACACCTCCACACTTTGGTAGACAAATAACAGATTTGTTTAGTCAAAATTGAACGAACTATTGGACTGGAAGAGATTCAGCAGCTGTTTGGCCGCCAAGATTACCAGCCTTAAATCCCCTAGATTATTTTTATGGGGAAAATTTAGTTTATGCAGAACAATTTGAAAGCAGAGAACAACTTGTTTCTAGAATTATAGATGCCGCAGAAACTATTCATGCTGATCCAGACTGTTAGCAGAGCTAGACTATGTATACAGCAACTGGTTGAACAACTAATTCAATAAAACGACTTCTTTTTAATTGATTTTCATTGGGATTTCTTTTTCCAATGGTACATAATATCTACAATAGTAGGGTTATTTAAAACTACAAATGCTTGTAGCTAGAGTTTTAAGCGTACGTTTATTAGACATTTTTATCTTGTAATTGCCTCATCCTTAAGTTGTGGCATCATGTTGTGGAACGCCTGGTATAAATATTTTTCATATTATACTGGCTAAATCTCTGCAAAGTCAACAGCTACAATAGGCATCTACATCTTCTGCTAATTCTTGCTACGCGTTATACTGCCTCCCAAAAGAATATTGGGCTACTAAATTATAATTTGAAACATGTACCTTTTGTCATTTAACAACTGCTTATTAATAATTCGGTTTATGTGATCATGGTAAAATGATGTATTGCAACTTTTTTGTTTTCATGACACTAAAAGAATTATAATCCTATAATTACAATTTAATAACCCAATACTGTTTTATGTAACTATCTACAATGGCGATTTTAGTTTAACAGGTTTCAAATGTGAATGACTTGAATTAATTCTAATGTATGTATAATACATATATGCCCCATATGTGCATACATTAGAATTATGTATACATTTACTTGCACTGTTCTCCAAATTAATTGTATTATTCTTTGGGAATGGATCCATCTATTGGATAAAAAGACTATTATTATTATTATTATTATTATTATTATTATTATTATTATTTTATTATTATCATTATTGTCATTTTTAATTATTATTATAAAATCTTTTTTCCAAATAAATTTTCGGTTAACGAAATTTAAGTCATGAGTGTACAATCTTAAGAAATCTCGTAAAAAATGGCTGCATGAACAAATAATCTTTTTTAAACTAACTTTAACATTGACTAATAATACCGAAAACGTAATGTAATATTTATCTCATGAAAATATTAGTATGTCCCGAAATAGACTCTTTTCCCTTACAATCGGTAACAGTTCCGTCTTTTTCTGTTTCATTCTCGTCGACGCTACTTGAATGCAAAATTGATTAAAACCTTTTCATCTAATTTTTTCTGGAACACATAAACCGGAGAAAAGTCTGCGGTTCTGTTTCTTTTTTCACGGTACTCCAACAGCTAATGATAATTATATTCTGGCTCATTAAGGTTCCGCAAAGTTCGCATTTCCATTGTCGGAGGGTCAGGGAATATATTTTCCTTCGTATCAATGAGGGGAAGTCGACTCTGGATGCCGAACCTTTTGCCTTCCTGCCAAAACCGTTACATCACCATACATAACATTCATCTCCTTACATCCTCGGTGTTTTGATACGGGTTTCTGTGGGTAAACGAGACCCTCGGGTGTCGTGCTTCCAGGACCGTTATTATCCGAAAACCGTGTCAGAGTCTAATTGAAATTATTTAACTGCTTTTAATGAAGGACGAAAGATGCCGTGGGAGAATTTCGTGTTTTCACCTTGAGTGTTATCTTGACTACAAGAATTCTTAATGGAAGTTGTTGAATTATAATTTCTTGGGTGAAAATGTAAGTAAGGGAATATGAAAAGCAGCACGTGTTTCGTGTAAATTACTTGAAAATGGTCATAATAATATGAATTTGAGGTAATTTTTTGGGCACCTTAGTTATTAGGAATAATCTTAAAATAGAAATTGATATTTTTCGAAAAGAAATCAATGTCAATAGATTCATCACGGCGGACTCAAATTATAGCATGCAACAAAAGATGGCTCCGTTCAGTTTTTTTTATCAACCGCTTGCTTAATTTCCCACTAACAAAAGTAAGATAGAACAATTTGAAAGCAGAGAACAACTTGTTTCTAGAATTATAGATGCCGCAGAAACTATTCATGCTGATCCAGACTGTTAGCAGAGCTAGACTATGTATACAGCAACTGGTTGAACAACTAATTCAATAAAACGACTTCTTTTTAATTGATTTTCATTGGGATTTCTTTTTCCAATGGTACATAATATCTACAATAGTAGGGTTATTTAAAACTACAAATGCTTGTAGCTAGAGTTTTAAGCGTACGTTTATTAGACATTTTTATCTTGTAATTGCCTCATCCTTAAGTTGTGGCATCATGTTGTGGAACGCCTGGTATAAATATTTTTCATATTATACTGGCTAAATCTCTGCAAAGTCAACAGCTACAATAGGCATCTACATCTTCTGCTAATTCTTGCTACGCGTTATACTGCCTCCCAAAAGAATATTGGGCTACTAAATTATAATTTGAAACATGTACCTTTTGTCATTTAACAACTGCTTATTAATAATTCGGTTTATGTGATCATGGTAAAATGATGTATTGCAACTTTTTTGTTTTCATGACACTAAAAGAATTATAATCCTATAATTACAATTTAATAACCCAATACTGTTTTATGTAACTATCTACAATGGCGATTTTAGTTTAACAGATTTCAAATGTGAATGACTTGAATTAATTCTAATGTATGTATAATACATATATGCCCCATATGTGCATACATTAGAATTATGTATACATTTACTTGCACTGTTCTCCAAATTAATTGTATTATTCTTTGGGAATGGATCCATCTATTGGATAAAAAGACTATTATTATTATTATTATTATTATTATTATTATTATTATTTTATTATTATCATTATTGTCATTTTTAATTATTATTATAAAATCTTTTTTCCAAATAAATTTTCGGTTAACGAAATTTAAGTCATGAGTGTACAATCTTAAGAAATCTCGTAAAAAATGGCTGCATGAACAAATAATCTTTTTTAAACTAACTTTAACATTGACTAATAATACCGAAAACGTAATGTAATATTTATCTCATGAAAATATTAGTATGTCCCGAAATAGACTCTTTTCCCTTACAATCGGTAACAGTTCCGTCTTTTTCTGTTTCATTCTCGTCGACGCTACTTGAATGCAAAATTGATTAAAACCTTTTCATCTAATTTTTTCTGGAACACATAAACCGGAGAAAAGTCTGCGGTTCTGTTTCTTTTTTCACGGTACTCCAACAGCTAATGATAATTATATTCTGGCTCATTAAGGTTCCGCAAAGTTCGCATTTCCATTGTCGGAGGGTCAGGGAATATATTTTCCTTCGTATCAATGAGGGGAAGTCGACTCTGGATGCCGAACCTTTTGCCTTCCTGCCAAAACCGTTACATCACCATACATAACATTCATCTCCTTACATCCTCGGTGTTTTGATACGGGTTTCTGTGGGTAAACGAGACCCTCGGGTGTCGTGCTTCCAGGACCGTTATTATCCGAAAACCGTGTCAGAGTCTAATTGAAATTATTTAACTGCTTTTAATGAAGGACGAAAGATGCCGTGGGAGAATTTCGTGTTTTCACCTTGAGTGTTATCTTGACTACAAGAATTCTTAATGGAAGTTGTTGAATTATAATTTCTTGGGTGAAAATGTAAGTAAGGGAATATGAAAAGCAGCACGTGTTTCGTGTAAATTACTTGAAAATGGTCATAATAATATGAATTTGAGGTAATTTTTTGGGCACCTTAGTTATTAGGAATAATCTTAAAATAGAAATTGATATTTTTCGAAAAGAAATCAATGTCAATAGATTCATCACGGCGGACTCAAATTATAGCATGCAACAAAAGATGGCTCCGTTCAGTTTTTTTTATCAACCGCTTGCTTAATTTCCCACTAACAAAAGTAAGATAGGAGAAAGAATTAAATTTTATTAAGAATATCGTGAGATACAATGGTTTCGATTCGGAGATAATCAATAGATTAATTAGGAAGGCTAACATAAGAAAAACAATTCGGGATACCACATGTCTGTCACCTCAAAGCATTCGGGTCAAGCAGTTTGTATGTTTACCTTTCCACCGTTTGACGCAAAATTTAAATAACGTTTTTAAAGAGCGCGGTCACTTTTCGGTCCACTAACTCCTTAAAATCCCTTTTAGGAAATGTAAAAGACAAAGTCGAGAATAACATGGAATCGGGAATCTACGGATTTATATGTTTAGATTGTAATAAACAATACGTCGGCCAAACAAAACGATCGATAGAAACATATCGCGCATATAAAAATCAACCGGCCGGAAAAATCTGGTCTAGCAAAACATGTGTTGGATTGTAATCATAGTGTTAACGCGGATTGTTTGCATTTGATTAAGAACGTGTGTAATTATCGTAAATTAGATACGTATGAAAGTATGTACATTTTGAAGAATAAAGGCCATGTGTTAAACATTGACTCGGGACCTAATAACTCTTCTCTTTTCGGTCTATCAAATGACAGAAAATGGACAGCGCAATAAATCACATATACGTATTTATCTTTCATATCTCCTTCTTTTAATGTTATTCATCTTAGTTGAAGTAAAATAATTTTAAAAATCATGTGAAACGAATATATAGTGTACGCTTTGGCTTTCAGCGGTACGGATCGCGTGTGGAATTTGTTTTTCGTACGGGTATTTTTACCGTAGTTGTCTAGGTGCGGCACTGGTTAATTATCTGCTGACGATGACAACTTAGTTGTCGAAATACGTATACAGAAAACGAAAATTATTGTGGCAAGGAGTTATATATCAACCTTCAGTGATCTAGTTATGAATTTGAGGGTGAATGAATGACAAACTATAAATTAATTCTACAATTGTCTTCGATAAATGAAGAAGTAAAAGATGATCCCAAAATGTTTTCAAAGCACGATTATCAGTTCTATTCCGTACTTGAATCGGGAATAGACGTGAACTGAAAACTGTAAAATAGCTGCAGCTTATAAACTAGTGAACTAAACTTGAATTACTTTCTATTACTTTCATATATGTAAGCACTTGTACGGGAAAGAAGAATGGCTAGCAATGTGGAGCCCACTACCACCAGTGCTAACTTATGCATGGACGTTTTCGAAAAAGAAAGGATAGAAAGTACATGAATTTTTCGATTACATCATCAGACAACACGCTACTAATGGCTAGTCTAAAGATGTCGTTCATGATGGAAAAGAAGTTCGAAGACACTGTGGCCATAACTTTTCCGTCCTTGAATTCCTTTGGGTGTCTGTATGCTGCTTATGTTACTGCATCGACTATTACTTATTTTCAGGTCCATAGTAGTGAACTCGTGTTTCATCTCCAGTAACAAATGAATCGAAAATACATGATGAATCTTCACCACAGAGTTCTAAAAGTAAAGCATTCGACTCGCCATGAGCATTCGCGACACCCAATTACACTGATTTTGAAAGGTTAAGAAGGTCGGTCATAAAGATTAGTGTGTACGATACCAAAGTTAGTCACCTCTGCTAATACTGCAATCTTTATTCGGGCACCCTTTATTACAGGTTCTTTCATTACTCACATTTTCTTTTGAAACGGCAGTAACCAGACCGCCCAAGTTAGAGTCGTCTTCAATGCCCTCTGTGTCCCTTTTAAATTCACTTGATCACGTTTGAACTGTAGATAACGAAGGTGCAGAATCTTTGTAAACAGTCACCATCTCTTCGAGAATGATTTTTTGAATTTTCCTTGTTTCGTAAGGAATTTAATCACATCGTGGTGCTCGATTTTCCAGCATTGTAGTGTCAGCTATTCTGATATTCGTTGATTAAGGATTACTGGTGAACTAATGATTATAACTATACGAAATTTTGTATTTACACGCTCTGATAATGTCACTATCTAATAAATTAGTCAAATTACCCACATCACTAATAAATCACCACGATATCGAGATTACATTGAACGCCCCTCGTATGAACAAAATTTTAGTTCTATAGATTCAATTTAAATAAGCCACCGTTGTAAACATTAAAGACATAAAAAAGCTTGGAGTAATTACATAAATTACTTATAAAAATATTCAACATGTTAATGGTCTCAAAGAAAATAACCTCAGTTATCCGCAAATTACAAGTTTTAAAACGACTGATGGACGAAATATACAGCAAAATTAATTACTCTTTAATGGAAAGAATATAGAGGGAGCCTATTAATTGCTGGAAAAGAGGAGATTGGAATGGATTGGAGCTAACCATAACGTCAAAAAAACAGTACGAGACATAGAATGTAATGTTAAAAACTAACATTATTTTTATGACGGCACCCTACAGAGAAGGAGTAGATGTGGCTACAAAAAAAAAACTATTGTATGTTCTTCAAGGAGTAATTAGTTCTTTTCACGTATGCAATTTAAATGAGCTCCCTTTGTCTGTAATTAGAGAGGGTCGCGTGAAAAAAAAAACACCATCACCGGAACTTTCCCGTATAAAATCGAGAGCGTACAGCGACGTACGGCTAAATGAAAAATGGCAGGGGTGTTATGCAAATTAACTGAAGTGGCCGAATTTGTATAAAATACCGCTTACTATATAACAGGTGTCATTACCTTTAATTATACGTCAAAAAAATGTTAAAACATCCATGCAAAGGACCCCTCTTGTTTTTCGTTTTTTTTATGATGCATTACGAGGTGTTTCATGGGGTATAAATGAGGGCCTGTGGATGTATAAAAAAAAGGAGATGTGATTACGATTTGACACAGAAGGAAAATGTAATTAAGAAATGGAATATTATAATTATATTACCGTGTTTTCTTTATTATTATGATATGTACATATTGTTTAACATCGTAATAAATAATTATACTACTGCTTACGTAAAAATGGTGTATTATAAATATTAAGAAAGGGAAATATAAAATATGAAAGTGTAAAAATATAAAACGCAACGTCTATTTTTTCATAAACGGTATGTCGAGTGTAAAAATTTGTGCTTTTTTATTTTTTTCTTGTATAAGGCTAAGGGCACTATGAATTTGAATTTTTTTACAAAAGAATCTTTTATGTATCCTAGTGCAGATATTAATTTAATATTTAATGATAAAATTATTCATATTTTCGTAGTCAAATGTGTAGTAACTTTTATGCATATTTAGAGAATGAATTTTGTAGTCATTTAAAATTCAATTCTCATTGTACTGAGTTATTATAAAGTCATATTTTCTTGTTTTTGATAGATTATTTATTAATATTTAAAATATCGATTATTTATATATTTGTTTCCTTGATAATTTTTGGGAAGTTTCAATCAATTGATTTAATTTGACAGTTATATCGTTAACAATCTGACCGATTTGCGATTAAAAAAAGAAAGTTGACTCAGTGATCTCACCGATCTCGTCTGCGCATTTCTAGGCTTGTATTCTAAAATTGTTTGGATACTCTTAGGAAGTCGCTCAACCATAGGATGTGTCAAATGTCATCACGTACTCTGCCATCCCTAAACTCAATCATCTCACGCAAGAGCTGAGAAGGTCGTGGTCCTTTAAAATGAGATATTTTGGAAGTTGATTCAATCTAGATATCTCACTATCTGTTTATTACTATCTATAAGGTGAGAGATCAAAGCTTCCTTCAATCCTTCAAGTCCTGTGGATACAAAGGGTACTAGGAAAGTTTTGCAATATGATGCAACAATGAATCGTAGGAAGCTGATTGTTGCTGCATGTTGAGATATGTTCATACGTGCATAGTAGCCGCCACACCATGTTGATGGGCTCAGTTATTCATTAGAAATGATAATGTAAAGTGCTTACGATGGCGATGGCATCGTGGTAACGAAATGAAATGGACGTGTGTCTTGGTGACGGGAGATGCTAAAAAAGTTTAATAAGGGACAATCTCGGTATGTGAACAACATCGTGACAGGTGACGAGACTTGGCTGTACTATTACGATGTGCCGACTAAAGCTCAAAACAAAGTTTGGGTTTTTAATGATGAGGACACACCCATAGTTGTCAGAAAATCCCGATCTGTAAAGAAGAAAATGATAGTTGTATTTTTCAAATCGAGTGGAATTGTGGAACGCGTCGTTTTGAACACACAGAAGAGTCACAGCTAAGTGGTATACTGAACAGTGCTTGCCTAAAGTCATTGGATCTATGAAGAACCTGCGGTTAAAGTCGAGAATGGACACCTGGTTCCTCCATCACGATAATGTTCCAGCTCACCACGCCAAAGCCTGCACTGAATATTTGACCACGATAGGATTGAAACTTTTCGAGCACCCTCCCTACAGTCCAGATCTTGCTCCCCGCGACTTTGCACTGTTCCTGCATGTGAAAATGAACCTAAAAGGGAGGTGGTTTTCCAGTGATGAGGTCCTTCTACGGGCTTGGGACAACGAGTGTGCTTTACTCCCTAATGAAATTTGACAGAACTAGTTTAAAGATTGGTTTCGGAGGATGGAGAGGTGTATTGAGTGTAGAGGAAGTTACTTTGAAAAAATTAAATAAATAAAGCTGTATTCCAAAACTTTCCTAGTACCCTTTGTATTGGGGTTCCTAATTTCGGTACTTACAAACTAGCTAGGAGCCTTTGATAGATATTTCACATGTAAGTAAAGATATAAAAAAAGAATGGTAATATAGAAAACCTTTAGCAATTAAAATTATAATTATAATGATGTAAATCGATGTAACTCAAAGAACAAGAACTGACACTTATAAATCATGGATTAATACCTTTGCAGTAAACGTGTTGCATGAGTCTGTGTAGAAGTGTCTGATGAAGTATTTAAAGTTAATATACGCTTGAGATAATATTATTGTCAATTATTTAGTGAAAAAAGGGGTATAATATTGTACTTTATTTTTCAAAGTAACCTGATCTTGTCTCGTATATTGTTTGCTACTATTTAAAAGCTTTCGAGTATTAACTTCACACTTCAGATTATATGTATGTGAAGAAATTATGTATAAACATCAACTACATATGCTCATTTGAGACATTGCGGTTCCAACGTGCTCTCTTAATTAACAGCGCGAGAGACAACAAATCCACGGAACAACCAAAATAACATCTCGTTCGATTTAGACAGTTCGGCGAGGCGCGACGGCATCGTATTGTCTAGATAATGTCGCATTACGTCATATGTGTTCGCGTTATCTGCCTAATCCGTAGCTATGCGAATTTGTTGAACACTATTTGATAGTGTTAAATCGTGTACCGACTAAAAGGACAGCAAACCGCACGCCCATAATCAGCTCAACCGGCAACAAACATCGGTCTTCGTGTTTACGCCACGATTTGCATCGGTAATGCAGGCGATGTCGCTGCTTGATAAAGGGGAATAATGGTCACATATGTTACACTGTCCAACCTCTGTAAAGCAAGAGGGTGGACTGTACAATGGTACGTGTGTATTGGCAAAGTATGGAGAAGGTCCTGATGTCGAATTTTGTTTTATACAATGTGAATAATAATTTATCTTTTGTAGGTACTAAGTACGTATAAAAGAAAGAGAATGAAAAATACCACAGATATGTAAGTTGCCTAGCATTTTATCAATACACGAGGAATAGGTCGAAGGTTCAGAATTAACGTCTAATACCTTTATTAAGCGTCATATCCAAGGTTCTCAAATACATGTATTATTTCTGTAGAAACATTTAATACCTTTCCCAGAGTTATTAACCTTTACCAACGCGACTTCGTTAATGGGATGGAGCACGCAAACAAATCTGGTGTTTATAATAATTTGTAAATTCTACACTAGAGGATGGTGGTCAAGTAGATTCACTTAGATTTTGTCAAAGTTTATATTCTTTTCCATTTGTTTCGTAAATTGCGATTATTTAATAGAAGGAGCTTTATTTAGACAAACAATATCCAAACCTGGTAACCATCAAAAGAAAATTATGGTATCAGTTTAGAGGACTTAGAAAGGACTTGTTTGCATTTTAAAATTTTAGCATGATTAATTTAGGTAACTATTGGGTTGTTCAGCAAGCAACTTCGCTTGTTTTCATGGTAATGAATAACAATTCTTTTATAGTTTATTATTCGGCTCTTGTAAAGCTTTTACTTGCGAAAGAATGAACCAAGTGATTTTGGACGTCCTTATCGGTAAGAAATATTTCTCCATCTAATGTAAAGATCAGAACACGTGGTAATTAGAGGGTGCTAGATCTAGTGAATATGGTGGGTGGCTCATTCCATGCAAGCTGAAACAGTTACGTGATAAAGGCTAAAAAATGATTGCCTTGAAATTCTGCCAAATTTGAGATGGCTAGTCTTTTCTGCTATGATTATTTTGGTTAAACATTGACGTAAACAATACATTATTCATATCCAGTTATGATTCTCTTCAGAAATGGATCATTTTAGCTGCAGATCACAGAAGTGAATGCGACGGAGCAAATCTCTTTTTTCGAGAATGTGTGGAATCCAAAGTATATCGGTTTGAGCTTTGGTGTGATGCCAAGTCGTTTCACATGACCACGAACGGTCAACGTCAAGTTTAATTTCGTAGCAATTTCTCGTACCGTTATTTGTCGGTTTGATTCGCTCAATATCTTTATCTTACTCTCAGCAGTTTCAACTGGATTTCCATAACCAGGTGTACCCTTGACACCGAAATTACCAGAACGAAATTTTGGAAACCAGTTTTGGCGTTGGCGTTTTGTTAAGACGACTTCGAAATACACTTCGCACAACATTCGTCTTGCTTCGACTGCGTTTTTACCTTTTACCTGGTAGTAAAAAGACAAAATGAGTTGAAAAGCGGCTTTTTCTTCCATTTTCAAAATCAGCAAAGACGAGACAGTACTACCAATTTAAAGTTTTCTGACTCCAATTTTTCCTAAATTCGAACTAGTTTGGATACCAAGCTAATCAGCACTGTTAAAGCTATACGTATATTATATAACTAATAAAGAAAAGAATCTATAGATAACCAAATATTAGATAAACCCAATTTTAAGAACTAAAAATAGTTCTTGAAGATTTACCATTAATACAATATTATAATTGCTGTGCAGCCTTGACTATTCTTTACGATAAAAAATAACAAAGGATAAAAATGCCAGAGGGGAAAAGAGCTTTTTGTGAGAACGGAAGCTACTTTCCGACAAAGAATTTTCTTCTTAGATAGGGTCGACTTAGCTGCCCTGGGGGGCAGTTCATTTTTTCATACGAGACGCTCTCAGCATGCTAGATATGACTGTGTACATAAGACGTGAAAATGGATAAATATGTGTATGATAGAACATTACCATTAATTGCCTCTACGTGAAAAGTACATTTGGTTGTTATCAAAATATTTCTTCTCCACGGATGTCATCTTTCCGATATAAATTCAATATGAAAGAAAATATTTAATTTGCGTTTCAATACCTATATAAGAATTCTTTACGTACCATGCAATATTTATTGTTACATTATAGTAATAATTTTACAAATCATAATGTAGAATTTAAATGGGAAACTTAAGAAAGACACTATATTAACTTTACATAGGAGATGAAATAACAATGAAGAAGCGAATGTTATGAAATGTAAAACTAACCTTTGTATAAGATAACACAAAAGTTAATAAATCTATAAAGAAAACAGAGCTAGGAAAATTGAATCATAACAACTAAGATTTTCAGGTGTAGTTTGCTAATAAAGGTTATATGTGAAATTTCTACCATTCCACATACTTATGCAATTTTCATAGAACTATTTATTGGGTTGTCGGAAGCGTTATGATGTATTTTTTCGTCATTCATAGGTCATTTATTAATATACAAAAAAAATATCAGTTCTCTTCGATAACCTTTTATCATTTTTCAGTAAACTTTATTGGCGAAAAACTTTAACAGACACTGATTCTCAGCTTCTTTCGAGCCGAACGTTACACCACGTAAGGAGTTTTACAAAAAAGAAACAAGTGGAAGTTTGGAAGTGTATAGCTCGGAGAGCTGTACACTTTTCACTTTTTAAAAACATTAATACTGTAATTAACAATAATCTATCATCTGTTTTCCATCGCAACGGCTCTGGAATTAATCTATTTCAGTTTAAGTTTTAAGATTTAAGGTAATTTTGATAGCCCCTGTGGTTGATTAACTTAATCACTGCCAAAACGCACACAGAGTGTGCGTTTTGGCTTTTAACAGTACAGATCGTGTGCGGAATTTCTTTTCGTACGGGTATTTTGCCATAGTTTTTCAGGTGTGACACTGTTTAATAATCTGCTGATGATGACAACTTAGTTGTCGAAATATGTATATAGAATACGAAAATTAATGTGGAAAGGGGTTACATATCAACCTTCAGTGATTAAATTTAACATTTAAGGTTACAACATTTGATGGCGATTGTTATATTTTAATAATTATTTCGTTAACACATAGACACTGGTAAGTAACAAATTATAAAATCTTTTCAATAGATGAAGCAGACGGTTCTTGATGATGCATTGTATATCTTTACTTAATATAAATAATACAAACACTAGATCTGTTTAGAAAGTTAAAATAATAAAAGTTTGAAAAGAAAAACAAATGGCCGCTTTTATTTTTCCTTAATAATGTGTTGAACCTCCCAGGTTATTTGCAAATTATTTGTAGAATTTCGGCTATCGTATTCTATGCTGCTCATGTTGGAGGGTTCCCAAAATCTATGTCAATTCTGACGTGCCAAATTGACTAATTTTGTACCTATAATGTTCTATATATGATCTATTGGGGAAATATCAGGAGATTTGGGAATTCAAGCTGAAAAATTAGTAAGTAAGCCTTGCCACATAAGGCCGCAGATTGTCTAGTTGAAAAATTAGATTCTTTAGCGTCTGAAGATAAAGAAGAAGATGGAGTTCTACAATATCTTCTAAGTAACACTGGATCGTTACAGTATTTCTGATGAATATAAGAATTTACTCTAACGGATAATGACATACCAAAGCAAATCTTCAGCAATTTGGTGAACAAATCTTTTAAATACTTAATTTAAGATAAGCGAAGAGGAAGCATTTCCTAGTTTTCATATCTAAGCATGCATCCTCAAACATAATCTTGATTCATCACTGAAGAAAACTCTTTTATAATTCCATATACCATTAGAACTTTTCCCATCACCAGTTTAACCGTTGTTTTCGGTGTCAACAAAATATTTAGGCGCAAAAATTTAAGTACAAAATCTTATTCTGCAGTAGTGTTCGAAGAGGTACTGGTCAGCTTTCGTCACAAAATCAGACCTCAAAAATGGACCGGTAGATCGGTGAAACAATTATTTCCAGAAATAGACCAGTGACTTCTTTATGCTCGAGCAATTTAATACTCTAGAGTTCTTGCTGTGGGGTTATGTCATGTTGCTAGTTTACGTTAACAAAGCAACAATATTATACAACTTGCACATGAACAGTGAAACTGTCATTGTTGATATTTGACCCAATTTATATTAAAAAGGTCATGGATTCCCATCACCAGTTTAAACGTTGTTTTCGGTATTTAGCAGTGAACGTCAACAAAAAATTTGGGCGCTAAGATTTAAGTACAAAATCTTATTTTGCGATAGTGTTCCAAGAGCTACTGGTCAGCTTGAGTCACAAAATCGAACCTCAAAAATTGACCTGGTAGATTGGTGAAACGATTACTACTAGAAATAGATCAGTGAATTATTTATGCTCGAGTAATTTAATACTCTAGACTTCCTTCTGTGGGGTTATGTTATGTTGCTAGTTTACGTTAATAAAACAACAATATTATACAACTTGCACATGAACAGTGAACGTGTCATTGTTGATATTTGACCCAATTTATATTAAAATGGTCATGGAAAATTAAGTTCAATGGATTTCATCAATAATGAAACTTAACTGTATTTTGCGCTGAATCAAGAATGATGATGATTTCTGATGATATCAGTGTTTTATTCTACAAACAAAACCCTGTTGGTATCTTTAATCGATTTCTGTACTATAAAGAGAGAAAAGAATAATAATTTTAAATAAGTTATCATAGCTGACGTTGAGATCTAAGGAAGTAACTAAAAAAAGACGAAATATTAAGAAAGATTGCATGAATGTCACGAGGTTTACTAAATGACTAGAAAAAAGACAGGCCGGCTTGACAAAATATTTAATAGTATTTTTATTATAAGCCGTTTCGTTTCCATCCTGCTGTGTTCGTGCGATCCACGCTCTGAAGTTTCAGTTTTCAGTTTGTACACTTCACGCTTTTTCCACTACCGTTCGCTGTGGTTTTTTACAGATCGCTTTATTCGTTTTTCCTTTTCATTTTTTTTTCGTAAACGTTGTTTTTCTTTTTTTTCCCAGCGGTTGGTAATAATTTATTTTCGTGCTAAGGCATTATTAGATTTTCAGCGTGCCGTGGTGCAAGGCACAACTCCCTGTACAACCTGTACACGTTTCAACAATAAAATTAACAACTGTCATAAAATCAAGTCGACTTTGTGTCGCACTAAAAGCAAAAAATGCCAAATAAAAATTTCTAATTCACTATACGATAGCGTTTTTGACTAGATTATGTTGCACTAAAATCAAGGACTACGATGCATTTACATATACGGTGCTTTATATTTATATATCTTCCGACGTCACAATCAAAATTAGAGGACATGCACGACCGAGTTACAGAAATAATTTATATAACGTATTACTTCTGCATACCTCATAAATATATGGCAGCAGCGGAATAAAATACTAAAATCCCTATATTATTAAGACTGAAATATACTTCTGTATTATTTTTGGATTTAAAGCAATCGTGTTAGAAAGAAAAGTAAACTGTTTAATAACGTATCAAATATATCAAATGGAAAATGAGGTAAAATAATGGCAAAAACGCAGAAATATTTGCGAGACATTTCAAAATGTTCTCTCTAAGTTCTTTCATTCAGACCAATAGAACCAAGGACAGAAAGATGGACCAACAAATACCTACGACTCACAAACAAGTTTCTGAAAAATAAAAATGGCGAACCTGAGGAAACACCAGGGTCCGATGTGATAATTAGTGTTGAAAAGACTCTCGAAAATGTGATAACTTAAACTACACATCTAACAATATCATATTGACTGAGATGTACACAGTCTGTCGTAGAGAAAACCGAATTTTTTTAAATTAAAAACAAAAGCTTACTATTTTGGTAAAATTCATTTATTTTATTCAAAGTAGTCGCCTTCGGCTTGAATACAACATTTTGTAAGGTCAATTAACACGATATGTTAATTGAATGAATCTTTAAGTGCATCTTTAATGGCTTCGACGTCGGCATAACGCTGTCCTCTCATCGGCAAATGTAGTTTAGAGAATAGACAGAAATCACAGGGAGCCAAATCCGATGAATACGGTGAATGGTTGATAGTTAAAATGCAATTTGCAGTTAGAAAATCAGTGATAAGTGTCGAGTAATTGGATGGTGCATTACATAACACCAAGATAATATACAGCATTGACTGTTTGACTAATTGGTACAAACTCTTTGTGGACTATGCCTTTCGAATCATAAAAACAAATAAACATTGTCTTCACTTTTGACTTCTCCAAGCGGCTTTTTTTCGGTCTTTTTTCGCTTGGATGCTTCCATTCAGAGCTTTGAGGCTTAGTCTCTGGATTATATTGAAAACAGCGCGTCTCATCGCCAGTTGCAATAGACTACCTGAAGTTTTCTTCCTTTTATGAGTCTTTAATCAAGTCTGTACAATGTTGAATTCAGTCAGCTTGTGTGGTACAAACATTGCACAAATCTTTCTCAGTCCTAAATGCTTTGTCAAAATGCGATGAATTGAATCTTTGGAAATATTTAATTTCATTTTCACGTATCCCAATGAGGATTTTGGCTCATTTCTGATAAATTCACGCACAAGTTGTATGTTACTTTCCGTAACTACAGATTTTTTTGCACCAGGATGTTCGTCTTTAAATCGTTTATACCACTCATACACATTCATACGTAATAAACACGCTTCACCATACACTTGTTTGATTAAATTCAACGTTTCAGTAAACGATTTGCAGAGTTGAAAACAGAACTTGGTATTTGCTCTTTGTTCAAAATTCATTTTTCGATCAATGCCAAATTCACACTGTTACTTTATGCGCAATTTCTGTGCTTCTAATGATGCAAATGTCATGGTATTTTGACATAACATTGGTGAAAGATCTACCTTACTAACGCGAATTCTTTTTAATAAATAGCGCTACTAAGAATTATTATTTTAAAAAAATCGGTTTTCTCTGCGACAGACTGTATGTCAGGTGTATAGAAGATAACAGGAATATTAATGATAGCAAAACTAGAGAAATATCCGTATGAAGTTGCCTTCTGTATGCTGATTTTGTACCGCTTGTAATTTCCAAGCTTCTGTAAAAAAATCTGTTGAAAAGACAAAAGCTTATCACTGATAAAATAGAATTGATTCTATTATATCAGTTTGATCCCTGAAGCAAATATTCTAAGATCGACCAAATGCACAGAATCTTTAAAAATATTGAAATAACGCTAGAAAAAAGAAAAATTATTCAGCTGCCTTTCTCGATAAAGAAAGGCATGATGGACTAATTCAAAAATGAAGGTGTTCTTGCCAATCTAATACTTACAGATTTTAGTGTTATATATTACAGAGAGACTATTCCAAATAAAGCAAAAAAGTACCTATTCAGAATTAGGAGAAATCAAAGTTAGAGTACAACCAGAAAGCGTATGGGTCCAAGTTCTGTACCTCTTATATACCTGAAATATTGCTCAGTGAGAAACTAATACGTCAGATACTGTTTCTGACGATACACCAATATTAGCCAAGAAAATTCAGCACATACTTATACACACAGATCGTAGTGCGATGCCGTATTCTAGTATGTCTTGGCATGGCATCAAATTGGTGTAAGATATAAAAATGTATTCGCTGCTTGGCAGAAAATCTTGGCTCACATTCGCATTTTCGTGGATGATAATTTTGAGATAGCTCCATTTTTGGAGCTCTAAATTATTATAACTTTTAATATCGTCGTTTTCTATATAAGTGTATGATCAGTAGTCATTTTTAGTAGTTCATAATTTGGAGGCAATTCAGAATATTCAATCTTTTATGTCATTTTGAAGTGCGAATGAGTAAAGATGATGAAAACAAGTGTTTTTTGAGATAAATGTGTTAAAATAAGAGTAAAAAAAAAAACCAAAAAAGACAAAAATTCAGGTAAAATCTGTAATTAAAACTATTTTTTAGAGATTTGCAAATTGACGGTGGAGAACCGGCGTAATGTAGACTACTTACGTACATTAATAGTGGCGTAATTTAAAATGTATGGAGTTGGCCTCATATATGGCAGGAGCAGAATATTATACTAAAATTCTTGTACTATTAAGATGGAAATATATGCCTATTAAAATCGTGAAAACTTTTCTTTAAAAATATTAATTTCGCCAACTTATTAAAATCATAGCCTACCCTAAACAAGGGTTTTGATGAAAACATAATGTACCATTTCTAAATAAAAATTTGTAATCAATACTAGAAGTATCAATGTAAGATCTCCTTTTCATGAGCTCTTCAAGTGTATTATTTTATTTGTCCATTTGAATTACTACGACCACATTCTTGCTATTTGTTCAATAAACTAGTGGATCCATGTTGCACGCGGATACTGAAAACTGCCGTGTACTTTATTAGCTTCCCTAATCAGATCATTTGCACGACGACGAAAGCTTATTACGCCCGCAGACTCGTTCGTTATTTTATTTTGCCCCCGCTTCCGTAAGCCGCTTAGTTCTCGAGGTCTTGTATACAACTTGTCTGTGTTTTCAACATGCCTCGTTTCCACCATGGAGTGTGTACACAGTACGGTTTAGGATCGAGCATGCACTTCGCCGATGTAATTATTTTTGTAATAAGGGAGGTTTTTCTGTCCGATATTTACTGCCCATAATTTAAGATTAAGGGACCGCAAAATGTATAGGATCTTGTGTTGTACGCTTGCAGCTTTACTTTGCACTCTATTATAGTCGTAAATAAGTTAAAAATATAAGGATGCGGATTTGAAAAATAATTATGGGACGAAATTATGGAAGCATTACTTAGTTCGCTTATAAATGAGAAAAAATTGCATTTATATGTCTAAGAAGATACTGATTATGTGTATCTAGACACACTTTCGGTACTAAAAAAATATTAGTTTAAAAATGAAGTACAAAAAAAGAACAACAGTTCGTATAAAAATAAGAAAATGTAAGTTAAAATCACAGAAAATTCAAGTTTGAATATACAGGTAATTTTGATGAAACCTGTCGTTGATTAACTTAATCACTGAAGGTTGATATATAACCCCTTGCCACATTAATTTTCGTAGTCTGTATACGTATTTCGACAACTAAGTTATCATCATCAGGAGATAATTAAACAGTGTCGCACCTGGAAAACTACGGTAAAAATACCCGTACGAGAACAAAACGTACACTGTGTACAGTGTACGTTTTGGCTTTCAGCGGTACGGATCACGTGCGGAATTTGTTTTCGAGCGGGTACTTTTACCGTAGTTTTCCAGGTGCGACACTGTTTAATTATCTGCTGATGATGACAACTTAGTTGTCGAAATACGTATACAGAATACGAAAATTAATGTGGCAAGGGGTTATATGGCAACCTTCAGTGATTAAATTGGAATATACAGCTAAGGAACTGTAGAATATCAAGATGGTTCGATAGTTACCTGATCTAACAAAGAAAACGCAAATTTTTGAGATAAAAAACATTTTACTTTATTCATAGTTTAAATTAACAATGCATTCATTGTAGGTCGATAATTCCAATTTCTCGAAATACCTATTTATTGCAGCGATTACTACGCATTTGGACGGAACTATATTTCTGTCTAACCATTTTTAAATTTTTGAAATAAATGATAATCGCTGGGAGTCAAATATGAGGAGCTGGACGAATAAACAACTAATTTAAATCGCAATATACGGAGTTTGGTCGTGATGGAGTATCAATTTTTTCTCCGCCTGATAAAGACGTTTTCCTTTGAATTCTAAGCCCAACTGTTTTTTCTTTTCTAAGTAGTCGACTATGAAAATTCCATAAGAATTCGAAAACAGTTACTATAACCCTTCTTGCTGATGAAATCATTTTTGCCTTTTTCGGCGGCGGAGTTTGTCTATTGCTTTAATTGATCTTTGGTTCCAGGAGTGCAAAGGTGGGCTCAGGATTTATGGACGATAACTTGTCAAGGGTTACGACAAATATTCAAACGATTCAATTTTTGCTCTGGTGTGGGCAACCGCGATATCTAACTATAATTCTTCAGTAAAATACTGTGTGCACTGTCACATGAGATATCTACTATGTCTGACATCACACGCATTTTTACTCGACGGTTATCCACTACGATATGGAAGCCTTTTTCAATCATATCCAGGGTAGTAGACGTTTCTGGATATCCACTGGAAAGTTCATCGTATCTCACATGTTTATATTCGGAAATTCAGTTATTAATAATGGAAAACGAAGGAGCGGTTCTAGTAGTGTCGAGTTCAAATCTGCTTTGATTTGGTTGTTAATTCTTTCAAATGAAAGTCCTTTGTCAGCTGCAATTTAGTTTTTCCTTTGATTACAAAATTATACGAGATGTTGACTTTTGCGCATTGTCAAACATGTACCAATTACCAAATCACTTTGTACTGTTATGTTTAATCTAATAAAGGATGATTCTACGAAAAAGTTCTACGCCGAATTGGCGTTATCTTTGTGTTAAGCCACGTAGTTATCGAACCATTTTCGCATATAGAGGACGTAGAAGTTACGGTGTTTGTTGGGAGACTATATCTGATATGGGAATTTTATATTCTCAAATTTGTCTATTATTTAATTGACGTTTCACTGCAGATTATAGAATACGTAAATTGGGCATGGAAAACAGCTTAATTCAGAAAAGTTTATTTTTACCCTTAACTCATTTAGCTATATTAAATATTTAAATGAATTTGCGTAACGGTAATACTAACACAGCAACAATATTCTCAATTAACAGAATCCTGTAAGCGAAGATATATTTATATTGGGTTGGCATCTAAGTACTTTCGTTTTTTACTGATAGAGAGCGTTGCTTTATTTTTTGTATAACGCATGTTAGTGCTGTACTTTACCGTTTGTCGCGTGATACTAGTCACATTGACGTAACTTCAGAAGCAAGTAGTGCGTGATTTTTGTTAAAGCTATTAGTTGTGGGTTAATTTTAAATGGAGTGCAGAAACGAACATTTTCGACATATTTTACTATTTTATTTCCGTAAAGGAAAGAAAGCTGCTGCGGCTCACAAAAAGATATGTGAAGTTTATGGTGCTAATTGCTTAACAGAGCGCACGTGTCAAAATTGGTATGAAAAATTCCGTTCTGGAGATTTTTTCCTCAAAGATGAGCAACGCTCTGGTCGGCCTACTGAAATTGAGGACGACCGAATCAAAATCATAATTGAAGAGGATCGTCTCTTTTCGAGAGGTTGCGGAGAGGCATTTAAAATGTCTTGGGCTAGTTAAGAAGCTCGATATTTGGGTACCTCACGAATTGAAAGAAATTCATTTAACACAAAGAATCAACTTTTGCGATATGCACCTTAGACGAAATGAAACCGACCCTTTCTTAAAAGAATCATCACTGGTGATGAAAAATGGGTCTTGTACAGTAACATAGTTCGAAAACGATCATGGAGCAAACACGATAAACCAGCTCAAACCACATCGAAAGCTGAATTGCATCCAAAAAAGATCATGCTGTCAGTTTGGTGGGATTACAAAGGTGTTGTGTTTTTTGAGCTACTTCCAAGGAACCAAACGATCAATTCTGATGTTTACTGTCAACAATTAATAAAACTGGATGAAGCAATCAAAGAAAAACGGCTAGAATTGTCAAATCGAAAAGGTGTAGTTTTCCACCAAGATAATGCAAGGCCTCACACATCTTTGGCAACTCGTGGGAAACTATTGGAGCTTATCTGGGAAGTGATGCCACATCTCCCATACAGCCCTGATCTAGCACCATCTGATTACCATTTATTTCTAAGTTTGCAGAATTCTTTGAATGGTAAAACTTTCACAAATGACGATGACCTTCACTCGCACCTGGTTCAGTTTTTTGCTGATAAGGACCAGAAATTTTATGAGCGCGGAATCATGCAGCTGAAAGAAAGATGGCAAAAGGTCATTGAGCAAAATGGAAAATATATAATTGATAAAAACTATTCTTTGTTTAAAAAAAAAGTGTTTTATTTTATACTACAAAACCGAAAGTACTTAGTTGGTAACCCAATACATACTCTAAACAACAAAATGAAGTACGACATTTAACCTGCTGTGGAATAATCTTATCCAAAGATGTAATTTGAGACGAAATCTCTTTTTTTAGTTTACAAATTATGAATTGATGGTTACACAGCTTTATTATGAAACGCGAGGATGCATTGCCGACAGATTACATTATGTCAATGACGTAAAAATGCCTCGCAAAACTGGGTTGTTAACTACGACGGGTGTATATTATTTCTAAATCGTAAATGGATACGCAATTACATACATCATTTATTTTATTTATAATCGCACCTATCTAGCCTTCCCGACAAGACTACGTGCTATTGCGAACTCGGAGGTTTGCTCAATATTATTATTATTATTGAAGAAGTATTAACAATTGTTATAATATCTTGTTAGTTGTGTAAAATACCATATAAATTATATTACAATAGCAGTTTGCAGTCCAGTACTTCCACCATACGGTAGTAGTATATAACATTCGTTCGGAAAGTAATTGCGTTTTTTTTTGGTTAAAATCAAAGGGGATTTTTTTAGTGCTTAAATATTTTATTATATTATGTATTCTCCATTTGCCTCTAACAATTTTTGTCATCTCTCTGTGAGCAGCATAATTCCCCTCTCAAAAAATTTCTGGTCCTTACTAGCAAAAAACTGATTTAACATATTTTTAACGCCCTCATTTGAAGTGAAAATTTTGTAATGACCGGACTAGATAATAATCCGAAGGTCGAAGGTGCAAGGTCCGGAGAATATGGTGGATGCGGCAGTGGATCCCAATTCAGCTGTAGAAGCTTTTGGCGAGTTGCCAAACTTGTATGAGGCCTCGCATTGTCCTGGTGGAATACCACCCCTTTTCTATTGATCAATTCCGGCCTATTCTGTTGAAATGCATCATTCAAAATAACCAATTATTGACAGTACACTTTAGTATTGATTGTTGTGTTGTCCGGTGAAAGCTCAAAGTAAACGATTCCCTTATAATCCCATCAAACAGACAGCATTACCATTTTCCGATGAATATCGACTTTTGATGTGCTTTGAGCCGATCCATCTTTGCTGCTGTATGACCTTTTACGCTTTACATTGTTGTATACAACCCATTTCTCATCCCCAGTAACAATTCGTTTTAAAAACGGGTCATTTTCTTGCGTCGGAGAAGCATATGGCAGACGTCAATACGGCGGAGCAAATTTCTTTCTGTAAGAATATGAGGAACCCATATGTCTAGCTTTGAAATTAATCCTAGGCGTTTGATGTGATCATAGACGGTCGAATTTGACAAATTTAACTTCTTTGCGAGGTCACGTGTTGTTATTCGTCGATTTGCATCAATCAAAGAGTTTATTTTATTCTCATCAGCTTCGACTGGCCTTCCAGAACGCAGTGCGTCTTCAAGATCGTAATTTCCGGAACGAAATTTTTTAAACCAATTTTGGCACTGGCGGTCTGAATGCACATCTTCTCCATACACAGCGCATAACTTTTCCCTCGCTTGAACAGCATTTTTACCTTTTTGATAATACGTGTAATAAAGTAAAATATGCCGAAAATGCTGCTTTTGATTTTCCATATCTGAAAGGGCATCACACAAACACTATTAGTCGGAATTTAAAAAACTTTTTCACAAAAAATCCTTACTTTGTTAGTTATTAAAATATGTAATAAAAAATTAGCTTCTGTATGAAGTTAGTTATGAAAAATACAAGAAAGTCATCTATTGGGAAGAAAACGCAATTACTTTTCGAACGACCCGATACATATCTACACTGATTCGTCTTTCCTTCGTGTTAGATCTAGGCAGCGTGGTATAACCAAGAAGTATGGCGTAGGGATTTTGGAGGTGACAAAATTCCATAGAGAACATATCAGAAAAACGATACAATTAATATTGTGTAAGTCAAATTCCTTTATACGAGAATATTTAATAACATATAGAAATGTTGAAAGAGGAGTTTAATGAATTTGTGAATTTCATGGGGTGGAAGACGATTGTTTGAAAAGGACGTATTAAAACGTGTACAACAAGCGCTTATAACGCCCACTTAGTCGGCGACAAGCAGTGCGTGAGAGGAAAATATAAACGTCTGTACTTAATTACAGCGAACACTTACGATGTGTTCTCCATAAAAATATTGCTTTATTGCAATAATTATTTGAGCTGTGTGTAGTGGTTGTTATTTTTGAGATATAATGTGCATTTCCGCCTTTTTATTGCTACCATAAACTAAAACTCCAGTGTTCATCCCCTTAATACTTTTCCTCCTTTTAATTTTCGTTCTTACGCTCTCTTGTTTTTATAATACAGATATGTAGGATGGTTGTAATAAAAGTGATTTTGTTTATTCGATTCTACACTGCCTGACAAACTATGGGTATTATTTCGATTTTTTCTGTTTGATTTGGTGCGGTACAAATATGATGGGAGATTTTAGTTTACTTAAAATTAATTAGTTTACATGTTAGTGTACTTATTTATTGCTGGAAGTGTAACTGCGTTTAATATAATAACTACGAATAAAGTTAGACGTTGCTCTCTCGTGTAGGTGTAGTTATTTTATGATAACTTTCAAACTTTTGAAGTAATTCATTTGGAGGTACTTTTTTCAAAAATAAAAAGACAAACTTCAGTATTATCTGGTATTCTTTGTTACCATACAAAAAAATCATTCTTGATCTGTAATTTTTAAAAAATTATTTGCTTCAAATGTTGGCCTAACAAGGTCCATTCTGAAGTTCCAATTTTCGAGGACGCGTTTATGCATTTCAAGTAGTATTTGGTGAATAACGCGACTAATGTTAGCTCAATAGCTCAATCGTAGCTCGTTTATCAGGTAGACTTTGTACTTTACGTAGTTCTAAAGGAAAAAATTTTAAGGTGTAATATCACATGATCTAGGTGGCCATTGCACAAGTACATTACGTGAAATTAAATGTTCACTAAATTGTTCTTGCAATAAAGACATGCTTCCACGGGTTGTGTGGCAAGTAACGCCATCTTGTTGGAACAAAATGTCGTCGAGATCACGGGCTTTAATTTCAGGCAGCAAATAGTTCGCTATCATGGCGCGATAATGGGCGCTATTTACAATTACGTTGCGGCTGCCTTCATTTTTGAAGAAATATAGACTGATGATTGCACTTGCCCATAAACCACACCAAACCGGGTTTTGTATGGATATAATAGCAGCTCTTGAACCTATTCGGATTGCTCTTCACTCTAAATATGGTAATTTTGCTTACTGACGTAGATATTAAGCCAGAAATGGGTCTCATCGCTGAATAAAATTTTGATCGAAAGTGAATCTTCTTCAAGCTTTTCAAGAGCTCAAAGATTGAAACAGTGACGATTCGAAAGGTCGGTCGTTTTCAGTTCTTGAACTAGTTGAATTTTGTATGCTTTTAAACCTAGATCCTTACGTAAAATACGCCAAGTTTTGCCATACAACAAGCCAAGCTGATGGGATCTACATCGAATTGATTATTTACAGTCATCATGTACACTCTCAGCTACCATCGATATATTTTCTTCACTATGTGCTGGATGTGGTTTATTTGGTCGCGTATTATCCAATAATGAAAATTGCGTTTCAAATTTTTCGATGGTATAGCGAATTGTGCGTTCGGTGGACTGATTACGTAGACCAAAAGTTGCTCTAAGTGCACGAAACATATTTCTCGTGGAACATTGATTTTCATAATACAACTGAATAATTTGTAGACGCTGTGCCGGTTGCGTTTTTCCATAATAAAAAAAACAGTAATTTAGTTTCTTTAGTTAGTAACAGAGTAGATCTTTATTTGCTTAAGACTTTGATGCGGTGTTTGTTGTTGCGTCTATTTGTTTTATATATTGGCAGTACTTATTTACTGTTATGCCTTTCAATTTGGTAAGAAGGACTACTGACCTATAAAGTGTGTGGTTCATTAAGCTTTTACTAAAATTGATTGTGGATGAGGTGGAAACTTTGTATTTATCTATTCAATTACTATCACTGTCTGCTGTGATAGTCGTATAATATGTCTTCCACGCCCGGGTCTAATTATAACACATGGTTTAGCTATGAACATTGTAATTGACATTAACCTGTTGGATAATGTAAAGGCATATATTATGAATATCATTAAATGCCACCAATGAATCTAGAAGAGGTTGACAATTACCTAACCATCGTGATGTTTATCTAAACTATTTTTTGTTATGCTTTCACCACTAGTTTTTAATAATTAGGGTTTAAAGGTATAATTAATTACATTGAAGTGAAGCGTTTTAAACTCTTCACTTCAATGTAAGTTCAGGAGTTTTGAGCATGTCTTTAGTACACGTACTTATTTTATGATTGTGTTGCTTGCACATAATTACCAATACAAATCTATTTCTAATCGGATAGTACCGATTCGGTTATTATCAATTGCATTTACATTAAGTTGGTTTCCCGTAAAAGTTCATAAAAGACCAACTTACCTAATATTTTAATTTTTTACTACAGAAAGATGCTAAGATCTCTTCTCAGATTTAGCCCAGATCTTCTTCCACCGCAATTTAAAAAATTTTCATCGCCAGATTTCTCCAATAATGGTATAAAAGTTCGTGTCTGTGCAGTAGTTTTACAATAGACTGAACATAACTTATATGAATAGTTGAAAATTCATATTGTATCGCTAAAAAGCATGAACAAGAAAATACCTGAACGACATAAGTAATCAATTAAATCATTCATATTTATAGTTTCTATTTTGATTGCAAATGTCGTTAATATTGCGCACAATTTTTATTATACAGATTTTATTTGATGTGATTTAGTAATTTCGTTGTTTTTTTTTTCTTGCAATAGAGTCTTGAAAGACTTTTACGAATTTAATGAATTTTATGGTCATAGTAAGAATTCTAGGTAAAATTCTATGCTTGGACAGACTTTTATAATGCAACTCTTCGTAATTACCTTTAATTAATTGGTTAACTAGATTTGACATACAGAATAGGAATTTTAAGTTGGTGTTCTGTTTTTCTTTTATGTCTAGCTATTGATAGATTTGTCCAGTCTTTCTGAATTTTTGGGCATATTACAACGTCCACCATAACATAACATTATGTTTTGCCAAGATTGGTATTTTCGAAATTCGATTTTGTATTATAAAATGTCACCAAATTGATTACTAATATACTTGGACGATATAGAATAGTTTGAAATCTCCAGAATTTTGTTTAAAGACTTTGAAATAAGTGGAAGAGCTCATTTTTGGAATCTGTTGGATTCATGTTTTCGTTCTCGTTTTGTAATGTGCTTGCCAAGAGAGTGGTGTCTCGGGGAGTCAAGTGCGAGTGACATGAGCCCACATGACGGTAAGCAAATTAATTATTAAAATTTAGTTACACATCTTTAAACAGGATTCATACTCCATCTCTTCATGATATTAATTTGAAATTTATTTTTCTTTTCCTTCTTTGTTTAATTAAGCATCACTTTAGGACCGTCTTATTCTTGCTCGTGGAATAATGGCTGACACCTCTTGCACTATCTTTACGTGGTCGATCTGGGGAGTCTACTTCCGTGTGGCCTTCCGTTTCATGCTATATTCATTATTCTATCTTCCTTTATCTAATCTATGCGTTCGTTCCGTCTCTTTTCTGCGTTCTTTCACCCACCACAGCACATTCTCAATCTTACATTGATTGTACATTTTAAAGTCAGAATTCCGTTTTCGATCCAGTAATGGTGATTGCTCTTACGGCTACTATTTCTGTAGTTCGTAATCGTCGTTTTATCGTTGTTGTATCCGCTTTGTCTCTGCCTTCCTAATATTCTGGCTGTTTTGTTGGTGTGTTGTTTTACGTTGGCAGCTAAGACGCGCCAGATTGATATTCTCCTCTTTTTTTTTTTAATAATCGATTAATCGAATGCCAGCACTTGGTCTAGAGATGCATTATCTACAACGAGAACAAATAGGAGCCCTAGCTGTTGTCATACATTTGATCTTACTGGTGGAGATGATCATTTCGGAATGCGTAGATTATTTATTGAAAATCGTGTCTTGATACGAACATGGGAGATTGTTTCGATGTTTCTATTCAAAATTCAAGATTGTAAATATTGTGAAAAACGATTATTTTGGATGCGTGAGTTGGATTAATGTATGAAAATTAGAAAGTTGTAGTTCGTTTCCCAAAAATTGTGATACTCCCACCAAGAAGGCGGCCATAATTCTCCATTTATTTAATTAATTTCTTTCTCAGTATTTATTGTATCCACAATCGTATTCTGCATTTGTTGCGTGCACGAGTATTTAAACTAAGGCGTATTTAATGGAAACATTTACTATGTCATATCATAAATTGAATTCGCATTGTGTTTATTAAGCGAACAGAATGGAAATACAATTCGCGAACACATGTTGTTTCTAGAGGACGACATTTCCTCACCACACACATGCGGTAGTCCGTAAATAACTATAAATATACAAGCGCCTTTGTAGTGTACGTGCATTGTGGATGCGGACGCGGAAAAGTTTCGCTTATTTAGATAGTCGAAATCACTGTTGTTGTCATTCGAGTCACTAATTTGTTTTCAGACCAAGAGGCGTCTCCTAATTCCTCCATGCACACATGTACACGCGAACCGTTCGAATTTGCGTCGGTCGGATATTGTGAGACAGTCATTCGTCGTTTCCGTTACTTTAATATCTGAACAAATGCAGAAACTGAAGTTATACAAATTCACATCGATTTATATTTTATATTTTCCCATTTTTAATCATTTAAAATAGTGTTTATCATCTATATATATACAATAGATTTGGAGAATAGTCTATCGCCTAGAAAAATTTGAAAGAAATAGTAAACAGAAGGGTCTTAAACGCATTAGTAAAGGCATTGTAGGAAACGTACAATAACACAAGTAACCTAGTAAGAACTGCAATACTAGAGGTGTTCGACATTAAAGGTATAAATTAGTTAGTATAAAATTATACTAACATATATAACTAAAGAAAATATTCCACGAAAAACGACATTTAACCCAGCGTGATACTAGTTTGAACAACATCACTTCACGGTATTGCTGGAGTCGACTTGCAATTCCTCCTTATCCTCCGCCAAAAGTTTCTTTAAAGGTCCAACTAAATGACACTACGACGGAGTTAAATACAGACTTATACGAAAGATGTTGCAGGATCTCCCTCCATTATGCCAACTACAGTTTAATTTGATTTGACGTGCGAGGGCTTGTGCCATTGTGCGAAAGTTGAACTCTTTCCCGTAATTGTCCTGACCTTTTCCATTTAATGGCTATGTTAAATGTCTGGAGAGTTTTGCAACATCTCTCATTGTTAATGGTTGTGCGGGGTTCGACAAATTCATATAGTAGTAAGCCTTCATTCTCCCAGAACATGGTGACCATAGTTATGTGGAAAGACGGCAGGATTTTTGATTTGTTTGTAATTGGGGAAGCTAGACGTTTCCATATCATGAACTGTCGTTTCATCTCTAAGATGAACTTATAAATTCAGCCTTCATCTCCAGCAACGATGCTTTCATTGAAAGAATTCTCTTCTTGTGGTATTAGGTAAGATGTTGAAGATTCTATTAGTCGTATGTTCGTCGGAGAGCATTTTCGACATCCAACAAAACGAAATTTTGCGAAAGTTCAAGTCGCATATGATTTTATGAGCACAATTCTTAGAAATGCCAGTACTTCCAGCAATTTAACGAACTTTAATAGACGATCTTTCCCAATCAAACATTCGACAATTATAGAGTTGTTATCTCTATGGGTGAGGTCCTTGGTTTGCGTCGTTTCTTCTCCGGATCATCATTTAGCTTCGTTTGTCCTTCTTTAAATTTTTAGCACCAAACCGTGAGTCCTTTTCGACTGATATCATTCGGGCCGTACACGTGCTGTAATATTTGATGAATTTCGTTCAGATTAACTCCTTCGACTTACGGAAATCTGAAAACTTCACGCATCTCACACTAGGCATATTCAGCGATAACATATTCCATGTTCGTTTGCTTCCCGGGAGCTAAATTATAAGCAATTCAACACAACGCTTCAGACTCTACTACTACTACTACTCGCATGAACGTGTCTAAGCATGCATATGGTGCTAATATTGAGCATTCGCAGTTCGTATAACAGTTTCCTGTACCTTTAATATTAATGTTTTGACTCATAAAAGTAGTGTGTGACGGGGTGGAATATTGAGTGCAGTATTTTTTACCGGCTTTTCCAATCCTCTCTTATCTATTTTAAGCTATTTCCTCTCTTGTTTATTTTAAGCTATTTTCTTCCGCGTTATTCTGGAAAATTACCTTTATATAGTTAACGCCAAATATTAAGAATCTTCCCCTTGATCATTTCCTAGCCATTGTTTTAATTTTAAAATTTTTGTATTCTACCTCTTGTCGATTTTCGATGTCTTATTTTCCGTAAATCTTCACTTTCGCATTTCCCACTTGTATCTTGTTTATAGTTTTAGTTTTTCCCCTATTAAAATATTCCTTTTCTTTGTGTAGTATAGTGTGTGTAACATTTATCATTTTATAGTCTCTATGTGTTAGTTATTTTATCTACTGTTTTTCATTGTAGTCCAGAGTTGAGCCCTGTGTGTCGTGATTGGGTTTGTATATACTTTTGTTTTTAAATCATGCAGGATCTTTATACATAGCTTAAACTTACCAAAGATAACCCAACTTGAATTTATTCCTGTCTTAATTTTTTCATCAAAATTAAGTGTTGCTTTTTGTTTGAGTCTTTTCACTTTTTCTTTTATATTTATTATAATTTGTTTTTAAAGCGCTTATATTTAGTTAGATTTTATTCGTTGGTTCATCTAAGTTGTATACCAAATCTGAGGCAATGTCATGAAATCGCATTAGGCCATGCTGAAAATGCAATTTTTTCTTAAAATTTTGAATCCACCCACGAACAATATAAATTTCCTCCAAATAGAATTTATAATTTTGAAGAAACTGGAGCTTTTAATGGGAATATTCCGGTCTGCATATTATCAACTAAATATCAGAAACAGATTTGTGCTATTACTGGTGATGAAAGAGGTAAGTGATGAAGGAGATAAGCCAACAATTGTTATCTGTACCATGAGTGCATCCGGTGACTTTGTCTGATAATGTTTCTTCTTAGTAAAGGACAGATGCAATATGGGCAAACAAAATACTAATTATGTTTATAGAATATCAAAGAGTTATTGAGTAAATGAGGCAATTACGCAAGAAAGAGTTCAGTACATGTTCAGACGTTTAAATACAGAAAAAAATACGCCAGTTAGGTTACGCCACAATTAACGAATGTAATGAAAGAACAAAGATAAACATTTGTCAAGTACTTCTTAACCAGTATCGACGTGAGGGAGATGATTTTCTGATGAACATCGCCGGGGACAAATCTCGGGTCCATCGTTATGGTCGCGAAAAAAAGCGTCAGTCAATGATATATCGTCGTCCTGATTCTCTACGTCTGCAAAAATTCAAAAGAATTCCATAAGCCCAGAAATGCTCACCATTTTCTAGGATGCAAAGAAAGGCATTTATACCGAATATCTACAGAAGCATCAACATTAATTTAATCAGATAGTCTTAAACTTTACAATCATTAAAGGTTCGCATTCGTGGAGTAAGGCTGGAAAGAACGAATTTTTTTGTAGCACCACGACAACAGCAGACCGTACTGCAGCAATGAAATGATCAAGGTAGTGACGAGTGATTACTTCGAACACTTTTCATTAGACACTGAAGTTGGGGTTATTATTTTCAATTGGATCAACAATAAACAAGAAAGTTTCTTCATTGGAATAAAGAAATCGATTCAGCGTTTGGAAAAATGTGTTGCACTAAACGGAAGAGTAATGATGTAAGTTGGTAGTACAATAACTTTACTTTATTTTGGGACTTGTTTCATTATTTTGTCTTTTCATATTCTTATTTTACAGATTTAGATGCCTTAAACATCAATAATGCATGTACGCTTTCTCGAATTTTGAAATTATCAAGTGCCGATATTTAAATATGTATAGATGTACATATACCAGTCGCGTCACATTCACATCCTCTTTTTATTGCGTGTCCAGTTTTACAATGCATTTTATTTATTTTTTTTTTGTGGGAGCGAGGAAGTCGAACGTGAAAACTATCGAACGAAAAAAACTGTACAGGTACGTATAGTGTATAATTGTGTAATTTTCACCAATTTACTGTTCGTTTTTGTATTTCGGTCGACCGTAAACATGAGGAAAAACGGCAATGACGGCGAAATGGGTTGATTGTAAAACTGTACAAAATTAAAATTGCATGAAATGAAATTTTAACCTTAATTTCACTTTAATGCGTAACAACGGGTCATGTTATTAAACGCACAACAGCAACCGGGTCGATAATAAAACGAAAATGTTCGTAGGTCCTGTATTATGAAATTCAGTTGTTAGCTTTTGTTTGCAGGCCATTATAAACATTTGTTTAGTCAATACGACGTAATTTATACTTAGTATTAGTAGAAATATCCGATTAACATTATCCATTAGTGATATACTTGGTCTTTCGGGCCATTTGTCTTTTTTTGAAAACGAATGTTGATTTTATAAATTTTCATTGCTGAATAGCATAATATTTTAACAAATTAACAACAATAAATCTGTAGTCATTTTAATAAAGATGCTGAATTTTTTTAGAGGTTCTATCCAGTTTTCGAAAACCTAAGAAGCATCACCTTCAAAAATCTTCTGATTAATACTTGGCTTTACTACCTTACGATAGGTAATTGCAACCACAACAGGATAATATTGGGTTGGCAACTAAGTACTTTCGATTTTTACTGATAGAGAGCGTTGCTTTATTTTTTGTATAACGCATGTTAGTGCTGTACTTTACCGTTTGTCGCGTGATACAAGTCACATTGACGTAACTTCAGAAGCAAGTAGTGCGTGATTTTTATTAAAGCTAATAGTTGTGGATTAATTTTAAATGGAGTGCAGAAACGAACATTTTCGACATATTTTACTATTTAATTTCCGTAAAGGAAAGAAAGCTGCTGCGGCTCACAAAAAGATATGTGAAGTTTATGGTGCTAATTGCTTAGCAGAGCGCACGTGTCAGAATTGGTATAAAAAATTCCGTTCTGGAGATTTTTCCCTCAAAGATGAGCGGCCTACTGAAGTTGATGATGACCAAATCAAAGTCATAATTGAAGAGGATCGTCATATAACTGTTCGAGAGGTTGCGGAGAAGCTACATGTATCGCACACAACAATTGAAAAACATTTAAAATGTCTTGGGCTAGTTAAGAAGCTTGATATTTGGGTACCTCACGAATTGAAAGAAATTCATTTAACACAAAGAATCAACTTTTGCGATATGCACCTTAGACGAAATGAAACCGACCCTTTCTTAAAAAGAATCATCACTGGTGATGAAAAATGGGTCCTGTACAGTAACATAGTTCGAAAACAATCATGGAGCAAACATGATAAACCAGCTCATACCACATCGAAAGCTGAACTGCATCCAGAAAAGATAATGCTGTCAATTTGGTGGGATTACAAAGGTGTTGTGTTTTTTGAGCTGCTTCCAAGGAACCAAACGATCAATTCTGATGTTTACTGTCAACAATTAATAAAACTGGATGAAGCAATCAAAGAAAAACGGCCAGAATTGTCAAATCGGAAAGGTGTAGTTTTCCACCAAGATAATGCAAGGCCTCACACATCTTTGGCAACTCGTGGGAAACTATTGGAGTTTGCCTGGGAAGTGATGCCACATCCCCCATACAGCCCTGATCTAGCACTATCTGATTACCATTTATTTCGAAGTTTGCAGAATTCTTTGAATTTTTTTGACCTTCACTCGCACCTGGTTGAGTTTTTTTGCTAATAAGGACCAGAAATTTTATGAGCGCGGAATCATGCAGCTGAAAGAAAGATGGCAAAAGGTCATTGAGCAAAATGGAAAATATATAATTGATTAAAAACTATTCTTTGTTTAAAAAAAAAGTGTTTTATTTTATACTACAAAACCGAAAGTACTTAGTTGCCAACCCAATATTACATATTACATCACTGATAATTCCGTGTAAATTGGAGAAAAAAGACGCGAAATCAGTCAAATTGTGCTTTTCCATCTTATACAATAAGTGAACTCTTAAATGTGAATATACTCTCGATATAAAGGTGGTCGCAGACGAATCTCTCTCTCTATTAGCATTATAAGCTGCAAAAGTTCATTGATTTACAATTAATATCAGTATAGTTGTTGTGTAAGAATGTATATTATAAGAAATAATTTGGACAAAAACTTTTTAAATCAAAATATATATGTTTCAAATATTATATTAGCTAATCTGGCCTGTAGGCTAATTGACTTTGGTTTCTGGGTTGAAATCGCGCCTTTGGTATTTCTGCTGCCGACGTTTCGTTTTCGCTTGCATGAGACATTGCGGCAGTGTATATTTTGGCAAAATAAAGTGTTGGCACTCGTGTTTCAGAGCATGAGTGTTATTGGCTTGAAACCGAGCACCATATCCAATTCAATTCCATGTCAAAACTCGGTTCTGAACAAGACGTTACTGTGGCCAAAAAATCCTTGAATCAATAGAATTCTCAAAACAGCCTAATAACCTACAAGGTATATTTTCGTCTCGAACAACGGTAACTGACTGATAGTTCCCCGACTGTAACATCTGTTAAATCCCTTGCATTTCTTCGAAACACGAGCTGCTAATCGAATGCCCACAGTGCCATCTTTAATCATTAGGCACTCGGAAATATTGTATGAACGTTCTTTAATGTTGGTTTCGCCTCACATTTATAGGCTATTGCAACGCACACAACTGTGTGATCAGTTCTGTTAGGTATTCAAAGGGTAATTTACTCGATCTCCGGTTTTTGCAAATACGAGCTTAGATATAGTAGTTTCACATGATTTGGTATCTTTTGTGTCTGAAAATTCACAGAATCCGCTCTTGAAATCTTCTGTTGCAAAAGCCACCTTTCCGTCAAATATTAACCTTCGTAATAAGTTCAGTAGAGCTGGTATACTAGTTCTTGTTGTCGAACTGAGTGAGATAGAGTTTATTATAGGATTGAAATTATCTAGATATTGTTCTGCAAAGGTTCTACGATACTTTGTATAATATTTTGGATCTACGTTTGCCCAAAATCAAAACTACAAATCGTCACTATCCTCCTTGGTTTACATCAAAAATTAACTTGAAGGAATATTAGTAGTAGCAGTGAATTGGATCGCGTATTTATAATTCAGAAAAGAATTCTCAGAATAATGCACAACATGAATTTTGAGCGGTCGTGCAGGGGCGTGTTCAGAGAACATTTTCTCCTAACTGTTTTTGGGATATATATTTTTGAGGTCCTGCTTTTTGCTTACAAGCATGAACATTTGTTTGAGGAGCATATCGCTACTCACGATTACTCCACAAGACACAAAAATGATTACTACTATCCTAAACACCGCCTTGCCTTGGTGGAGAGTGGACTCCACTATTCTGCCATTAAATTTTTTAATCGCTTGCCCGGATCGTTCAGAGAGGTTAGGGTATTTTCAATATTTAAATCGAGAGTTCGTGATCTCTTAATTGAGCTGGAACCATATAGCATATCTGAATATATAAATCATAGATTTATTTGAGATATAATACATTTTATTTACTCATTTTTTTTTAAATTACATATGTAACATATCTATGTCATGACGTTTGTATTTCTTTCCTTTCGACGAATTACAATAAAGCTATTATTATTATTATTATTATTATTATTATTATTATTATTTGAAAAAGTGGAAAAGTACAAAGACAGATTGAAATTTTGTGAGTTCAGATGATTACGACAGATTCTCAAACAGAAGACATAGCTGGCATACAAAAACTATTTGAGGCAAATTGAATCTGACATTATTAGTGATGCGAAAATTTTTTGGTCGTTTGCAAATAGCCAAAGTTTGTTATCAAGGATTCCTGGGCATATATTTTATGTTTAAGTGAGAATAACCTAGCCTCAGCATATTGTCAACAGCTTTGCATATCACTTTTCCAAAGAATTTCGTTCGGGTACGTCTATTTCATCGACAATATTTACCTGATATCCTTCTTTTAATATCTCATGTGTTAAAGAAGACGAAGTGGTATCTAGTGCATTGAAGATTAAGACTGACGTGGAATCGGGTGATGATTGCATTCCTAATTTCCAAATGCAGGGTTGTGCTCTTAGTTTTGCCTACCCCGGCAGTGTTGTTTAACTTGGTAATTAAAATCTAGGGTTTTCCCAATATTTGGAGAATTAGTAAAGTTGTTCCAGTGTTTAAAAGTTGTAATCGAAGTTATATAGTATATTTAATTTCAGACTAGTGAGCATTTTTGAACACATTTTCTACAACGCTATTTGCAACATCTGCCAATCAATCAGCATGCATATATACCGGTAAGATCGACTGTCTTGAATTTAATTAAAATCACTCAACTCATATCCTTCGCAATGAATCAACGAAGGCAGGCTGATGTAATCTACACCGATTTTACGATAGTCTTCGACTCCATTAACCAATACATACTTTTGGCTACATTAGATAGTATTATATTTCATCCTTCAATAATTCAGCCAATGTCTTCATATTTAGCAAGAAGAAGCTATGTTTTCTTCAATGGTTTCTCGTCGGATTGTTTGTATTGTCCTCGAGGGTACCACAAAGTTCTAAACTTGGATCTCTATTATTTAATGTAAACGTTAATGATTTATTACTCAAGTTAAATTGTAAATTTTTAGCATATGCTGACGACTTGAAAGATTATAGCATGGTTAAACACACAGGTTGATTGCATTAACCTGCAGACGAACCTTGTGCTAATTGATGAATTGTGTATTTTAAACGGCATCTCGTATCATTCACTAGATGTCCAAATTTAAATATTTTCAATTATGAGGTTCAAAGCAGGGACAATATGAGAAGAGATAAAAGATTTGGGAGTGCTTTTTGATGCACCCCTTACATTCTCCGAACAAATATCTTCAATGTGTCTATCAGCTGGCACATCTCTTGGGTTTCTCATAAGATCTTGTCCTGGTTTCAATAATCCAACTAGCTGTAAAAACACTATACACTAGCACGAAGTAAATTGGAATATTGCTCCTTAATTTGGTTTCAATTTTACACATACCAGATTGATCAGATTGAGCTCATACAGTTGTTACTACTCCGCACGTGGCTCTGATTGTATACGTATATATTTATTAGAACAGCATGACTAATCGATGGAACAGTGGAAGGTTCTCAGTTAATTTATTAACAAATAAAGTTGATCCACCAGTTTTACTTGCTGACTTTCATTAATTTTTATTTGTTAAATCCCCAAAACGTGTTCGCGAATTTCAAAGGGTATATTGCGGTATCCCTCACCAACCAGAGACTATTCTTAGATGTTGGGGAACATGGTTACAGACAGTTTTACTATTACAGATATTTTCAAAGAACGTGGTTTTAAAATTGGATCCTTGAGAAACTGTACTTACCAAGCAAAGTCAATATTTCAAAATAGTCTGGTTAAAACAGATTTAAAAATTATTTAGAACAATTACTTCGAACTAGTGAAGGCAATAGAAAAATTAGTAAGGCTTCCGCTATCACTAGTGGAATCAACTAAAATAGTGAAAGACGTTTACGCACAGCTATGCGTGATAGAAGACGCAAAAAATTCTTGTGTTATACGGAAGTTTGAAAGTGTTTATACAAAGATTCAGCTTTTGTCGCATTAACACAAACTTGTAAAGAGACGTCTGCAGATTCGTTAAGTTGTTTTAAAGATTAATTAATTAATTATTTATTACTAACTATGTATCGTATCTGCATATAAACACATTTTGTCCCCCCGCCCAACTCAGTTTCTTGAAACAATTGTGGAATGACACACAATTGAAAATGTTTAGACATTGTTATTCTCTTTGTGACTTCACGGAAGTCGTTTAAAACTGTAGATGTTTTATAAATTTACAACATACAAATATTATTCCTTTTTTGAACAAACTATAAAGCACGCGCTTATGTGGCTTTTGTCACTATACGTGTTTTTGTATGTTGAGTACCTAGAAGGATAATTAAATATTTTTTGTAAACTACAGGAAGAAAATTAATTGATAATAAATATTAATGTGTGTTAACTGTATTTTACGTCCGTAGTTTTGATAGTCTTGGGTTTAATTAGTAATTATGTTGACAAATATTTTTCATTATTTGCAGCAGCGTATTTTCATTTATATACTGTTAATTACTTTACTACATTTTCACTTATACTTTGATACGTTCCAAGTTTAAATCAATTTTAGAATCGAAACCAACTGTAGGTAGAAATTACTAGCACGTTTCCATGTCGAGAATATAGAGTAGCTTTCGTCAGTACATTTTCCTATTCACAAATAAGAACGTATAGGGAAATAAAAATAAAAATACGTAGTACGAGATAAGGCTTAATAACTTCCTGTAAAGTATGCAAGCGCCGGAAAGCTCGACGATTCTTTCCCTTGCATAACGACATGGAAAAATTGTTGCAGAACGAGACTGCTCGATAAAGAACGCCTAATTTTACGAACCGCCGACCGGTGTAAAGAAGAAAAGATTATTTTTACGAGCGACATTAAGAGCGCTATGCAAGAATGAACGAATTTCAGGCTCGTACCTGCTACTGGTTGAGAGAGTCGGTGATTTTTTTTTATTGGCCTACAGTCGACATGCTAGCGCGGAAACGCAAACAGAACGTAAAATTTACAATTACCTACTGGTAAACATCGCAAATAATATTGAGGTGTTTATCTGGAACTGTTTCAAAAAAATTCAGAGCGTGGGGAAAATCAATTGGGAGGAACGAAACTGGGTTAAAACGCAATGAGATGTACTTAAATGTGATATATGGTGTTTGTATTTTTAACGCGAGAAAATATGGGCTTTTACTGGGGTAAGATTGATAATTTTCCCGTTTTGAAATTTAAAAATCTGAATTTGTATCGACATTTCTACACAATTTTTCATGTATTTCATCTCTTAATGATTGCGTGTATTTCAAATTCTTTCTAAAAGATTTAAAACTCGTCTACCTGAGCGTATGAAATATATGAGTTGCAAAACACACACAAAAATATCTTCTCTAAAACTAAATGATATGTATCATAGGATAGTGTCTTACTTTGATATACATACGAGGGTAGCCGTTTATATTTCGGGAATAACAAACAAAAAAAAAATTTTTTTATTATCGAAAATAGTTTTATTGCTTTTCAAAACATTCTCTTTGATCCGTTGTGCACAATGACGAGGTGCGATTACTGGAGTGTTGAAATTAATGCCAGGTAGTAAGAATTATTGAATAAATTGGAAGAGGCACCTCACAGAAAACACGTGGCTATTAATGGACTATGGGGAGGTAGGACTAATGATGTAGGTGACATAATATTTTTAACACATGTTATTATCAGCGACAGGCGACCTGAAGAAAAAATTCAAACCATCAGTCGTACGTATCAAATAGTAACAGCAAAGAGACATATGTACGAGGGCAGTTTGACAAGTAGTGAGAATGGAAAAGAAAAACGAATTTTTTAAATACAAAATAATTTTTATTTTTCAATATATTCTCCTAAAAGAGCAATACATTTATTCCAACGGTGCTGCAATGCCCTTATGCCATCTCTAAAATGCGATTCCGGAAGGCTTGCAAAATACTCATTTACCAAGATGATAAGCTCGTCGTTAGACGAAAATTTCTTTCCGCCTAGTGCCGTTTTCAATTTTGGAAAAAGGTGGAAGTCGGAAGGGGCTAGATCCGGCGAATACGGCCCATGCGGTACTAATTGGAAATGTAACTCGTGAATTTTGGACATCGCAACTGTGCTGGTATGCGAGGGAGCGTTGTCTTGGTGAAACAGAATCTTTTTCTTTGCCATTCTTGTCCGTTTAGCACAAATCTCAACATTTATTTTTTGTAGAAGTTCTGCATAATATTGTCCGTTTATTGTGGCACCTTTTTGAAGGTAATCAATGAGCAAAATGCCCTTTGAATCCCAAAGAATTGATGCCATCACATTGTTTGCCGATAAAGTGGTTTTCGCTTTCTTTGGAGGTGCAGAACCACGTTCTAACCATTGTTTCGACTGTTGTTTAGTTTTGGGAGTACTATAATGTATCCAAGTTTCATCGCAAGTAACAAATCGCCTACAAAAATCAACCGGGTTCCGCTTATAAAGGTCCAAATACGCAAACGAGTGAACTTTTGATCAGTCGTAAGCAATCGCGGCAACCATCTTGCCGAAAGCTTGGAAAGGCCCAATTTTTTCGTTAAAATGTGGTGTACGCGTTCTATTGAAATGTTTACCATGTCTGCTATCTCTCTCGCTTTGAGTCGTCGATCTTGCTTAATAATATTATGGACTTTTATAATCATTTCCTTAGAAATCACGATTTTGGGTGCTCCAGAGCGCGCTTCATCAACACAACTTGTTCTACCACGTTTAAATTCATTTACCCATCTACTTATTGTGGCGGATGATGGAGCAGATTCACCTAATGTTTCCCGTAACTCATCTTTTATTTCGGTAGCTTTCATACCCTTAATTACGAAGTATTTAATCACCGCACGATACTCTGCTTTTTCCATTTTAACAAAACGACGTGTTGCTTCTTTTTCAATCAGCTGTCAAAAATAAACTAATCAACCGATTTATCTAAATATCGGAATGTAAACATATAAATAGGCAATCTAAATTACAGTGCATTTGTTTTACCAATTAGAGCGCCACCTATGTGTCATTCTCACTACTTGTCAAACTATCCTCGTAGTTTAGGAATGCAAGAGAATTACATAGAGCACTGTACGAACTAGAGGTATTTAGGTGCCATTGTGGATTTAGAAAGAGAAAGGCTAAGCCAAACAATATCAAGGATATGATAAGTAAGGATAGTCACAAATCGAACTTTTCTTATGGACAAAAAATATCGAAATTTAAGGAAAAGATAGAATGGCACGTCTAAAAGTAAAAAGTCAAAGAAAAATTAAATAAATAAGACGTCAGCTTTTTTAAGAAAAGTTGAGGAATCATATACGGAGACTTTTACCAACTTGAGATCCATTCCAGGAGTAATACTTATTTATAAGAACATGAGAATCATCACTGAAATCTTTAGGGAAGTAATTTTGAATCTACAACTAACTCTCGTTAAAGATGTTTACTAGAAAAAACTATATTTCTGCAAAATAAAAGCTTCCAATTCGGGATATATTTACTGATGAATTTAGTAGCTTCTAGTAACGTGGCTACGTTAAATATGACGCTTCGACTAAGTTAAAATTCTAATTTGGGAGTTAAGAATTGAGACAACATTTAAAAGTTTCTTGACTACGGTTATAATGATGATATTTTACATAAGTTGAACAAACTACATAGACGACTTTTTCCTGTCATATTATTATGATTTCTTATTTTCGTTGGTATTTTCTTTCTTTTCTTCTGTATTTTACAAATACATTATTCTTTTTTAGTTTTGAATATAAATTAGTTATGTCATCGGTTTTTTAATTTTTATTCTTAATTTGGATTTTTTGTAATTTGTTGGACAATAAAGTTAACTATTGTTATCTACGAAGAAGTAAGACTTCAAAAACATGTAGCTACTTATCCGTTTAATAAATTTTGCTGAACAATTAATAAAAAACAACCAATGTGATCTCAAAGTGGCCAGGTAATATTGAAAGAGACGTAGAAAAATAGTTTTGCATTTTTTTTTCTCGTTTAGTAATCCACTAAAAAGTTTTCTTTTAAAATTTCTATTTGATTGGGTGTAGTACATTACTGAAAATATAAAGTCGATTGTGTAAAACTGGATTTTTAAAACAGTAATTTCCTTCCTTTCACAACTGGTCAAAGGTCTCAGTAATTGTTAGTTATCGAATCGGCGGTATTGAATGAAACGACGGGAGACTCATTCGGTCCACTAAAGCTCTCTCATTCGCGCACTTTCTCCTCGTTGAATGGCTTCGGGTCGCGGCCCCTCAGGAACACCGAACGCCAACTCTCCGGAGCGGAGTTTCAATTGTTTCCCTTTATGGCGGGGGACACGTTCATCGCGCGCGCAAAGCGCAGCGATACGTCTCGGTTTTCCTTTTGTGATTATAAAAGCCCTAGAATTCGCACAAAGTTTCCGTACTACAGTATGGTCGTCTGCCAACAATTAAATATTAACTATCGTTCGTGAAATATTTAATGAACCGCCGCGACTGGGAGTTCGGTCAGAGTAAATGTTGAACTTGTTTCACGAAAACGAGTGCATCACTTCTCCATAATTTCATTAAAATTAACTGGAGGTCATTGGTCAATTATTAATGAACCGAATGCGTCGGCAAACATGCTGGGAAAGTCTCCGAGAAATTTACACGTTATGTGCATGCCCGCGGGGGATCTTTGAGAATTGATAATGTTTTAGTGTGGACGCGAGATATTTAAAAAGTTTTTAAGATTACGTTAATATTTCAACGATTTTTTAAAATTGCCTTGTAATATGAAAGTAGCATTCTCTTTCGCGGAAAATGAGATAGAGAAAAGTATAAATATAGGGTTAATTTGAAATGCCACACTAATGAAAGGCATTATCACACTTTCGAGGTAATACTTAATTAAGTTAATAAAGTCATCGTAAAAGTTTTGGTACGTTTTTATAAAAAGTAAATGAGAACTAGTTAATAAATAAAATATTTGTTTATAATAATAATAATAATGACAATTATCATAATAATCTGCATACAGAAATGCAAAGCGCCATAAAGCTTGTATTAATTTACTTACTGATTTATGATGTATAATGGCACCGCAATATCAGCAGCGTATAATCCAAACTCAAACCCATAGATATGTGGGTTGAGTGAGTTTCGCGGAATTATGCTAAGGAGAAACTAGAAAAATCTACACCACAATAATAACAATAGACAAAAAAGACTACGCAGAAGACACGATATTGCAGCAAAAATTGTACACCAAAAAATTACATTTAAATATCAACTAGCAACGCATTATACACAGTTTGTCGCAGAGGAAAGTTCATCTTTAGATATGTCCTTCAAAATCGCTGTTTACACCTTTTTAATGGCTTCGATGTCGGCATAACGCTGTCCTTTCATCGGCAAATATAGTTCGAAGAATAGATACAAATCACAGAGGGTCAAATATGGCGAATATGGTAAATGATTGATAGTTAAAATGCCATTTGTAGTTAGAAAATCATAAAAACAAATCAACATTGTTTTCACTTTTGACTTCTCCAAACGGCTTTTTTTCGGTCTTTCTTCGCTTGGATGCTTCTATTCAGAGAATCGATGCTTAGCCTCTAGATCATATTGAACACTACGTCTCATGGCCAGTTACAATAGAATACCTGAAGTTTTCGTCCATTTTTGCGTCTTTAATCAAGTCTGTACAATGTTGAATTCAGTTAGCTTGTGTGGTATAAACCTTGCACAAATCTTTCTTAGTCCCAAACGCTGTATCAAAATGCGATGAATTGAATCTTTGGAAATATTTAATTTCATTCTCGCAGATGTTACTTTTCGTAATCACAGATTTTTTTGCGTCAGGATGTTCGTCGTCATTACTGTCAGTACGACCCTTTTTAAATCGTTTATACCACTCCTATATACTCGTACGTGATAAACACGCATCACCATACACTTCTTTTATGAAATTAAACGTTTCAGTAAACGATTTACTGAGTTTATAACAGAGCCTATTATGTGCTCTTTGTTCAAAATTAATTTTTCGACCAATGTCAAAAACACACTGGTACTCTTTGCGTAATTTCTTTGCTTCTAATGATGCAAATGTCATGATCTTTTGACATAACAATTGTAAAATGCCGGCGTATTTCTTTTTTAATAGATGACACTACTAAGAGTTACTATTTTAAGAAAGTTCGGTTTTCTCTGCGACACATTGTGTGTTATAAATAGACCCTAGAAAGTATGCTTGAAAATAAAAATTATAAGCTATACTAGGACATGATGATGCACACAGACAGACACATTACGAGTAACAGGCTGAACATTAGACTTTTTGATTAAAAACAAAAGGAAAAGAAAACTTGAATAATAAACATTGCGATACTAAATGATATAAACATAACACAAAAGGAATAAGAAAAAAATAACAGAATATGCAACACTTACAATCGAATTAAAAAAACTTTGGAATCGAGAAGCAGTAATAATAGTACCGATTGTAGTATCCGTAACAAGTACTAAACAAAATAATCTCTTAGTTATATACAAATTCTAGAAATAAGTCCAGATACACATAAATATACAAAAAGCAGTAATGAAAATAAAACAGCTATAGTCAGAAAATTTTTAAATAAAAAATAGAAGATTTCATAACCCTACTAATATTCGTCATTCGATCAACACAATTGTAATTAAAATAAAATCGTACAATATCAACCGCGTATATACACTCCGCGCAACATGAATAGGACCAACTGCATATATGACATTTGTAGTTGGTATAAACATGGTAGCGCGCTGGAATTGTTATTTTCGAAAATAAGAGGGTTGATAAAAAGATGTATGTAGGTACCAAATATAATTTTTGTAAAAGTCAGTGCAAATGTACGTTACTAATGACAATAAGTAGAGTAATTAAACGCCACTTGAATACGACCAATCTACAAAATAAAAGATTCGTTTGCAATAACAAAATACTTTATTGTTCAATAATGAGTACTTTTGCCATTATTTCTTATAACCTCAAATAGTCGGGATGGAATGGAATTATACAGGGTTCTCAAGTAGTCAACGGGAAGTTCCGCCCAACTTCGTTTCAGCGCCTGCTCTAGTTCGTCAGCGCAACTGAACTGGGTAGCATTGGAGTACAATTTACGCGACATCCATCCCCAAACATTTTCTATGATGTTCAGGTCGGGGGAGAGCGATAGCCAATCGAGAACCTCCATGCCTTGTTCTTGAAACCAGCGTCGAACAATGCGCGCGGTGTGAATACTGGCATTATCCTGTTGGAAAATAAATGGCCCACCTGCCATAACGTTGGAAAATTTGTCTTTCACCTGTTGCAGCAGCTGGACGTACTTTTCCGAATTCTGTCTGCCCTTCATTATTACTAAATCAACAGGTCCGTTATAGGAAACAGCTCCCCATACCATGACTGAACCAACATCGGCTCGCCTTCGTGACTGAATCACTTCATCTTTACGTAAATCGTGGAAATAATAAGAAAACCCATCCGGGCCATCTAACTTCTTCTCGTCACTGAAAATAACAGTTTGCCATTCTCTTGTCCACCCCATTTTTGCTTGAGCAAACTGAAGACGTGCAGTGCGCTGAAATTCCCTTAAAGGAGGCCGTCGTTTAATTTTCAAACGTTTTAAATGCGGACAGGTCTTCAGTAACTTCTGTACAGTTCTTACTGATGCATTCGTTCCAACGTTATTCGCGATTTGTCTTGCCGTTAATGCCGAATTTGATGCTTCGCGTAATATGGCTCGACGTTCTCTCTTAGTTGTAACGGATGTTGTTCGCCCTTTAAAACGTTTTCCATAATTCTCGGGATCCCTAATAAAATTGTTCACAACCTGGTGTGATCGACTTATTTTCTTTGCAGTAGCCCTTGAGGAATACCCTTCTTGATGGAACGCTTTAATTTTTCCAATTTCTTCCATACTTAAGCACTTCTGTCGTCCCATCGTTGCACAATACCCTTAATTACAGATGTTTGTTTATCCGGATACACGTTGTAACTCGACACTCATCCGGTAGCTTACTATTAAATACTGGTCGTATCCAACCGGCGCGGTGCATTTTATATGTATGTGGTACTTACGTCACCCAATGCATAACGTTAGGCACTATTGCGCAATAATGCGTATTATTTGCCATATCATACCATTACAAACTTGCATTGTATTTTTAGTAAATGAATTGTTTTTCAAAACACCGAAAGCTTGCAACAAGTCGGGTGGTCCTATTCATGTTGCGCGGAGTGTATATGTTGAGCAAAAAATTTTCCGGCATTAGACCGAGGAAGAGCGAGAAAATTAAGTTGGGATTGGATAAGTGTAGAAGATACTCTGTAATTAAATGAAAAATACGTAAAGGATATAATACAAAAGAGATGCAATAGAAGGACTTAAACAAAAAAAGCATACAAATATGCTTCTTCCCACTTTTCGAAAGGAGCGGTGAACAATCCACATATAAAATATTCACCCTGAAAAGACTCTTTTCTGGGCAATAGAAAATCTGGTGGAATTACAGTAAAAGAAAGTAAACTAGAATTTGAAATAAGTACGGCACCAACATCGCATGGCACTCATAGGAGACCACGTATTATTCAGAAAGAGGCATTAATAATAAATCACAGAAATACGTTTCTAATGCAGTTTCAGTGCAGTAAAGGATGTTTTAGTGAATTTAAGATATCACAAAATATTGGTAGGAGAGGAAGAAGTGGTAAGAGTAAGGCTCCGAACAATTTCAGTACAGCAGCATCAATAGTTGGTAGTCAAGAAGATGTCATATGCTCCACAATGACGGACACTTGACACATGAATCTTCAGTTTTGCTGCAGTGTTAAGTAATGTTATAATAAGATTTTTTTAATATCATTTCCTTCACGTATAAAGAGCATATCGCAGATGTTTGCACACACTGTCAAATGAAATTCTTTAAGTTCATGAGGAAACTAAATGTCGAGCTTACTGACATATTCTGGCTTTCTTATATTGTCGTAAACGCTTGTAACATCTCATGTCATGTGCCGTGAGTTTGACTTGGCCAACGCCTTATTATGTCACCGTCAAGCAAGTTCAATGATATCCATTGGGCCAACGAGGGAGACCTCCTGTTAGAGGAGCAGTTCTAAGATTAAAGTCACCAGCACGGAATTTCGTGAACCACCTTTGATATTGATGTTCTTGTAGAGCATTGTAGCCGCAGAATTTACGCAACTTTTCATAGGCTTGACGCGTGTTAAGCTAGGTCATTAGCTGTTATACGGCATAGTATAAAGAATGGTTCGAATGAATAGTGCTATCTATTGCAAAAATGTCACACTATTTTCTTAACAATCCAATAATTTCAACTTAACTACTTTTAACGAATAGAAGTTAACCGCAGATGTGAAATGTTAATGTTCATACTGAAAAAGTCTGTCCAGATTACTTAATAAAATGTCAAAAGGAAAAAACCGAAATTGCCATGTGAAAAGGTAGAATAAAACGACAACAAAATTTTATGTTTAATTGGATCATTTCTATTATAACTAATTTATTAGCATGACTTATTAACTTTTAACGACCACCGAAGTATTTTTGAAGATGATAATATGTAGGTAAATTATCTTAAACAATGTACAATAATAAACTTTGCATAAAAGCACTCCAAATGATAATAAAATAAACTCATAAACTCTTTTATATATGTATACTGAAACCGATAAAACACTTTATCACCCTTCTATGTTCACCCTCCTAAAAAGAAACTATAAACAGTAGAAGTCGTGAACGCTTATAGTGGCGTTCGCGGATGAAACGAATATGGGCAGGCAAAGAGGATGCATGAGGTCGGAATACGGAGAATCATGCATATGAAAATATTAAAAGTTCCCTTCTTCGTAACAAAGAACTCCGGGATATTTTGGGAACAGGTTTTTAGTGAGGAGTAAATCATAAAAGTTTGTGTATATTGGTGAAATTCTGATACATTCTTGTGTAAAACTTAAATAGGTCCGCTTTATGAATATAGTCGACAAGAAGTTGCCAACTTTTCAACAACAACGAACAACTGGGTATTTGCCGGAGGTTCCTTGACGTGAATATAAACCTACTTGTAACTTTGCCGGCTATCTTGTCCTGTGTTGGCGAAACAGAGGCGGGAATTTCGTTCGTAGATTATTTTTTTTGGGTTGAATTATGAACGCAAACTACTTTTTTTTATATATAAATTTCAATATACATGGGTCAATAACTATGTTGCCAAACTAAATAAACGTAAATTTTTGGGCAAGAAACATCTTTTTTTACAATTCAGTCTACTAATCGTTCAACACACTTATTTCAACTTTACTCAAATTAGCAGGGACTTCGTTGCAGGTATATGAAATAACTATTTGAAGCAGCGATTATCTTGGAATTTGTTGAAAATCTCTTTTTGCTTAACCACATTTTCAGCTTTGAAGATGATAATCCCTGAAAGCCAAATCTGGGAAATTCAAATTTCTATTTATGAATTTTGGCCATGGGGATCGCACCGAGTATTTTTTCATTTCCAATATTTTGGTTAAAGTTCTGTGAGAAAGTGCAATTTGAGATACCATTATGCCTGATATCTTACGCACAGTTACTCGACTGTCATCTAATAAAATACGGTGAACTTTTTCAAGCATATCTGGAGAAGTAGTGTTTTCGGATGTCCACTGCGGAGTGCATCCTTTATCCTCAAACTAACTTTGCTTTGATTTTGGTTGGTGTTACACCTTCCAAATGAGAGTGCTTAATCACTTTGGCGCACTGTCAAACACAGACCGCTCTGTACTGTCATATTTAATCTTATAAAAGCTGGTTCTCCTATAGAATAGTAAAGAAGATTCCGCCGAATTCGTACCGTCTTTACGTTAGACCAGGTCGTTATCGAACCACCTTTGTGCAGCGCTAAAATATGTATTATTCAGAAAAGACATTAATTCGGCACAGGTCATAGGATCCTGTCTGGTTCTAAAAATTAATAATTTTGTTTCAAAGATCAATTGGTTACACTTATGAATATAAGAAACGGTGATGGAGAAAACTATACCGTAATTAATTGTTTCTTTTCAACGACAAAGTGCATGGTTAGTTTGTTTCATGCTGACCCTAGGCTCGTTCCCCGTATAAAGAATCACTTTTAGGTTTTAACGCATAGAGAAAAGAATTAACAAAGATTCAGGAATCGCTACCTGAAGACCTTCTATTTAATTGGGTCTGCTTTGAATATACAAAGTGGTACCTAAAAGTTCCTGAAATTCAGATTATGCGGACACAGCTTCAATTAAACGCCGTTAGGTGTATGTTAAGTACGCTAAGCGCCGTCATTGTACGAGGGGGTATTGATTTTTAGTTGGCCTGGAAAGTTTTTAGTTCAATATATGAGGTAATTTATTGCAACGTTTGAGCGAAGAAATCAAGCAAAAACGGCCGCATTTTGGCTAAGAAGAGAGTGTTGTTTCGTCAAGACAATGCACCAGCTCACAAATTCGTTATTGCAATAGCCAAAATTAATGAATTAAAGTTTGAATTGCTACCTCATGCGGGTGCATGAGGCGAATAGAGTTATTCGCCAGATTTAGCCCCCTACGATTATTTTCTGTTCCCAAACTTTAAAAAATGGTTCAGTGGTCAAAGATTTTCCAACGATGAAGAAGTGATGTCGGCAGTTAATGGCTATTTTGAGGAGGAAGACAGTTCGTATTATAAAAAGGGTATCGAACTTATTGAACATCGCTGGGAAAATGTATAGAGCTGGAAGGAGATTATGTTGAAAAATAAATATATTTCTTTCCAAAATTTTTGTGTTTTCTTTGTTGGGTGGGGTATTTCTGGAACCACCCTCGTATAACCTGATATTATTATTAAACAGAAAAAACTGTTGAATTAAGTTCGTTAGAATTTCTTAAGCAAAATAGTTTCTATATTTAAAAGAATGTTTCTTTATGTGGAACTAAAATAGCAACTAGAGATGATAAACGATTTCAAGGCGTACATATTAAGCTTCATTTGAATAAATAATTGCTTTTAAACGTAGAAAGGCCACGTGCTAGTATCTCCACCTATTGTTCAACATCTATAAATCAATAGAAGATTCATAAATATTCATGGAAAGTGTTTCTGAAATCACACGAGCATGCCGTAATGAAGAGACAAAAACTAATTTACCAGTTTAAATTGTAAATGTCCATTTTCATACGAAATGAGTATCGTCTAAACGGGCTTAATCGATTCCAAGATATTTTAGTGGAATTGCCGCGAGTTTTATTTTTATTCGTCTCGTTCTTGACCGGTCTGAATTCAAGAGTAGCTCTTTAGTATTTGACACAGGTAATTCGAAAACAATTTGTTGTATTTGCACGTAGTCTTAAAACGCCGTTGTTGTTCTTGCCTCTAGTATTTTTCCTCGTTTATTTCTAGTTCTTTTTTCGTCCATCTGTTCCTTGTTTGTTCTTCTTTTTCATTTCTGTACTGCAATGCTCTTTTAAGACGTTCATTTGGAAAATTACGCGAAGTGCATTCCCGAAATTAATCGATTTCAGGCAATTTACTTCATACTGCGTCGAAAGGCAATGCGAAATAATTTGCATAATTATTCTGGTCAATGTGTGGTGCTTTAGACAGAACATCGCATTCCTAATTGTAATAAAAGAAATCCTCCAAAGCGACCGGTTACATTAAAGGAAAAGTACAACATATTTAGAATCGAATAAAAGGCAATGAAATGCTATATTGACTGTTTTCTATTTTTATTAAAATAACTCTTTTATCCTAGTTCTAATAACAGTACAAATATAGGATTAATCAGAAGGTCTGTTTATTGTATGGATGGATCTATTATTGTCAATCAACTGCTTGCAAATCATGTACATAGGTTTATGTACAATTTACGACAAATTCATTCCCAGAGCGCCTCTGAAAAATATATATGGGGATTGGTACCCTAAGGGTTACTTGAATCCTTACGAGGTGGCACATAAAAGTCTCCAATTTGTTTCTTCGTATAACAGTGAAATTAATTAAAAAACACACGTTTTCTGAGTTACAAATAAATATTTGAACCTTGAAAATTTGTTTTATACTGGAACACAAAGCATATGACCACTTTCAGCGTTGATACAATAGTGAGCCCTTTTTTTAGAGTATTTTTCGTAATACCTCAAATCTTGGGTTTAAATGTATCCAGAGTTTCAGGATTATTTACGAAACGCGATCTTTCAATCAACTACACAAAAAGAAGTCCGGCGCCGATAAATCAGGGGCCTAGGCGGAACGAAACATCGTCGTTTTTGGAGATGAACCCAGGACACATTCTTCTAAAAATATCCATTATCTCAGGGACTTCATGCACTGTGTCATCATTTTGTTGATGTCACATGTGTTTAAGCTAAATATTTTCCATTTCTGGAGCAGGAAAATCTCGCAGTATTGGTCTCTAGCAACCCCAATATATGGCAGTGGCTCTTTCTTCATTGTCCTCAAAAAATAAGGCTCAATTATTCCTCTAATACTAACGTCTCACTATACAGTGAGCTTTGTCTCACGAAACGATAGCTCCTGAATAATTTATGGATTATCGTTACACTAAAAGCTGTGGTTCCGTTCATTAACAACTCCATTTAGACAGAAATGAGCTGAAAATTCTGTGTTTTCAAGGTTTTACGATAGCACGATTACACTGAAGTTTCTCTTTATAGTCCATAGGAAGAATTTTTTGGTTCACCTGTATTTTTTAAGGAAACAGATGTAAATCCTTCACCAAACTCTGTTGCAATAGCCGTCGGAAAATGCCTAACTGCGTGAAGATTCGTGGCCTTTCCATCGCATTCGCACATATATGGTCTATGTTTCGAGGTCTGCCAAGGTATGCTACATCAGCTGTAGTCACTATTTGCTCAACTCTCGCAGTTAAGTACCGAAATGTCTTCGTTAATTTAATAGACCGTTTGTTATATTTTTTACAAAATTCTCACTGGACTGATGCAACCGACTAAGGTTTGTTATAAAAAAATGTAAAATTTTGTGCTTACTATATAACTTATAAGCGAATTCTGACTTAGGTCAACAGTAAAAAAATATAGCTTCTTATATATATCATAACTTCTCAGAGGGGCTTGCTTATGTGCCACTTTGTATTTGTACATCTATACACTGATGTAAACAACATGGAAGCAATTTGAAAAATATCAGGATATCAGTTATATGTTAGGAAATCTTTTAAGCTTTAGAAATAAGCAGAAATCTACAGGGAAATCGAATAAATCAGGAAGATGATTCAATTGACCAATTGTTTTTTAATCGCAATCTCTCACAGTGGGTTCATTGTGGCTTGGTACATGGTGACAATAAAAATTGACTTGTAGGATGACTTGGGTCTTTTTATTCGAATAGAGACTATCAAAATTTTCATAATCTCTAAATAGTATTAGTGGTTGTCCATTTGCATTAAAAATAAATATAAAGAACAATAAAAGGCGGACCAAAATGGCATCACGATGAGCTTAAGATTGCGAAATATATAAGGGAGGAAGAATCGTAATAACTAAACACACAAAATATATCAAGAATCCAATGAAGTCAATTAATAGAAGCAATTCAGAAAATGAAAATAGACAAAGCATCGCTACATGATGACGTGACGAGAGAATTGATCAAATACATGAATTATGAGGAAAAACGAGAATTTCTAGCAATTATCAATCGGCAAAAAGTGAAAAGAATGTAGCTTCAGACGAGCAGATGGGTATTTTAACAACAATATATAAAAAGGGAGACAGTATGAACTGCTAAAACTTTAGAGGGAGAAGTAGTATTGGATCGAAAAATATGTGCTAGAATATTAGAACACAGACAGATTAAATAACACTCTACAGGAAAGTTAAAGTGTCTCCAGAAAATAAGAAGAGGCTTATTAACCAGATATTTATTCGTAGGCAAGTATTTAGAGAAGGCAATCAAAACTAGAAGACAGATGTGTGCTTGTTTTATAGATATAGAGAAAATTTTCGATAGAATGGAAAGAAGAGCCGCTGGGAAAATCTTAGAAAATATAGGAATAGGAAAAGATCAAATACAAAACACATAAAGTCTAGGGGAAAGTTTTTACAAGATTAAGAAATTTAAATCAAAGATGTTTGTTAATAAAATCTGATTGAGACAAGGATTCATTTTAAGCATATGCTCTTTAATTAAACGTTGGACGGAGTTATTAAATAAAAGTTAGAAATAACATGGGGAAAAGAAAAACGTGGAAGGCAGAGTCTAAAAAGGGGGAGCAAGATAGGAAAAATAAAACAAAGGAAATATGGAAGATAACAATTCTAAATTCAATCCCAATATAACCCAATACCGAAAGGTACATGAATTTCCAAGGTTAAGTAAAAAAATAAGTAATAAGATGAGGAATCATAATATTTAACCATACAAGATGTACCAAGTAAATAATAAGACTCTTTTGCTTTTGAGATGAAAACTCTATCATTATTTGCAGTACGTTTCGCGCAAAAAAGATTAATGCTGTGAACAAGAGTTTCAAAATCAATACCAAATTAATTGTGAGATAGGTGGGAAAAAATTGGTCGAAATCTTATGACGATTGCAAGGCAGTACAATCTTAAGAGCCATAAGGCAGAGCAGTTAGTGTGTGGTGGAGGGAAAAAGCGATGACCAAGACCAACCAGAGTTTAAAAGCAATGTAATATCGATCATTTTTGTTTTTGACTGTTCGTATCTTGGATTACTCCACATCTTTTCGCTAATCTTTGAATCATAAGTAGCACATTCAAATATATTAATATATATTAAGAGTACAATAAAATAAAAAAAAGAAGATAAAGGACATGTAAAAACGAATAATAAAAGAATGTAACCAGTATAAAAATATTAAGGAACAACTGTTACAGGATTTCAACTTGTTTACTGCTATTTTAAATCAACTTAGCACACTTAGACATTTAAAAATTAATAGCCGTAGAAAGACGTCACAATAACTCAAGAAAAACTTCAACAGTGAAAATATGTCAAGAATTATATATTCAATAACCGTTATGCTCTCATTTACAAGTACGTATTTTCCGAATTAAGTGCAACGCCAAAATGAAACTTCATTTCATTACGTTATATTAATCAAGTAATTCATTGTCATGCCGGGAAGTCTTTCATTTCATTCCTCAAATACGAAAATATTTTCTCCTTTTCTGGGTCATTTCAAACACGATTATCCAATTATGTTGAAAGGCAGAGTTTTTGTTTTGTGCTGACAAAAAAAAAAGAAGAAAATAAACAAACAACAAACGTTCCGGAGAAATAAAAACAACGACTTAAATATCTGGCTACGGGACAAAAACATAATTCTCCGACTTTGACCAAATTAGAGAAATTACCGTAGGTTTCTCATTCCAACGGAAACTTGAAAAAGTTTTCTCGAAAGTTTTCCGCGTTTTATTTACGTCCGCACAATTTATCTGCCGTGTATTTTTCTTTCCCTAGGCTCTATATTTTTTAGATTTGTTTAATAAGGATAAAGTATCATTTTAAATATCAAAAATAGCGTCACGAGCAGGTATAATTCTAATTGTTTCTATTAGGAAATAAAAAATTAAATTCTTGTTTATAGTAAAACGTATAGGCTTCTTCAGGTTTGATCTTCATTGTGTGTGAAATTAAGTGCGAGGAAAGAGTATTGGAAAGAGTTAATACATACGAATATTATGGTAAAATAGATGCGGAAACAACAAACAGAGCAAACAAATGAACGAAATTTTATTACTTAATTGATAAAACAATATATGGGAGTGAAAAAAAAGATATATAATGCAGCAACAATACCAGTAGTAATCTATGCAAGTGAAAGCTGAACAATACGGAAGAAAGACGGAAACAAGATAAATGCTGTTGAGATGAAACATTTAAGAAGAATAACTGGAAAAACAAAATGGGACAGAAGTAAAAATGAAGACATCAAAATAACCAAGAACAAACCAAAAACCAATTGTGAGAAAAATAAGGAATCAGATGAAGTGGTATGGACATTTGACTAGAATGAAGACAAATAGAATTACAAAAAAAACAATCAAGAATAGAAGAAAGAGGCCAAGAACAAAATGAAGAGATTAAATTAGGGAAATAAGGACAACAATGGGAATAACTTTAGAAGCAATTTAAATAATTACACGAAGCAAAGACGGAGGAAATGGGTACCAGAGATAATAGAACCAGAAATTCAGTCCAACACTTGAAAGGGTATAAGGATACCAGAGGAAAAAGAATTGCAATGTGCATTGGTTATTACAACTGGCATTCTTTAAAGCAATAGGCAGCATAGTGTTCAGAAATACATTTTTGCAATTCATTATTTCTTAATGAATTTATATTGTCGCTAAACAGTTTCAAGATTTATATTGTAGGATTATATCTTCTTCAAAGTGTTCATTTCAGAGAAAAAAATCTTTAAATCATTTGCAGAAAGCACATGAGATAAGATGCTCTCATTAATTAAAGAGAATTCAACAGTTTTTATGTGAGGACTTCTGGTAAATTCTATACATGTTTCAAGGAGCAATAGATTGAATGAATTAAGATTGTAAGACAATGAAACAAAATAGAAAGACAAGGTACCATTTTAAGATAATGGGAAAGATTAAAGAAATGTTTTATTTGCTTTGTAAGAAATCCTATTTTGAGTCAAAATTTTCCTAGTTTATTTTAGATCGAAAGGAGACTGCTTATTTTTAGCCAGATGAGGTATATTGTTCGTGTTTGGTAGTTTTAGGCAAGAGTATTTAGGTGCTATATTAAGATAATGGTTGCGCATTGGTTGCAGGCAGATCGCTTATGTTATGGAATAAGCAAGCTAACATTAAATATTATGTTGGGCCATTTTTGTTGAGTATTACTAAACGTTAGTGTCACACTGAAAAATTGTTTGATTTTGTTAAGCTTAGACATATTTTTGGCGACCAAAACCGCTTGCTCTTCTTCCTCCGTTTCTATTACTGTTGATGCTGTACTGACACTGAAGTGAACGAAATATTGGCAGAAGAAATAGAACTAAGCATCTGGTTCCAGCCAAAAATGAGAAGAAACCATGAATGACAACAGAGAAAGTCAAGTTTACAAGCCACGTTAAAAATAGCATTGTCTAAACAAATAGTATCGTTGTTGCTGTTAGGTTGGTAAAGCAATCGATGCTCTTGATTTTTTTTTAAACAAACTTTGATGTAATTGCTTTTTCGTAATCTGGTACGTAGACTTCCGCGGTCGTAGTCCATGAAATCTGCTTCTGGACTTCCGAGCTGAAACCGCGTCACTTGTATACCTGCCGACGCTTCATACCCATTTGTATGGGGACATCTTCAGGGCACAACTACTGCACTACTGAATGTCAGTGCAGTAGTTGTACCCTTCCCCTTCAAAAGATGAATTGTTTGACTAGCTGTGTGGCATGTGGCATCATCTTGTTGGAACCACATATCACTGATGTAGAGCCCATACAATTCTGGCCAAAAATAGTGTTCCAACATGGCACGATAGCGAACTCTATTGATCGTAACATGCCAATCTTCTCCAAAAAAAAATATGGTCCAATTACACCTCTGGCATGAAATCCACACCACAAGGTCACTTTTTGTGATTGCAATGGAATCTCTTGACGCACATGTGGGTTTGTTTCTATCGAGTAACGCATATTTTGATAATTGACAAAACCATTAAGTAATGGTGAATCAATTTTATTGTTCAGTAAATTCGTCAGTAGTAATTCACTTTTCTGTTGCTTTCGCGTTGTCAGCGTACTTGCTTTGAATTAAAGTACTTACGGCTGCAATATTTTCGGTACTCCGACCGGTGCGTTGTCTTACCGACACAGGATATCCATATTTTGAGTCGAATTTATCCACTACACAACCTATCTGGTGTGACGATTATTACGACCGAAAATTGGAGTAAGCGCTCTTAATTGCGGTAGTATTTTTAACCATTTCAAAACGTTGCTCGTTCGTGAACTTCACCATGATAAAAATATTAACCTTGACTGGCGTTTTGACATTGACATATCATGAAAAACGTTCAAGTATGCGTTCGTATTAAAAGTCCAAATAGTTATGTCTCTATTGGAAAACCTGCTTTTTCTGGGTTTAAGCTCGGACTGTACGCCGCTGATAATAAAGTGGTTTTATACATCAAAAAATGGTTAATGCAAGCTGATGCTTTACATATTTATACGAATGAATATTATCATAATTTTTATCTTTGTATTTCATTGCAGATGAAAAAGGTTCAATTTGTAAATTATTGTTTTTGTGTTAAAATTATTAATTTCTTTAAAAATCTGGTTACCTATTTTATAAGAAAAATCAATGGTTAATTTTGGATAAGGTTATTAGAAGTAATTTTATGGGATTAAATCAATTTCTTTACCTCCTTCGACATAACATGTTCGTCATTCGCGGTGAAGATATCGACGAAAAAGGGATACTTCACAGCGACAAAAATAGGTCAACGATTGAATAAAACTATTCAGGCAAGGAGCGGTAATAAAAAGCGGTCATAAAATTTCATCTCCTTTGATCAGTTAATTCACTTAAGTGTATAATTCCCGCAAATTATCTATATAGATGATATATATCTGCGTACTCCATTCGTACACAATAGATATCCACCACATAAAACATCTGGATGGAGGAAGAGGAAAAACGAATTAATAGAAACAAACACGCGCGTCGAGCGCAAAAATGACATAAAAAAACTAGATATTACATTCGGAGTCCGTGTAATAACAATAAACGGAGGCAGTTCTGTCTCGTTGTCTGCAAGAAACGTTCTCGCATTAAACATTGACCAAGCCCCAGTGAAATGTCCATTTTGAACGTAATGTCCGAACATTTAGTCTGGAGTCTGTAATTTTATATATGGTATGTACTATTGTGGATATATTGCATATTAGAATAAGAGATATGGCGTGTTGCGCTTGTCGGAGATTATTCGGTATAATTTATCTGAATGTTGCGCAAATTGATTGAATTGACAAAATGGATACGTGCAAATGCACATCTTGTATGTATGAGTTACGGAATGCTGAAACGTGATTTTTCCACGGATATGTTTTATTCTAAATGGCTGAATGTCTGCTTAAATTTTTGACGTAATACAATCTCTGACCATTAAACTGGGACCACCGAAAAGTTTTTAAAATCTCCTGCACACCAGCGTACTAGATTCTAAAATAAATTCGAAATAAAAAGGAATTAATAAATGAAATAATTTGATAATCAATTATATATTTTTCATCATATTTAATAACTCTGAGTTCTGAATGCTTTATATGATAAAATGTGGTTACTTGTTAGATCATACATTACTCTTTAGAAAACTTGAACTCTATGGTACAAGAAGCACTACCCACTCTTAGTTCGAATCTCATTTCATTAACGGAATATAATCCGTGTGTTTAAATATCAATAGTAATAATATTTATTCAGATCAGGTAACGATCTTTAGGGATGATCCGCAGGATTGTATTCTCGGACCAATTTTGTTTCCCCTGTATTTTAATTAATTATCTCAATCACAGACATAATACACAATGCTTCACAATTAATTATTCTAGCGATATTATGCTTTTAGCCAGCGGCAATTCTTTAAATCAGGTCATTGAAAGTACTGATTCTGTATTGGTAACAGTTCAAAACTGGTTGGCATGTAATAACCTGAAGATAAACAAGTGAAAGATAGATATGATATTGTTTGGATGGTATAATTTTTTACTGAAGTTCCTAACAATGTGAAACTTAGTCCTGGTATCCTGTATACAGTAACGTTTGCCTATTAGAAGTTATACAGCTACTACATATGCTACGAAGGAGCGTTTTTATATTCGCGGAATGGGGGACAAGGGGTGGAAATAAAAAAATCAAATTATTTTTCTTTTTCAATATATTCACCTGCAAGACGGATACATTTTTCACATCTTTCAATTAATTTATTTATACCCTCATAAAAAAATGATTTCTCTTTATCTGCAAAATACGCCGAAACTGCTTCCTTGACTTCATCATCGGCAGTAATTTTTTTACCCCGCAGCTCTTTTTTCATTTTCGGAAACAGGTAATAATCACTCCGGGCCAGGTCTGGGCTGTAGGGTGGGTGATTCATAATTTCGAAGCCCACCTTATGCAGGGCAGCTAACGCAACGCGGCTCTCGTGGACGGGCGCGTTGTCGTGCAAAAGCAGAACACCTTTTGTCAATTTTTCCCGTCTTTTCTCTTTAATGGCTTCTTTTAGACGCTCTAATATTGAAGCGTAATATTCTCCGGTTATAGAAAGACCTTTATCTTTATAATCAATCAACAATATTCCTTCCGAGTCCCAAAATACCGTTGCCATGAGTTTCCCAGCTGATTGTGACACTTTAAATTTCTTGGGAGGTGCTGTGCCCTTTTTATGCCACTGCATGGAGTCTTGTTTGGACTCAGGTTCATAATGATGAACCCAAGTTTCGTCTCCAGTAACAATTCCACTCAATACACCATCCTTGTCTTCATTACAGAGGCCCAAAAATGCACGCGAACACTCTACGCGCTGTTGTTTTTGCGGCGGCGTGAGCATTCTCGGCACCCATCTTGCGCTGACCCTAGACATGCCGAGATGATCGTGTAGGATTTTAAAAATTGTTGTATCGGATACTCCAACCATTTCTGCGAGTTGTTTCTTCTTTAGTCGAGCATCTTCGAGTACAATTTGTTCAACTTTTTGGATAAGTGCTGGCGTGGTCACCTCAATGCTCCTGCCCGGCCTCGGGTCGTCTTCAAGGGATTCCCTTCCTTGTTTAAATAAACTATGCCACTTGTACACCATGGTTTTTCCTGGACAAGAGTCGCCGTAAACCAATGACATCTCATTCATTATGGTCGCGACTGATTTTCCTTGCCTGGTAAGGAACTTTATAACGGCACGATATTCGATTTTTTCCATATTTCATTTTTCACTCCTGATTATGTTACTTGGTTGACGATAGCTCAAAGACTAACTGTCTAATAACAATGAAACTTCGTATTTATACTAATCATGAGTCGCTGCACAGGCCACGCCCCCAATGCGCCTACTCATCCCTCTACAACCCGCTCATTCCGCGAATATAAAAACGCTCCCTCGTACATATGACAAAATTTCTTGAATAATATCTTTACTTTTCTAAATTTTCAAACACAGTTGGGGGAGTCGGGAAAAAATATATGTATCGAAAAAGTTCTACTGAGAGAAGAAAGCAGAAAGGGAAGAAGGTATCCCAGTCAGAAGTAGTTAGAAAAGATTAAGAGAGAAGACAGGAGTAACGGACTAAAAAGAAGAGACCAAATTTCCTTGTATCGTTGCTCTTATGGCATTTTATATGGTTGTCATTATAAATAGATACTAATGTAAGTATTATAAAAAGAAATTATTCTCTCCATTGAAATATAAATACTCTTTTTTGCCTATCTAATCGTATTATCATTAATATATTTTATATTTCGTCTCTGCATATGTATACTATTTACTACGACGGTAGCCGTTTATATTTCGGGGACTGGCAACACTGTTAGTGTTGCCTCCGATCTAATGATTGCATCGTGAAATTTGTCATTTTTGACAATATATTCATCTTGACAGTTTCATTATCCGGTAGCTATTTCTATTGTTGACAGTAACTTGAAAATTTTATGTCAGCGAAAAAATGGAATTAACTCGCAAACATTTTCGTGCAATTATTTTTCATAACTTTCGGCGTGGATTATCTCAACAAGAATGCATTGCCGACCTGAATTCTTTATATGGTGATGAAACACCATCGAAAACTACAGTATATCGTTGGTATAGTGAATTCAAACTTGGACGGCGTTCTTTGGACGATGAATTTCGTGGTATTAGTAACACCAGCGTGCATAAAATCTTGCATGAACATTTAGCCGTTAAGAACCTATGTTCACGTTGGGTACAACATAATTTGGCAACTGCTCAAAAAAGGACTCGCGTCGATTGGTGCCAAGAAATGCACAAAAAAAATACAATGGCGGTGCTTCAAAGAACATTTATAAAGTCGTCACAGGTGATTAATCTTAGATCTAACAGCAGTCGACTGTATGGGTATTCCAAGATGAGCCAAAACCAAGAAAAGTTGTTCGCGCTTGAAGCACATCAAAATAAATGGTTGCCTGTCTGTTCGGAAAAACCGGTCACGTTACAACCGTGCCTTTAGAGAGTTGTAGAACGGTCAATTCCGAATGGTACACAACTATTTATTCGATGCATTCTTGTTGAGATAATCCACGCCGAAAGTTGTGAAAAATAATTGCACGAAAATGTTCGCGAGTTAATTCCATTTTTTCGCTAACACTAAGAGTGTTGCCAGTTCCAGAAATATAAACGGCTACCCTCGTGTATACATTCAAAAGAGTTTTTTAGATTTAAGTGTGAACGAATGTGAAAAGTATTATAATGCCATACAAAGTAAATATAATTGTCTTGTCACCTTGAAAAACAAATTTATCTATCTCACCCTGACTCCAGTCGATTAGTGCCAAGAAATACACAAAGAATACAATAGCGATGTTTCAAAGAACATTTATAAAGTTGTCACAGATGATGAATTTTGGATCTATACGCATGAACCCAATAGTAAACAGCGGTCGACTGTATGGGCATTCCAAGATGAGCCAATACCAATAAAAGTTGTTCGCGCTCGAAGCACATCAAAACAAATGCTCGCCTGTTTTTTCGGAAAAATCGGTCACGTTGCAACCGTGCCTTTAGAGAGTTGTAGAATGGGCAATTCCGAATATTACACAACTATTCGTTTGCCAAAAGTTTTTGAAGAAATAAGGAAAACAAATCCAAAACGACAGATCATTCTCCACCATGACAATGCGAGCTCTCATTGGTTGGTTCAAACATTTAATTGACCGGGGAAAGCATAAATGTCATGGCCAACGTCGGAAGAGGCAGTTAAGGCATTTAAAACTCATATTTTGGAGATACCGCCTTCACAGTAGCAGCAAAGCTTTTCGGTTGGTTTAAAGGAATACAAAAGTGCATTGATTTTCAAGGAGAATATTTTGAAAAGCAATAAAACCATTTTCAATAATAAAAAAAAATTTTTGTTTGCTATTCCCCAAATATAAACGGCCACCCTCGTATAACGGAGTGTAATAGATATTTGAAGTAAATAAATACAACATAACGAAAAGAATTATTATTACGCCCCTAATTTTGCCCAAGAAAATCACGAATCCAGTGAAAGAAATTTAAGGGTGCTTGCATAGAATACAAAACGCTGACGCTTCATCTAGAGAAGTAAATATTATTCTCGTGGATCTCCAGAATAAAAAATACTTCGGAAAATAGATGTACGCCTGCTTTTGATCTGCCCGTCAAGTATTGAGGAAGGAAACAGTAGAGGATACGAAACCATACAAGTCAGACCGAAACGAGTGAATGGGTTTTCGGGAAAGTAAGGGTTGCCTTACATAATGGGTCGACAAAGAGGTCGCCCGGTCTGACCCTGATGTTACGCGGCAGCGGTCAGGGTCTAAGCACACACACACAAACACACATGTACACACACATAAAGGATCGATATTACACGGCAATGCACACATATACAGATGTATTCTTCATTGGATGTGCAAAATTTTCATTTCTATATTTAGGATTTTGATTGCACTGGAAATGAATAATTATATTGGATAGAAGGAGATAAAGTTGACTAAGAATGTAATTATAGTAATATTGTAGCAAGTTTCTGTTTCTTAACATTTATACATAAATTAAAATTCTTTTTAAATATCATTCATTTTAGGAGTTGAGATAAATTGTGTTTATATTTGTTATTGCTATACATAGAGTATATGCTGATATACATGCCCGAACAACGTAAAAGAGAAATGTTTAAATAAAAGCAAAGAACAGTAAATGTAAGACGAACATAATATGAATTTAATACAAAACTACTTAGCTTAATGGAGCTTAACAGTTTATGTATATCAACACTAAAGGCTTAATGGCTCTCACTTTTGTGTTCTGCCTCTCATTTTTTGCCAGTTTCTTTTTGTCTTTCGCTTCGTACTTCCTGCCCGTCACTTTTCCCTCATATTTTGCCGTTCGTTCGTTTTTTCTGTTTCTTCTTCCATTAAAATTATTTTAATCTATTTGTTGTCAGCCATCTTGGATATATATCCTCACTCACCTCGCTCTTTGCATTCTTACTGCTTGGATAATACTTGTTTTTATGTTTCCAGACAGTTTCTGTTTAAAAAAAATTCTTTTCTGGACTTCTAGATTTTTTATCTTGTTCTTATATTAAAACCTATATTAACTAAGCAAATACAGAATTACGAATTTTTCCTCATCTTCTTCGCCTTCTACCGCCTGTAGATCCACGTCTATGTCGTCTGTGTTTTTTTGGTACCAAATACGAGTCCTTTTTCAAACAGCATTATTTAAGTATTTTGCTAAGTCTTTGTCCATTAGATATGATGTGAGAGCGTATGTAACCCTGGGTTTTAATGCTGATCGGTGCAATTTTATTTTCGAAGTTTTTAGTATTTTTTGTCTTTAAAATTTTCGTTAATATTCTAGCAATTTTATTTCCTTCGGTTAACCTTTTTACGTCTTGGCTATATGTCTTCACTCATTTCGTTCTTTGAATTCTCACAGCTTGGATAATACTTGTTTTTATGTTTCCAGACAGTTTGTGTTTAAAAAAAATTCTTTTCTGGACTTCTACATTTTTTAATTTTTACTTATGTCAAAACCTATATTAAATACCAGGTCGGCTGAAAAGTCCCCGGTCTGACACATAGATGGCGTTATTGTTATTAAATCCATATGTTTTTTAGATACTACTAACCTTCAAACGAAACGTGTCAAAATTTGACAGCAATCCGACCATTAGTTACTGAGATATTGCGTTAAGAGTGAAGCTACTTTTGTAGAAGAATTTCGTGTGCTGATAAAGTACTGCTTTTTGAAGGGAAAAAATACCGTTGAAGCAAAAGCATGGCTTGATAAGGAGTTTCCGAACTCTGCGCCAGGAAAATCAACCATAATTGATTGGTATGCTAAGTTTAAACGTGGTGAAATGAGCACCGAAGACGGCGAACGCAGTGGACGACCAAAAGAGGCTGTCACCGACGAAAACATCAAAAAAGTTCGCAAAATCATTTTAAATGACCGTAAAGTAAAGTTGATCGAGATAGCTGACATCCTAAAGATATCAAAGGAACGTGTTGGACACATCGTGCATGAATATTTGGGCATGCGGAAGCTCTGTGCAAAATGGGTGCCGCGCGAGCTCACATTCGATCAAAAACAACGAGTTGATGATTTTGAGCTGTGTTTGAAGCTGTTAAATCGTAATAAAACCGAGTTTTTGCGTCGATATGTGACAATGGATGAAACATGGATTCATCACTACACTCCAGAGACCAATTGACAGTCAGCCGAGTGGACTGCACGCGATGAACCGGCTCCAAAAGATGGAAAGACGCAACAGTCAGCTGGAAAAGTTATGGCGTCAGTTTTTTGGGATGCGCATGGAATAATTTTCATAGATTATCTTAAAAAGGGCCAGTCCATCAACAGCGACTATTATACAGCGTTATTGGACCGTTTGAAGAACGAAATCGCAAAAAAACGGCCCCATATGAAGAAGAAGAAAGTGCTGTTTCACCAAGACAATGCACCGTGTCACAAATCAATGAAAACAATGGCCAAATTAAGTGAATTGGATTTCGAATTAATTCCCCATCCACCGTACTCTCCAGATGTGGCCCCCAGCGACTATTTCCTGTTTGCAGACCTCAAGAGAATGTTCGCCAGGAAGAAATTTAGCAGGGATAAGGAGGTGATCGCCGAAACTGAGGCCTATTTCGAGGCTAAAGACAATTCGTACTACAAAAATGGTATCGAAAAGTTGGAAGAACGCTATAATCGGTGTATCGCCCTCGAAGGCAACTATGTTGAATAATGAAATCGAATTTTGCCAAAAAACTGTGTTTTACTATGGTAGACCGAGGACTTTTCAGCCGACCTGGTAAGCAAATACAGACTTCTGAATTTTTCCTCCTCTTCTTCGCCTTCTACCGCCTCTAGATCTACTTTTATGTCGTCTTCCTTGTCGTCTCTGTTTTTTGGTGCCAAAGACGAGTCCTTTTTCGAACAGCATTATTTAAGTATTTTGGTAAGTCTTTGTTTGCCCATTATTTGTGAGCGTAAATAACCATGGGTCTTAATGCTGCTCGGTGTAAAATTATTTTCGAAGTTTTTAGTATAATTTTGTCGTTAAAATTTTTGTTAATATTCCAGCAATTTTATTTCCTTTGATTAACCTTTTTCTTATTTCCTTTTTTGATCCCCTTTGTATTTTATTGTTATTCCTAAAGACAGACTCAATTTCTTTCACTTTCTTAATTTGATACTTTCTATGATAGTTACTGTATTGTTGATGACCAATGATCTTAACGACATAAAATATTGGGAAATAATATTCTTTTTTGCCACATATTCTTTTCTTCCTCGTTAATTTCAAAACCATATACATATGTAACACAAGTTTTTCCTTTCAGTAACGTAAATAAATTTTTATTTCCTTCGTGGATTTAACTATGACATTACCGTTAAGTTAAATAAATTATGTTCATTGCCACATATCAAATTCTTAGTTCTTATGTTGCTTTCTCATAAAATTGCATTTTATACCATGTCGAACAAAATCGTATGTTTCGATTCTTCTGCCAACCCTTCTTCTAATATTATTGTTTTCCAGTTTTTTCATAGCTATTTCTATTAACTTCCTTAGTAGTTTTGGTATTTCCATTTTGTCATTGTATCGCATAGGTTTTTTCTAATGGAATCATTCGTTTGCCTATATTTGTAGTTGATAGTAGTAGCTTTCATAATAATAGTAAATTGGATTTGGTGGTGAAGTCTGTCAAGAAAAAGATCTAATTATTAGTAAAACCAACAAGGGGAATTTACGAAATTTTGCTACAAAAGAAGATAAGGCTAGCCTTTTATTTAATCGGCAATGCATTATAAAGGTTCAAGCAATTTAAAGAAAGGTTGTGTTGCGCGGTTGGTTATTTTCGTGCTTTGATCTGATGTTAATATTATGTAAATTATTAATAGAATGGACAAATTTCACAATATTTGATGAAAATAGGTTGATCAACTGTTCTTTCTCGAATTTGCAAAGCAAAAGCTTGCAAATGAAGAAAGGAAATACTAATCACTTAAGGTTGATGTATAACCCCTTTTCACATTAATTTCCGTATTTTGTATACGTGTTTCGACAACTAAGTTGTTATTATTAGCAGATAATTAAACAGTATCACACCTGGAAACTACGGCAAAAATCCACGCAAAACAAATTCTGTACACGATCTGTATCGTAGAAAGTCAAAACGCATCCTGGACACACTGGACGGACACAAAATTTACACTGGACACATAAAGGAAATACTAGTTTTATTCGTCAACGTCACACCTACGTATATCGACGTTTATTCTTTTGAAACAAAAGATATGATTCCTAAGAGACATAAGATTAACTTAAATGAGAGTTTTGGAAATTAATAATAGATGAGCTAAAAGAAAATATTTTGGTCACATTTAAAATAAACGAATAAATGATAAAAATTATGATTGAGAAAAGTAGCATATATATTTTGGCATAGAAAATAGTATCAAACTAAAGAGAATCCCGAATACTTTAGAAGAATAAGTATGGCATTTCAGTGTAACATTATCCATTTTAAAATATAAGAATGTAAAAGCCTTTTCAGAGCACGTTTGACTATTATCTGTTGGTATGTATAATACGGATACCAGACAAGAGAATCGTATTCTATCCAGTATACCGCACAGTGGGGCGATACAAAGGCATCTAATAGCCAGGATATTTCTAAAACTCCGACAAGATTGCATAGCCAAACTGAAAGATTTAGATGTGGCAGAACAAATAGAATCTATATAATCACAAAATTGTAAAAAGGAGTCGGGAGTTGTTCCCAAATCCAAAACAGTGACACGTCTAGCAATTGTGCAGTGATTAATGTTTAAAATGAATTGATTGGTTATCCTAATCCTGCTGAAGGGTTAAGCAATAAGCAGAATTTATAGAATTCGCATAGTACTTAATATATAGCAACTTAGAAGGGTAAACAAATCGTTTAAATAGAAATTGAAAAGTAACTGTCTAAAATTTGATCTATGTGGCACATCTGAACAAGCGCGATAAACGCTGAAGAAAAGGAGTTATTTTAAGAGACGCAAAATATGCGACTACTGAGCTATAAAGAAATTCAATATATAAATGAAGAGGAAAGCCCAAAAGTGTTAAGTATGATAATAAGTGAAAAAGAGAGTGAGACCGATTGTGTCAAATGCCTTAGTTAAGTTGGTGTAGATCACATCCACTTGTGAACCAATATCCAAGGGCTCATTGACAAAAGTTTTTTTCTAATGACATGAAGTAGGACAAGTAGACTTGGAAGTGTCATAGGTTTTCAGTACTAGTTTATATATAAAAAGAGCTGAAGTGATCCCCTGGCACAATAAATTGTTGTAGGTTATCTGTTAAAATTAGTACTGTATTTCATTTTACGGTAATGGCTAAAGTTAATTTTTATATTAAACGGATATACTTGCGTTTTACCCTTATTCTTCCTTCTACCCTTAATTTCACGTTATCTAACGTTGAAAAGGTACGTCGTAAATATTTTCTAGAGCGAAGGACAGCTGACGACCGACTACCGGCGTCACCATTGCCACCACGAAAACCAACAGAAATCTACCGACGCTATTAAAATTCATGCGGATGGATGTGACGGGTGTGTGCGCGCGTGCTTGTGTGTGTGTGTGTACGTACTTCCTTTGTACAGAAAAAGGCCGCCGATTCGACCGAAACGGAGTCCTTTTTTATGATTGAGGGCGAACGGGAATGGATGTCGATTCGGGGCACGAAGTTCTGGAAAGGCGACGGGCAAGGTTATAAAACGCCGGTCAATAACCGAATGAAAGGACGAGAGAGAAAAAATAAACTCATTACGTCAACGGAACATAGTATAATTTATGTACGATGAATGGGTTCAAGGGACAGAAAATAGATAGCGATTTTACTAACGCATAATCGATTTCGATTGGTCATTTTCGTTTCAAATGTAACAGATATGACGGCGGAGTTGACATTAAGTAGTGGATATTTTGGATAATGGTTTAATATATTCCAATTTTTTACTTTTTCTATTTAGAATTATCGTTACAATATCATTAGTTACGGTATTGGCATCTTAATTCCTGGAATAATTGTGTAGTGTTATCCGTAATGTAATGCCGATAATAATAAAATACCGTTGCATTATTTTAGTAGAATACATCACAAACTCATTTTATTAATTAATTTTAATTAAATCAATTTAAGATTGAAAATATATATTATATTATTACACAAAAACGTCCTTTATTTTAGTATAGTAACTACACTAATAATAACAATGCCACGGCCAATTTACAGCAAATTTCACTTGCATACGAGAGCAACCGTTTATATTTCGGGAATAGCGAACAAAAAAAATGTTTTATTATCGAAAATAGTTTTATTGCTTTTCAAAATATTCTCCTTGAAAATCAATGCACTTTTGCATTCGTTTAAATCAATCCGAAAAGCATTGCTGCCACTGTGAAGGCGGTATCTCCAAAATATGAGTTTTGAATGCTTCGATTGCCTCTTCTGGCGTAGAAAACCGTTGACCACGAAGTTTATTCTTCACGTGTGGGAACAAAAAAAAATCACAGGGTGCTAGGTCAGGGCTGTACGGCAGATGGCTCATCAATTCAATGTTTTGTCCGGTTAAATATTTAATTGCTTGAACCAATTTGTGAGAGCTCGCATTGTCATTGGGAGAATGATCTGTCGTTTTCGGTGTGTTTTCCTTATTTCTTCAAAAACTTATGGTAAATAAATAGTTGTGTAGCATTCGGAAATGACCGTTCTTTGTGCTTCGAACGCGAATAACATTTGTTGGTTTTGGCTCATCTCACGGTATGTTACATGACGGTCTTGCATTATCAATTCAGACACTGCATTAATGTTTGTGGGACGACCTTCTCGACATTCATCGTTCAAAGAACACCGTCCAAGTTAGAATTTACTACACTAACTACATACATATACTGCAGTTTTCGATGGTGCTTCATCACCATATAAAGAATTCAGCTCGTCGATGCATTCTTGTTGCGATAATCCACGCCGAAAGTTATGAAAAATAATTGCAAGAAAATGTTCGCGAGTTAATTTCATTTTTTCGCTAACACTAAGAGTGTTGTCAGTTCCCGAAATATAAACGGCTGCTCTCGTACATACATTCAAAAGAGCTTTTTACATTTAAGTGTGAACGAATATGAAAAGTATCTATAATGCCATACAAAGTAAATATATTTGTCTTGTCACCTTGAAAACCAAGTTTATCTACCTCATCCTGACTCGAGTTGATTAGTGCCAAGAAATACACAAAAAATACAATGGCGGTTTTTCAAAGAACATTTATAAAGTCGTCACAGATGATGAATTTTGGATCTATACGTATGAACCCAATAGTAAACAGCGGTCGACTGTGTGGGTATTAAAAGATGAGCCAAAACCAACAAAAGTTGTGCGCGCTCGAAGCACATCAAAACAAATGCTCGTCTGTTTTTTTCGGAAGTCTTTCACGTTGCAACCGTACTTTTAGAGAGTTGTAGAATAAGTAATTCCGAATATTACACAATTATTTGTTTGCCAAAAGTTTTTGAAGAAATAAGGAAAACAAACCGAAAACGACAAATCATTCTCCACCATGACAATGTGAGCTCTCACAGGTCGGTTCAAATAATTGAATATTTGACCGAGCAATCGATGAGCCATCCGCCGTATAGCCCAGATCTAGCACCCTGTGGTTTCTTTTTGCTCCCACACGTGAAGAATAAATTTCGCGGTCAACGGTTTTCTACGCCGGAAGAGGCAGTTCGATCAGGCATTAAAAACTTATATTTTGGAAATACCGCCTTCACAGTGGCAGCCATCCTTTTCGGATTGGTTTAAACGAATGCAAAAGTACATTGATTTTCAAGGAAAATATTTAGAAAAGCAATAAAACTATTTTCGAGAATAAAATTTTTTTTGTTTGCTATTCCCGAAATATAAAGGGGCTACCCTCGTACAAAGATATTCCGGAACAATTTTATCATTCGTGTGTAATGTCAAGTCTTAAGTATATTTTCTCTTATTACCTTCAAGCTAGATCAATTGGTAATCCATAATATTTTTTAAATTAGATTTTGTAACACACATTTAATGTTTTGCCATCGGCGTACATATAATATTTTCTAATGTAATAATTGAAGGTAAAATTTAGTTGACCTGTATTTACGGTAATTGAAACCCATATATGTCACTCACCTTGCTTTTTCTCTTAAATAAATACAAAAGAAAATTAAAACAAAGAACAAAAAGCTAATTCAAGCCGCGTAAAGAATATATAAATATAAACAAGTACATACACGTTTAGATAACCAGAATTAAGATATTCACCAGCACATGGTAAACTATAACCCATATAAATTAGAATGTTGGTTCTTCACTTTTCAGTCCGTTTCGTTCTATAGTCTCTAATTGAATTTCTCTACTTTCTAGCGGCTGCCTGACTATAATCTTTCGCTTTCTTCTGTTAAGAAATGACGATACACGAAGCGCAAACGAGAAGAACGAGAAAAGTTGCCAGAATGGGATAAAATAACAAGGTCTGTTAGTAATTAGAGAAGCGATGGTGTGGCTTGGAATATCCTGTTGGGCATAAAAACTCGAACGCTTTCGGTTTAACGCTTAAGTTGTTTTGCACAATAGCAGTATTTCGGCGGAAAGCGACGTTTTAACTGTACAAAAAGCGTATAATGATTATTGAAAAGACTTCAATGAGCAACGTAATGTAATTGTCGACTTTTAAGTTTAAAGTAGGGAAAATAAGGGTTGAATATTATACGTTTTTTAGTTTTGTGGCTTATCCAATGCATTTGCAGTATATTAAAGACATTTAAAAATACAGGGTGATTCAAATAGATGGACACAATTTCAATAGCCTATATTTTCTTAAATATGTGTTGTGTCAGAATTCTATAAATTACATTTTATTATATACACTACCGTCTATATTACTCAAATAAATTTAAAAAAAAGGGAAAAGAGTTAAACTAATTTATTTCAAAACTTAAATTTTTTATTGCATTATTGTTTATAGATGTTTTTAACGTTAAATAAATAAAGATATATTAAACATTCCGCTCATCGAATAACCCCTTTTGCGCGAAGAGCAGCCCGTACAATTCGAGGCGTCCGTTTAAGGAGTTTTTCCAGGACTTTTTTCGGTACATTATTCCATTCTTCTTGCAATATGTTCCACAAGTGATTTGTTGAGGTAGGACACACTTTTCGGACCCTCCTGTCCAATTCACCCCATAACAGTTCTATGGGGTTTAGGTCGAGGCTTTGCGGTGGCCAACTCATTATTTGTAAGGTATTATTGTTTTGTTTGCTATTTAAGAAATTGTTACATATTACTGCTGAGTGTTTGGGGTCATTCTCCAGCGTAAATACAAAATATTCGACGATTAAACGTAGGCCCGATGGTATTACATTTTCTTGCAATATTTCTAAATAACCCTGCTTTCGCAAAATATCCTGGATTCGCTTCAAGTCCCTGTGCCGTCGTTGCAAAAACAGCCCCAAGCAAGCACAGAAGTTCTTCCTTGTTTGACGGTTTTCTTTATACAATCCTGCAGCATTCTTTGATCACACGCTCTTCTTACAAAAACACGCCTTGATTATCCAAATACTTCAAACTTTGATTCATCAATCCATAAGACCTTTTTTCCATCCAGTGTCCAATTTCTGTGTTTCTGCTCATTGTTTTCGTTTTTTGCCTGTTTCCCCGTCAAAGTAAGGGTTTTCTTGCAGCAATGCGATCGTGAGGATTTGCAGCTTTTAATCTTCTTTTCACAGTAGCTACAAAAATTTTTGTTCCACGGTCGTGATTCATTTCTACTGTGATTTTGGGTGCTGTCAGTCTCCTATTTCGTTTACTCAGCAATTTTATAGGCTTATCGTCAGCGTGCGATGTTATTCGCTTACGACCTGACCGTGCTGGATCTCTTAAACTGCCCGTGTGTTCATGTCACCGACAGTCGATTTATTAAAATGAGTCTTTTCGGAAATTTGACGCACTGAATAACCTTCTTGATGAAAAGCAATAATTGCAGAACGTTTTTTTAAACTTGTTGGTTTTCTTCTCGGCATTTTAAGAAATTCATATAAAAAATACGGTAATATGCACCTATGATGGTTTCACTCTTTGAAAGGTAATCAATACCTTTTGCATTCCAAAAAATGGAAGCCATTACTTTTGTGCAAATGAAAAAATCAACACCTTTCTCGAGATGAGAGAATCATTGTCGCCTTTGCTTAGACTGTGGTTTTATTTCGGCCGTATAATGACGAACTTAAGTCTCATTTGTGGTGATAACTCGACACATAAAATTTTACTTTTCCAAAAACGCTTCAAATATTCACAAATATTCGCACCAGCTTTTGGACAAAACTGAGAAGTCGCAACACCTGTCTCACGGAGTTTCTTCACAACCAAATCGTCATTTAAAATTTATGTTACGTTCTGTTAGATAAGAAGTTTTAAAATGAGGTCTTTTAGCACCGTCACGTATACTTTTCGATAATTTCAACATGACACAATAGTGGCAGATTTCATACATTCACTGGATGGTACATTTTTAATGATTGTACGAGCACATTTGAACTTACATTTCATTTATCAACAGTGGAATATTACGCAGCCGTGTTCTTCAGATCATCCTTCATCTTATTGTAAATATTTGTTTATGATAAGACTTTCAAGAAGAAGTCCTTAATGACAGCACCAATTTCAACACTATCTCGTCCAAAACTTCGTAATACTCTTGATTATACATTCGTCATAACGAATTTAATAAATATAGTGATCTGAAATTCGACAATTAATGTTATTGGGGAGACAAATCGCTGGCACACCACAAAATTTATCTGAAATCGACGATGACAGATAGATGGCTATCTGTCATTTCACGGACTTTTCAGCCCATTGCCAGTGCATAATAAACTCTTCTTTTTGTTAGTTAAATATTAATTGGCTATCTTGTATTATTAGTTTAGTACCCATAATTGGAGTAATTTGTTGGACAATGAAGATGAACATAATTTTGGCCTCAAAAAAAGGAATGAATGTAAAGAAGCAGAAAGCATAATATTTTCTCAGCTTTGCTAGAATTGCCTGTGCAATTTATTAGTACATTCTTTTCAAGTTTAAATCTACAAATCATTATCACAAAAATAAGGCCTTAATAGCCTTTATTATTTTTCGTATTTTACTGCTTATTTAATAGATTACAAATACTATTAAATAACTTGTTGGAGCCATAAAGTAATTCCCCTATAACGTGTTCACTGGTTTTATTCAATTTTCATAATGCACCATTAAAAGTTACACGTTTATTGCGACACGACCTGAAGAGCGGACGCCGTTTTCCAATATTAAAGTTCCTTACTACCTCCGGCGTCCTACCATTTCCATTTTTTCGAGGTTAACTATTAAAAGTTTTAGTGCCGGAACGTGATCCGATTTATTTCACAGTAAAAGGGACGTCATAAAATGACTTTACACAGGACATTAATTCTCAATTTGGTGGCAGTGGCGTGTGTTTGTGCTCCTCCCGATGCCTTCCGTATGGAGCACGAGAAGAACACGGGAGCAAATTCGCTTCCATTCAATTTAACTTTCTGATATGGTCCTGACACCGTTCTGTATCGCTGGTATGTGTGTGTCACTTTGTATATTCAGCTGGTAAGTGAAATAAATAATCTCGAGAAGATGTCACCTTTAACGCAAACAATCTCCTTTGGTTGCAATAAATTTTGTTGAATTCGGAAATTCCGCAATCCCAACTCTATCTTTTCAATTAGAAGTTGGTGGATGTTATTTCGAATTATTTTAGTGTTCAATTCATGTTTCACTGTTCTAGTAGAGATTGATAGTATAAGACAACAAATTTTTTTGTCTTTTCTTTATTAGTTACAGAGGTATTTTTTACTCTGTAGCATACAAGAGACTAAAGCGAATAACAGAAGGAAACTTAAGAGAAAATTTCAGACCAGCATTTCTGAACATACAGGCAGGTTTCAAAGCAGAGAGCTCAAGAATAGATATCTGTTCTTAGATAAAAGACAAAATTATCAAACCGAAGAGTATATGTGTGTACAATTGACCCAGAGATAGTGTTCTAAGAACAAAGACAAGGAAAATTCTGAAATCAAGAAAAAGTCACTAATAAAATGACAGCAGTAATGAAAGTTTATAGGCAGAAACTTTAAATATATTATATGTTAGAGCACTAACAAAGGAACAGGAGGAAGAAAAGAAGATTTAACAATAATGGAAAATGACAAAAAAGGAGCTCTAAAATAGATGTATGGAATGAAGTTAAAAAAGTACGATTTAAAAACTAATATAATACAAGACAAAAGTTTAGGATTAGGACAAAATTCCGGAAAAAAGTTATACAGAGATGTAAAAGTAAGTCCTACAAGAAGCAAAATACACTAAACTATTTTGACTCCATGTTTGAAGAGAAAGATAGTTTACAGAGAAAGATTAATAACAGAATAACAAATGATAATAAAATCTATAGAGTATTATGTAGCACCTGCTTCAACAAAATAAATTATTAAAAGAAGAAAGACTAAAATGTATGAATCAATTTTAACACCGATACTTATGCATTACGCAGAGTCTTGGATACTCACAGAGACACTGAAAAGTAAAATACAAGTGTGGAATGAAAATCCTGAGAAAAAAAGTAAAGTAAGTAATAAACAAGATAAAATAAGAAATGAAGAAATCAGATGACGATACTCAATAAAGACACAATAACTGGATATTTCGGGCATATCTCTAGAATTGGAGAAAACAGACGAAGATCATCTGATAAATTAAGCTCCTAGGAAAACAGGTCAGGGAAGACCCTCAACTACACGTAAGAGTATAAGAGAAACATTAGCAAATGAGGACATTCAAGTAGGCAAAAGTAGTATCAAAACAGAAAATGATCAGCTCTATATCTACGGTAGAAGAGGATACTATACGATGATGATTTATTAAGTCTGTACAATTTTATTTTGCTTCATCAGCCGGCTGATGGTGTCACAGGTCATTTGGCGTTTCACGCTGGGGTTTGAGTCTCATGGCCTGCTATTCGAGAAGGTTTTAAAAGGTTTTCTGCTGACAGGCAAGGATCTAAATCTTATCACAAGCGCGGATTGTTATAAATCGAATAAAATTCCTTCGACTTTTAGATCAGCCCTAATGCATCATTTATGCACCGCACAATTTGTTATATACCACATGGTTGAGAGACCAGTATCTTCAACTAGTTGTCTAATAGTCATAGACCTTTTTAATATTTTATTGGGTAGTGACGGTTATGGGCGCTCCACCTTGCATGCTGGTGTGTGCATGACTGTCTACCATATTTAGGCTCACGACACCACCTTTTAACTATGTCATGCATACTGCAAATTCCCCTAATATACTCACCAAACCTTGATGAATTCGAGTTGTCATCTTTTTTAAACGCAAGTATTTAATCAACGCTCGTTGTTCGACACGATTCATTTTGATACTGATATGTGACTCTCTCGACCTCGGGCGTCCACTGTAGGCATACTTTAACAGGTTCAGACTTGTAAGTTTGAAGCGTTAATCTACACATAGCGGGTTACAATACGACGTGGAGATAAATAATTGATTTGGTTTATAAATGGATCAGGGGCGAACCAAAGGGATCAGCCCTCGTACATCTTTGTAATCTAAGTATATTTGTCACATTTTTCAAGAATTTTATATCTCGAAATAGATAATTTAATTCCAATTATTTTATTGGAATTAACAACAACTTCGATACCAGTGATTTCATTTCTATTTGTCTTTCTTTTGAATTCATAGATCTTAGCTCAGGTAATACTTTAGAAGGAGGTACCAGGTACCTTATTTTTTCTGGAGAAGTCCGAAGATTTTGATACAGCAAAAAAAGCAGTTCCTGGCATGTTCTTTGGCGCCAAATCATAGAATATACAAATGGCATAGCAACGATCTTATTCTTAAACCGGTATCGCAAAGCAACAGAATAAAGAACTAAGAAATTTTCATGATTTTTAATTTATAGGCAAAGATAACGGTAATATGTTTATATATTATAAATTGCACCGAAATAAGGGCCAAATTAGAAACGAAATAAATTATAGAAAAGATTGGAGAAAAGAAATTGGGATGATTTGGACATATGGTTAGAATAAAAAACGACAGACAGACTAAGAAGGTGTGGGAAGTAAGGGGGAAAAGAAGAAGACCATGTAAAAGATGGACAAACGATGTTAAAGATGTTCTACAAGAAAGCGGGAGGCAACTTAGATGACGAGGTATAGAAAGGAGTAAAAGAAATTTAAAAATAGTTAACCAAATACACCTGGACACTTTATGGTAGCAAGGAAGGATTAATAATAAGAATTACTGTATAAGTAAATATCTCAAAATCCTGACGTAATGGGCAATTGTGAAACTAGTTCGGGAATCAGGATATAAAAACGCATTAATGTACATACGTATATAAAAAGTCTTAATCATTATAATTTGATATATTTACTAGATAGCAAACATCTATTATTTAAATTAGTTAAATTAATTTGCTATTTTAGTATATTCGTAGATCAGTTCCTCACAATTTTAACAATAAAAATTGATTGGTAAAAAATCCAAAATCAAGAAGGGCGAGCTAAAAAGAGTGATAATATTCAGTTATCGCTTGCATATAAAAAAAGATAAAGATATAAAAACAACAGAAAATAAAAACAAAATGAGGAAAACATTTTTCGACCTAACGCTACTCAAAATGACGTCATCATTCAGAAAATGTTCATAAGAACGTCTTATTTTCGTTTATTCCCATAATTTATCATGTGAGAGTTCGCAATCTTGCCTGACGTATTCCCAGCGGCTCGGGAATAATCTCTCAAAGATGACGTATCGGTATCGGTTCGAGAATGTAACCGTTGATACTGTGGTCCCGACATGGTACACCCTTTTCCGCTCCCTCTTCAGTGTTGAGTTATTTTATGTACACTTCACGAAACAGCTAGGGACCCGTGCTTTTTAGGGCGTTATTATGAAGTGTCGTTACTCTTGGTGGGCGACTCTCTTTTCCGATAAAATGAGTGATGTTTTTCGGTGTTTTACGAAATTTTATTTATGGGCGAAATATCGATTTTTGAATTTCAGTAGCTTCTTAGAGATAATGTAATGGTGAAACATTAGATTAATTAGTTCTGAAAATATAAATCAGCGATTTTAAAATTAGAATAATTTCATTAAATTTTTAAGCGGAACTACAAAAGTTTTGCAGTAGTTCTTCATATTTCTTCTGCAAGCTTAACACAATTGTCATTCTATGCCTTAGGATCCGCATCGCCGGAAAACTATCTCTCTTTTGTTTATAATTCCGCAAAGACACGGACATAACTTCGTTTTTAAAGAGCCAGTTTCATGATTTAGTAAGAAAATTTGCTCTCTTTTAGCCAGCTCTTCAGATGAAGAAACAGTACAGTTGTAAGGAGCAACACATAAGTTGTAGGGTGAATGTTTTAGCATATTTAACTAGACTTTTGCTAAGTAATCGGTACGATCGATGAGTTATGAGCCGAAGCGTTATTATGATTGAGAAACCAGATTCCTGCTCTCGAACGAGGACGTGGGACATTTGAATGCTTCACCAGCTTCGAGAAGCCACTCTTCCGAGGTAACTGTTTTTGTGTTTCTAGTACTACGTGCTTCACAACTCACAATCAAAATAAAAAAGGTTTCCTTCTTAATATTTGGAGAATTCCGTACAGATACTGGCCTGCCTTCATTTTTAAAATGCCGGACTTTGATTTATAATTTAGTATACGTGTTATTTCAGTAAAACTACACTTTGTTACTTGCCGAGATCTTTTATTTGTTCTGAAATATCTCGCAGCAAAATAAAACGCGCTGCGCCATCTGTTCGTTTGTTAAAAATGTGGTAAATAAGTGGGGTACTCCGGTACTCCGTTTTTGTTAAAGATGACAGCGAGCTGTTTGCATCAATAAAATTCGAAGCAGCTAATACATAGAGACTGAGTCGCTGGCTACAGTATAAATAAGTCTCAACCTAGATTGAATTTATCAAGCGTGTAACAACAGGTGGCGCTATTTTGCGAAACGTTTGTAGTGCCCTTTGTACTTTAGTGGGTCTACACTAGTATAGTCTTTCAAAATAAGCGCTCGAAGAAACTTACTTTTCAGTTTCTTTTTTTTTTTCTTCAAAACAAATATTGAAATGGATACGGTAAGTGAAGAGGTAAGTAAGAATACGGAAGCAGGATTTATAGAAGGTTCAACGAAGTAACTGACAAGAAGAAGGATAAGTTGACGACATTTTGACAGTAAATATATATTGGTACTTACAAACAGCAAAAACAGTGTCGTGAAGATGTTTTAATTGAGTGTTTATGGAAGTTTCACAGCAACAAAGTAAAATTTTTGCGCCGTTTCATAACCATGGATGTAAGATGGGTCCATCACATCACACCCGAAACAAAATGGTCCAAAACAATGGACTCAAAAGGGAGAACCGGCTCCAAAGGCAAGGTCATGGCATCGATTTTTTGGGATGCGCGTGGAATAGCTTTCATTGACTATCTTCAAAAAGGAAAATTATCAACGGCGAGTATAATGCGAACTTATTGCAACGTTTGAGCGAAGAAATCAAGAAAAACGGCTGCATTTGGCTAAAAAGAAAGTGTCGTTTCATCAAGACAATCCACCAACTCACAAATCCGTTATTACAATGGCCAAAATTCATGAATTAAAGTTTGAATTGCTACCTTATGCACCCTATTCGCAAAATTTAGCCCTCTCCTTCAATTTTCTGTCCCCAAATTTGAAAAAATGGCTTAGTGGTCAAAGATTTTCCAACGATGAAGAAATGATGTTGGCAGATAATGGCTACTCGTATTTTAAGGAGCAAGACAGTTCTTATTATAAAAAGGGTATCGAACTTATTGAACATCGCTGGGAAAAGTGTATAGCGCTGAAAGGAGATTATGTTGAAAAATAAATATATTTCTTGCCAAAATTTTTGTGTTTTCTTTGTTGGGTCGAGTACTTCTGGGACCATCCTCGTATTATATGTTAACGTAAGTCGGGGTATATCGTTTACATTCTGTTCATAAAAGAAGGTTAGGGAAAAAAACAAGGAAAGCAAGGATGAGGAAATTGGAAAACGAAAACAGAGAGAAAGATTACCAGAAACAGAAAAATTGTAAAAAATTTAGTAGAAAAAGAAAATGAGTTCAATTCTAAATTTTGTATGCAGAGGCAAAAAAAAGAATATACAAAAATTATAACATATTTTATTCATAAATATTCAATGTTACCTCAAAACTACAATATTAGAATACGATATTATCAGATTACTAATAATCTATTCTAAACTTTCGAACTAAATTCAAATTATAAACTTATCTATTCTACTAACAACAGAAACAGCTTCCAGAGTATGTTTATCTTTGATTTAAATAATATACATTGTATTAATAAGACCTCCTATATGAAATAGTTATATCTGGAAGATAACTGTATAGACACGACCGCCAGTATTAAGTTAGTAAAACTATTTTCGTGTAAGCTAAATGCTCTGGACAAACATCCAAACTGCAAAACGGGACTCCGCAAAACTATTACACAGACACCCGGGCAAATTGAAATAAACAATTTAACTTGTTCCATTTTCTTGCCTCGGATCTTTATGGGTAGGGAAGTCGGGGAACGTTAATTTCGTTCACGACCAACTAACCGCAATTATTGTCTTTCGTCGTTCCAAAAAGTGTCGCTCCAACTTGACGTTATGGGATATGAATATGCGAGACACTGTGACTGAGTAGTTTTAACTGGCGTGGTCCCACGGCGGCCAAGGTCTGTTTTTATCGGTGCGATGTTCCTTCTACACAGACGTTTTTGTGATTGCAGATATTAAAGAAGAAGGAAAATCGAAAAAAAAGAAATAAAGTATTAGGGAAAAGACTAAACAAACTTTGGAAATAAAACCAACTCTTTGGACTATATTTTCCTTAATTAGTGTAATAACATATATAAAGTGCGGATTTCGACTTTTATAAATGTTTCCAATAATATGTTCACGATAGTTAATATATATATTGATTAACAATTTTCCAGTGAACTTGTTTTCTTTGTCATAAATTTGAATTTTTATCGAAATTTCCGAATTGCAGTATAACAGAGAATTAAAATACTATTCCCTTAGCGTACACGGATTTTTGTAGGAGTAGTGAATTATGGATAACGGACAAATTAGTTTTCACGACAGAATTTTATCGAAATCATATCAGCACTCCTCGTCTTTCAATGGCTTTGAACTAATAGGGTAGCCGTTTATATTTCGGGAATAGTAAACAAAAAAAAATTATTATCGAAAATAATTTTATTGCTTTTCAAAATATTCTCCTGAAAATCAATGCACTTTTGCATTCGCTTAGACCAATCCGAACAACATTGCTGTCACTGTGAAGGTGGTATTTCCAAAATATGAGTTTTATATATCTCAACCGTTAACTACGAAGTTTATTCTTCACGTGTGGGAACAAAAAGAACCCACAGGATGCTAGATCAGGTCTGTACGGCGGATAGCTTATCAATTCAATGTTTTGCCCGGTCAAATATTCAATTGTTTGAACCCACCTGTGAGAGCTCGCACTGTCATGGTGGAGAATGATCTGTCGTTTTTGGTTTATTTTCCTTATTTCTTCAAAAACTTTTGGCAAACATATAGTTGTGTACCATTCGGAATTGACCGTTCTACAACTCTCTAAAGGAACGGTTGAAACGTGGCCGGTTTTCCGAAAAAAACAGGCGACAGTTTGTTTTGTTGTATACCCACACAGTCGACGGCTGTTTACTATCGGGCTCATACGTATAGATTCAAGATTCATCACCTGTGACGACGTTCTGTGAAGTACTGCCATTGTATTTTTTGTGCATATCTTGGCACCAATCGACGCGAGTCCTTTTTTGAGCGGTTTTCAAATTATGTGGTATCCAACGTGAACATAGCTTCCTAACGGCCAAATGTTCATGCAGGATCTTATGCACGCTGGTGTTACTACTACCTAGAGGTGCTTCGATCTCACGGTATGTCACATGACGGTCTTGTATTATCAATTCAGACACTGGATTAATGTTTTCCGACACAAAAACATTTGTGGGACGACCTTCACGAAATGTATCGTCCAAAGAACGCCGTCCAAGTTTGAATGAACATCAATCTATATGCGATCTTATTTGAACTTCCGTTAAATTGTGTGGTATCCATTGCGCAGCATTCTGACGACAAGACAATAGCCAGTAATCTGTAAATGCTACTCGGAGTAAAAAAAGTCGCAGAGAGTACAACAAAAATATTTCTGATAGAGCCACCTTTCGAGAAGTAGCTGAACTGCAAAACTTTTCCTTTATTCATTATTGTAATCAAACATTTTAACTTTCTACTTCCATTTTATACTTCGATTTTTATCATTCTCATTCTATTTATTTTTCTGGCTATTCGCATACACTAGAACTTTTCCTGATTTATTTCGAACAGGTTTTTTTTGTGCTTCCTTATTAATGATCTCTACCGTGTCTTCTAAACTTTTGTCTGTCTTTACCTATCGCAACAATGCTATCCGCGTAAACTGTCATTTGAACAGAGTTTCCTATTATTGTTTCCTTTTATTTTACAACTACCTGCTATTCCTTCTATTGCTATTGCAGTCATTTCTGTTATTCTTATCAGTTTTCATCCCTCTTGCATCATCTACCTCTGCTTTTATATACTGTTGGAAGCATTTTCCTACAATTTGTTTTATTACAGGTATTGCATCCACTGTCAATCTGTCCTTTCTCAATCTATTCTGATACTTGGTGCTGGTTAGTATATTTAGTAAAGTTTATGACTTTCATTTAATACTGGATTCCTTTCTTCGGAATAGGTGTTATAATTTTGGCTCACCATTATTCAGGTATAATATTGTTCTTCTTCATTAGCAGCAGCATTCATAATTTCTTTTCCTCAGTTCATTACTTTCATTTTTTATTAATTCACCATATATATATATATATATATATATATATATATATATATATGTATACATATGTGCACATATATCATCCGGTCCTACTATTTATTTTGTTTTAAATTTTGAATAACTAATAGACAATTCTGGTTTAAAGAAATGTTTGACTTCTTATCCAATTCCTTAAATGTTTGTTTCCAGAATAATTTCCAATTAAGGAAAATTATTTAGAGGAAGACTATTAATAATGCAAACACAGTAAAAGAACAAGTATTTACAGTGTATCTAAAGTAAGTTTCAACCTCTACTTTCAGAGATGCAGCTAATATATACTTAATTTAAAGGCCAATTACTTAAGTGGAAATTGAAAAATAAATTATTAAGAAAAGCGACGTAACTGAAATCCAAATAAAACACACAAAACAGTCACACAAACAGAGTGGTCGGCAATAAGAAAAAGACACGGAACAAAGGACGTGTCTTTTAGTTTATTTGTCAGAGTAAAACGAGACATCAAGAAGTGTTCTGCGATGTCCAAAGCACAAAAAATACACACACACACACACACAAATATATATAGAAGAAGCGGAACAGTGAACAGAAGTTGGACTGGAAAGGAACGCGAAACCCTAACAAATGTCACGCTTGGTTGTAACAAGAAATGCGGAAACCCTTCTTTAAAAATAAAATAGTTTCATAATGAAAGCAGCAGCGACTCTATTTATATCATGAACGTCAGTAATTTATTATATTAGATATGCAAAGCTATACGAAGCGGAAGATGTAAGAACATGTTATTAATTGCTTTTGTTTGGGAATGAAGGATCTTTCAGTTGTGCTAATTTCAATTAGTTTTTCCTTACTTTAATTTTTATTATAAAAGCGCTTTGAAGACGATTCATTTTAAAACAATTTAAATTAAGTTTTGTGATCTCAGTAAGGCGTTTGTGTGCTGCATATTTTCGAAATATTTAAAAAATATGGCTTCGAGTGCCAAATTAATTAAATCTTATCTAACGGACAGAAAGTAGATATATAATAACAAATTTTCAAATCTAACAGCAATTAGAGTGCTTCAGGGGTCAGTACTCGGACCTCTCATATTTTTAATTTATATAAAGACGTTCCTATAGATACGTTTTACACATTTGTAATCTTTTATGCTGATGACACTACACTGTTGAATAGTGGCACGATTTTGGAGAATGTAATCAAGGAAGAGTTTGTTGTGCAATTTAGAACTGAACATTGACATGGTGCAAATGGACTGCACTTGAATTCATGTAGGATACTAACGATGAACTTCTTTTTTGGACGAATTGCAGATCTGCAGAACCAGGATTCAGTTCTATTGTGTATCTCCCTGTGTTAAGATGGGAGACCCATATAAGCATGGTTTCACAGAAGTTGTACCATATATCATCATCATCATAATCCTTCCTCCGCTGCCTTGTGGTGTAGAGGTGTGTGTTTTGTTTATTTTCTCACGAATTCCCTCCATTCATTTCCCCCCATAATCATCTTTAATCCAATCGTTTCCTGTCCCTGGCCAAACTCTGAGTTTCTTGCCATGCTTTACTCCTCCTCTTCAGCATCTCCCCAATATCCTCATTCCAGGTCTTGCACGGCCTTCCTTTTCTGTTTTTCCCGTTTCTTTTGCTTCCCATACTCTTTTGTTTGTCTATCATTCCCCATTCTAACAAGATGTCCATACCATCCCAATTTCTTTTCTTCTATTAATTCTATCAATGGTTTTACATTCAATTTATTTCTTATCTCGGTATTTCTTATTCTTTCTCTCCTTGAAATGTACTTTACTCTTCAGATTTCTCATTTCGACTGCTTGCAATCTGCTTTTTTGCTTCTCTGTTAGTATCCAGTTCTCGCAACCGTGTATTATTGTAAGGGTATATATCGTTTTATATATATTCATTTCTGTTTTTTTCGAGATTTGTTTATTATTTAGAAATCCCCTCCTCAATGCATTAAATAATCGTCCTGTCTTATCTGACTTGTTATTTATTTCATCATCCAAATTTCCTCTGCTGTTGAGTATTGTTCCCAGGTATCTATATTTATCAGTTTGTTCTATCATCCTGTTCTCAATGACTGTGTCTATTTGTTTCTTCTCTTCTTTGTTCCTCGTTATCCTCATTACTTGTGTTTTTTCCGTGTTCATCTTTAATCCAATCTTCTTTGCTGCTGCGTTCCATATTTCTAAGTTATACTGTAATTTATCTTCCGTTTCAGCCATTAAAACCACATATATTATTCGTTCTTTCAATCACTAATGACGTATGGTCCACCAATATGGTGTAATGAAGCATTATGGTTTAGGGTCCTTGTGTTGAAGTGTAGAATGACTAAAATTATTGACGTGAATCCTTGCAGAGTCTCTTTTGTAAAACTAAGAATTCTTGCCTTTACTTGCCTATTTATAGTTGAATATATCTTGTATGTCAGAATAGGGCCAGATTACTAGATCTCCTAATGTAAGCGAATTTAAGAAAACAGAAGGCTATTAGATGCGATAGCCTTTTCCCACTACAACGAATGTCTAAATATTATAATACATGACCGTAATTTTTAACTGTTTAGTATGTGAAATGCTTATGTTGTGGCTTGTTCTACGTTTTTAGTTTTATTGACTTTTGTATACACCCTAATGACACGTGTAGGTACTTCTGTATAAAACGCATGAAATAAATGAAAGTAAATCACGAAGGTGGTAAATAATTAGAATTTTAATTGCAACTGAAAAAAAAATTAAATTAAGGAAATTCAACGCGTTCTATTACGTGGATGATATTATTAAGTAAATTAAATAAAAACCTTATAAAGACCCGATTTTGACGCAGAAGCAAAGAATCAACAATAAACATACTAAATTGATCCTGGTGATTGAAGCCTTAAACAAGATGTATGCCGTGTTCTTGAAACAAAGATAGTTTCGAAATCTTTTCTGGACTAACTTCAAGGAACGTATTTGGTATGCATGAACAGGAGGCCAAACCGATAAAGCATACTCATGTTTAGAGCACTCATAAGAAAAATTTATGGGTAATATAGCATCCGGTACGTATACGTCTAATTATAAAACTTAAGTTATTAATATTTTCGATATAAGAAAGGCTAATTTGGAATCGAAGGTAACGCCAAGATCCAATATATCTTTACGGCGCAGTAAGAGGTTGCCATTTAAATAATAAGAATGTCATGATATAAAAAGTAGACACCAAAAAAACATTAACTTTTGAAAGTAAGTTTTGTAGTTACAGATCAAAAAACGCCTTCTTTATAAGGGCAATATTTCGGGAATTAAAAGATATAGAAAGTTCTGGTTTGAACGAGCGTAACAATCATGTCATGATATATAAGTAGACACCAAAAAAATATCCACTTTTGAAAGTAAGTTTTGGAGTTACATACCAAAAACGACATTTTTATGAAAATATCTCGGTAATAGAAAGAGATAGAAAGTTTCGGTTTGGTCAAGCGTAACAATCATGTCACGATTGTTATAAATATGGTATTTCATTTCCTTGAAAAGGTAAGTAGTCCACATTAGAAATACTCATACGCAGTTTATTTCTGCAACACCAATTACGTACAATACTTATCTGATCTTGTAAGAACTCAGACTTACCAACCTGGGTTCTTTGGTGGAAAAGCTTTAGGTCATCGGCAAACGATAACTTATGACACTGAATTGTCATGAAAACTAGAAAAAGCAAGGACCCTAAGTTCATACCCCGAGGACCACCCATGGTAGGAATCCAGGAATGAAGTAATTCGAATTATGGCGCCATTAGGAAATGTAATGTTTCCTACCCGAAGAAGAACCAATAAGTAATATTAGTGATGAGGCAAACCTTATAGCTTCCAATTTATTGAGCAGTATTCGATAACCAACACGATCAAAAGTCGGACAAATCGGTGAAATAATGTTCACTTGGGTATTATTATTCAATTATTCGCAAAGGTATTGAGTAAGAGCGGTCAGATTACTTATAATTGAATTTTACTGATGAAACTATATTGATCAACGATTATGAGAGGCTTAAGTTTAGGATAAACACAAAGGTAAAGATATTTTTCAAAATATGTTAATTATAGCAAATGACCGGTAATTTTCAATTAGACCGGTATCGTATTTTTTGTGAACACGTTAAGTCTTGCAATTTTCTAGCATTCTGGAAAAACGAAAGTCTTCGACGAAGGATTAAATAGAAAACAAATGCCTCACAAAGATGTAAGCACACTCTGTTACCAAAAAAGAAGAAATACGAACGTGAAGCTTATTTTCAATTCTCAGAGATTTCGGAGGACCCTGGTTTCAGAAATAAAAGTAATAGTAACGGCAGAATTATTTAGTCCCATATATTGCCCTATTGGAAGATCGGATGGTCTACATTTTCTTGTAGGTAAATTGTCTGAAAGAACTAAACCAACAATTATTGTAGTAAGATCGTTAAATATGGTGCTATGATTATTTTTAGAGTAAACTTGAAATGGATACATTATTTTTCATGAACAAGCACAAGACTAAAACCGTATAAGATAAGTTCCTATAGAATTTTAAATATGAATTAGATAACTTTAATACAGGCGTTTAGAGTTTTTTTTTCTTTTAATGTGTGTAATAAATAATAATAACATGAACCGTGTAAGTTTTGCAATTTGTATATGAATATACATATAAAGCTAGACACGATACATGGAAAAATATAAAAGAAACTTAGTTATTGGAAATGGACTATTCTAGAAACAGCTGGAGTAATTTGGTACGTAGACTTCCACGGTCGTGGTACATGCTATCTGCTTCTGGGTTTCCGGGCTGGAACCGCGTCATTATTATATCTGCCGACGTTTCGTACCCATTTATATGAGACACAGTTTCAGTGCAGTAGTTCAGCCCTGAAGATGTCCCATACAAATGGATACGAAACGTCGGCAGATATAATAGTGACGCGGTTCCAGCCCGGAAACCCAGAAGCAGATAGCTGGAGTACTTCAAAATTATGTAGTTGGTAAAGCAGAAATAAAAAAAAAGAAGAAATATAGAAACAGGTGTAATACAAGAAATAGAAGGAAGATAATTCAAATGATATGGACATGTTAAAAGATAGAAAACCAGCAATGATCAGAAAACAATAGAATAGATCTTTCTTTTAAAAAGAAGAAAGGAATATCACTAAAACAATGAATAAATTAAGTGGCAATATAGATAGGATATATAAAGACAATAAGCTAAGAAGGTATATTTTCATCTCTTTTTTAATAACAAGCAACCTCTCACAATTTACTTACAGAAACTAGTTTGCATTAAAATGAATTAGATCGTATGTGTACAGTGAATATAGAGTATAGAAAATAAGTTTATTATGTCTGTCTTCACTCTTTCGATTCTATTTAAATAGTAAAACTCAAAAAAGCTAACGGACAGTTCTACCCGGGCTAATAAGCACCGCACGCGAAAACGTTATTACCTGGAGGCGAGCACGACGCCCTCTGCATCCAATCCGTATATACGGATGAACCGACCCTGCCTCTCATTATACTAAAAGGCCTATTTTCCTGAAGGACAATATTCATAATAGCCTTTATTAAGGTGGATTATTCACAGGGAAAATAAATGCAATGTTTCTTCACGAACAACGTAAGTTCGGGGATTTTCCGTACCATCTTAATTATTTTGTAAATACGAATGCTTCGATTTCGCTTATTTTTGATGTAGTATTTTCGCATGGTATATATGAGTTATTTAATACAAAATGATATATTGGGTTATCGGGACAGCTATGACGCATTTCTACAGCAAATGACGTTAGTTTATTTTTGCAATTACTTGAGTCATTCGCATCTATCTTACGCTGTGCCATCTGATAGTTCTATCTTCAGTTTGGAAGATATAGATATCTGGCTTCCTCAAAAGCTTATTTTTGACGCACGAATATTGCTTAAACGTGAGAAAAACAATTCTTCTTTAAAGTGATCGATAACTGGTGATGGGAGTGGATTATTTATGACAATACGATGTGTAAATAATCTTGGTTTTGACATGAAGAATCGCCTCAAACATCATTCAAAGGAGATATTCATAAGAGGAAGATTACCTTTTCGGTGTAGTGAGATTTTAAAAGGATCGCTTTCAAGCTCCTACCAGGGAATGAATTAATTAATTCAAGTGTGTAATATCAGCAATTGGACATTTTGAACTAATCTATTATCCATAAATGTCCAGAGATCGTTAATAGTAAAAGAGTGGTATTTCATTATGACAACGCAAGACCAGACTGTTACTTGTTTCGTTCTATTTCAAACATCTTGTGCGGTGTAACTTTCGACTCAGATGAGGTTGTAAATTAGCGTTTTGCAAAGATTTTCGACGATAAAGACGGGTGTTTCTATAAATGAGGAATTTTAAAATTTGTCCAAACGTGGCAAAAGGTTATTGAAGAATTTTGGTAAAATATAATTGATTGATTTTGTTATTATATTAATTAAGGTGCAGTTCAAAATTAAGGGCCGATCATTAATAAAATGAAGACAACTGAAAAAATGACGAAATGACATATTTGCTTTATATTTCTACATTATCACCATGTGGTTCCGAACAGTTTTGATATCGTAAAACAAACTTCTTCAAACTTTATACATACAATTTCGCTTAGTGTTATTTCTGTAGTGCGTGTAGTCATGTGCGGATATAATTATCGGAAATAGAACGATTTTGTCCTTAGCATTCTCCGTCGTTTGTTTTTAATAATACGGCGCAGTTTTGATAATATACATAGTGCTAAAATAAAGTGATTTTCCATTGAGACTAGATCTGGTTCAATTTTTTCCATTTACGTAAACCAGAATAACGCCACTGCATAGATTATTGTTTCGTCTCAGCGTTGACGTACGTAATGGTATGGAAACGTGAGTAACACAGCCGAGAAAAGCATGTGCAGATGTTATTTTATGGTCTTTGTGAACACTTGTGAGCATTTTTTGAACGCGTTGTACACACAGCTTCCGATAGCTTAGAGCTTCAGATGAGGCCCAACAATGTCGACCTAGAGATTGGAAATTTAGGATACAGTTTGCTTATCGCAAAGCGAGATTGTCAGTCCGGAAGCTTGGTCTGTCACATCTCTCATCATCGTGAACATTCAAATGGTTTTCACTAAACTGACGAAACTATTGCTACAGTTTATCTTCATTCATATGTTTTACGTAACTAACGGTGAATTTCAGCATCATTATGTTCTCTGATTGAATTTCAAATCTGGCAGGAGTTGTTATTGCCGCATTCATTTTAACGCAGTCATGCGAAAGCAGACAACAATAAACTGACGACAATATGGAGATTACATTCCAATAGACCAGTTAACGTTACCACGCACGCGCATACTAATCAATATTGCCAATTGCCATCGGCCCTTAAGTTTGAACCGAGCCTCGTATAAATATTAAAAACGCAATAAAATTTTTCACATTCCTTACTATTATCTAATCTTATTGATAAATCTTTCCACTCAATTCATTCATTCATGTTTGTTATGAAAACTGCTAAATTAATTAATTTCAATTCAAAAATAATTCATACGAGATTGATTGAACATTTGAAAAATAAAATAAAGAAATAAATTTGCATTGGGTTATTTAAAAAACAATTGAGATAGTTTTATTTGTCTTGTTGATATTACATTTTATATTAGGATTAATTTCCAAAGATAACAATATGAATCAATTTAGATTAGTAATGTGATGAAACATTTAAAAATTTATTTATTAAAACACATACGAATACAAAGGATGTTACAAATTTCGCGGTTTTTTAAAGAATAAATAAAACACATAATTTGCATTCGCTTTCAAAAACTTTCTATTGGCAATTGAAGTATCAGTTATGACATTTGTATGCGAAAAATAATATCTGCCAAACGGCCTCCTCTTGCAGCTCCACAGACATCCACTTTTTGTTAAAATTTTCAATGACATTTTGACATAATTGAGGCTCTATCTCACCAATGACACAAACAATTTCATCTTTCAAAGCAGGAACTGATTGTGGATTGTTTTTATAAACCTGACTTTTCACATAACCCCAAAGAAAATAGTCTAACGGTGTCAAATCACATGATCTTGGTGGCCAATTAACATCACCGTTTCTTGAGATTACACGTACAGATAATTTTTCTCTCTATAAATCAATTTATTCGTGTGCAAAGTGAGGTGTAGCGCCATCCTGTTGAAACCACATATCCTCTAGATCAATATTCATTAATTCAGGCCACAAAAATTCGGTTATCATTCGACGATATCGATCACCATTGACAGTTACAGCTTCACCAGTAGCATTTTCAAAGAAGTAAGGTCCAATTACACCAACTGACCATAATGCACACCAAACAGTAACTCGTTTAGGATGCATAGGTTTCTCATGAATAATTCGTGGATTAACCTCACCCCAGATATGGAAATTTTGTTTATTAACATAGCCACTAAGTTCAAAAAGTACCTCATCGGAAAACATTACTTTGTGAGAAAAATCAGCTGGTTGTTCATTGATGAAATTGACAAATGAACGACGTTTTAAATGATCTTAATGGCTTCAGTTCCTGTGTTATTTGCACCTTATATGCCTTCAGAGCTAAATCCTTGTGTAAAATACGCCATGTTGTTGATCCACTAAGTCCAAGTTATTGTGAACGTCTTCTAATGTACATTTCAGGATCTTCAGCAACACTTTCACGAACCAAACCAATATTTTCTTGTGAACGACCACTACGACTATATTTTTCACTTTTTTGATCTTCCCCGGAACCGGTCTCTTGAAATTTTTTAATAATTCGACCAATAGTGCTTTCAGATGGACGATTATGTAAACCATAAAATTCACGTAATTTTGTAAAAACTCTTTTCAGAACATTGATTTTCATAAAATAATTCAACCATTTGAACGCGTTGTTGTACCGTGTACGAAGCCATTTTTATAAATGTCATACATCACACTTTTTAAGTGCCCACATACCCAGATAAATTCAGTGCGCCATATATATTTTATTTATTCTTAAAAAAAACCGCGCAATTTGAAACAGCCTTTATATACACAATGAAAATGATGTATAGGGAATATATATATTTATATATATTCCCTGAATTTGAAGATGGCTTACGCTCTCTGATTTTATTATAAATATAACTCTCTAAATATTTTCAATTATCTTTTTTTAAATTATCTTATTTGTTCATAACATGTCCTGTATATAGTTTAAAACATTTACGTATTTTTTTGCACGCATTCATAAATTAATTTATAATGAAATGAAACCATTACATATGACCCCCATCCGGAAAATAGTTGAATAGAATATATTACTTTTGTGTTAGATTTACCTTTTAGTCTGAAGAAGCCACACTGCTGGCGAAACGATTGTTACTATTTTTTGATGAAAATATATTGCGAAAATCACACAACTGAGTTTTTGTGTTTCATTTTATTATGGATTTTCATCAAGGAAATTCCACATCAGTTAATTGGAAATACTGAACTTCAAAACTTTAAAATATTTAATTAAATCGTTATTATCATGTTTTTGAAAGAAAATTCCAAATGATTATTTTAAATGAGTAAAGAGTGAGGTCAATTAGAAAGCAAGTTTTGAAAAACAATACAAATTTATTAAATGATAATAGATATGTCGACAATCAACATTTTCTTTTCCTGTACATTTTTGTAATTACGTTTTCTACTACAATACGATTCATTATGGTCGACAGTTCTGCCGTTGCTTGGTAATATTTCAATTCCATGCCTATATCACTCTGCTAGTATAGAAGCGTTATCCTTCTTTCACCTCAACGAAATTGGAAAAAGTACGGTCAGCAAGAAGTGTTACATTGATCTAAAAAGTAGTAGTCGGATGGTGGTAAGTCCGGGCTGAAAGCTGGATGTGATAGCAAGTCCACCCTTCAATTCTTCTAGTTTCTAGAAAGTTCTTTGGGTAGTATGGAGCCTAGCATTATCTTGATGGAATAGTACACGATTTCTGTTGACTGATACAGGGCATATTTCTCTTAAAACTTCATTCATTCGATCGACTTGCTCGCAGTATGTTTCGGTGTTTAACACCCTATCTTCTGGCACCAATTCAGAGTGGATAACACCTTTGCGTTTGACCATATGTTAATCACAGACTAGATTTATATAGATTACGATCCATTTTTCGTCGATAAAAATGGAAATCCCATCAATTGACAAGAAGTTGATTACAGATTTGGTATTCATGGATGTGCCTCTTCAACAGTAAATTCATGAGGCATCCCTCTGAATCGTTTTTTATCATTTTGCAGTTTATGAAGATGGCATCCACCGCGAAGGGTCAAGTTTGTGTGGCAATTTTCGTGTACTGGAAGCCGAAGTGGCCCCAATTATTTATTGAGAAGCCTCTTAGTCAATGACGGAAGGATGACCTCCCATTATTGACAAAGATGCTCTTCAGCAAGTCATCCATAATATTGCTCCACTCGAAGATCTAATTGATCATTCCTAAATTTTGTATAACTTTTGCGCCCTGAGATCGATTGTATGTATATCAGATGTGAACGCCTTTAACATCATGGAGTATACGAGTGGTATCAACAGCGTTTCTGTCTAATTTCCAGTATTGAGCCAAAATTATCAAAGTCTTTTTTTGTACTGACCATTTTGAGTTCACACTACCAATCCAAGAAGAAAAAAAATCTGTGTTACACCCTATTATTACACACTAATGTAATGATGTACAAGTCTAGAATAATCTGTGCCGTTTTCTTTTTAATTTAGAACGTCACGTTTTCTGAGTAAGAATGCGACATTGGTATCTGTTTAAATACAACACTGGCAATAATTTCTTCCTTTATTAACTTGGTAATTATTCTATGTCACCCGCATTAGCTCCGTTGTCTATCAATAGCTGCACAATATTCGAAAAACCTTTATCCGAAGCAATGCACAATAATAATTTCAAATCTCTAGAAGACTTCCCGAGTTTTTTCGCGAACATTTTAGTAACTTTGAGGGTGTCTTCGTTTTCCTCCTCCCACGCCCAAATGGCAAAATTTAACGCGTTATCATAATATAGGTTCTTTCTGTTTACATCGGCTCCTCGTTTCAACAATAACGAAACTATATCGACATTTAGAAACCTGCAGGCGTAATGGAGAGGGGTGTTATCTTCCTCATCCCCGACATTCACATCTGATGTATAATCCATTAGCTTAGTTACAACACCCACAGAGCTGCGTACCACGCTGTAATGCAAGGGGATTCTACCAAATTTATCTTTTTGACTGACTTGCGTCTTTTGCTTCAATAATTTTTTAAATTTTCTTTGATTTTTCTGCATGCAAGCTATATGTAAAGGTGACAATCTAAATGGATTTGATTGCTTCGTAATTATATTGTTTGCTATTAATAAGTCTTCGTCTTCGAATCGACTGAAACTTAGTTCCATGAGGCGGCAAGCGATGTCTAAGCGTTTCCGAAACAATGAATATTCCACTACTGTAGAAAAGTACTCACGAATCAATAAATCGCTCTTTTCGAATAATTTCATGGATAGATCAAGGTGCCGTCTATAACAAATGTTGAGATATTGTTTAAGTTTCGCTTCTTTTCCGGTCAAGCAAATGTCTAAAACCGACGGTAGATTATTATAACACGCCTCTTCGATAATATCGATGTTTCTATTGCTGAGAGAATCGATCCAATTCCAGCTGATTATATTGTCTTTGGTGTTCGGGTCGTAGTTCCTCGCCAACATGCATTTAATTATCATTTCGATAATTTTATAACTTACTACTTCCTCTCTAGGCAAGCAATAGCCGGACGCCAAATGCAAAGCAGTTCTCCCACATTTATCTACTTCCAATAATGCGGAATCTTTTTGCATGCAAAGGCGATTAATGGTTTCCAAATCGCTGTGTAAAATAGCCTTATGCAGCGCTAAATCGTTGCAAACTATGTTGTCGAAAAGATATTGAACGTTTAAATGTAAGTTATGGTACATTTTTTCATAAATAATTTTAGCCCCAGGGTCGTCGAAGAGATTTACATTTAACCACTCTGCGGCCATAAACTCAGCGAATGTTTGGTGCACGAAAACTGGATATCCTTCGCTAAAGTATTTTACGATACCTATCTTGATATCCATGCACCTAAATTCTTTTTCTAAACCGTCGTAGTTGGTAATGATTTTATGATCCAAAACAAATTCTTTTCCAAATACCACGATCAGGGCTAACAGGCGATGATTCTTTAAAAACTTTTCTGTGGAAATCGTTATTTCTGGACTGTAATCTTGGTTATATTTGTCGCAGTAGCGTTCAATTATTTTTGCAATAAATTTGCGGTATAAATCAATTATATTAACTTCGGTGAAGTCTATAGATTCATATTGATGAAGGAAAATTAAAAATTTCAAATACAGGGGATTCTCTTGAAAAATATTCGGTATTTGTTCTAGATGCATATCCTCAATATTTTTGCTGGCAAGATATTTCACTAAATCATTTCTTCTGATGGGCTCGATTCTCAATAATTGAACTTCGAACTTGTCCACGAGTACGCTCTCGGAAATTAATCTGGAGCAAATGATTACGGTTATATTTGAGTTTATCAAGCTCTCCAACAAACTTAGTACTTTCTTCTCATAAAAGGGCAGTATTTCATCGAAAGAATCCAAGAATAATGTTAATCTTCCATTGTTTTTATGAGTGACGTAAACGCTTTCGATGAAATTTTGGAATTTAGACGCTTTAAGTTTTTTAAATAGAAAATTGAGAGGATCTTCAATAAATTCTTTGGTCGACTGTTGAAAATCCTTCCGATAATCTGTAAGATTGAAGGTGAGAACGTAATTTCGCTCGTTGTACATCTCAGACAACTTGTGTAGCAGATGAGATTTTCCCATACCTGGCTCTCCACTTATAACGACCAAATTATTTGTAATCTCTTTGAAAAACGTATTTTCTTCGAAAGTGTGCACGTCATATGCAATGTACTGACTGAGATTATGGATGTTTTTATACTTCACCAATTCCAAACAACCATTTATTGCTTTGAAAAGAATTAGTTGGTGATTTTTCGAACACAATTTGTTCCAGTACTTCTCCGCCGATTCTTCCCGAATACTCACCATTACAGATTTGTTTACTTTCCTGACATTATCTATGTTAAAACTGCTGGATTTTTTGATGATACGTTTTGTATATGAATTCAAAGAATTTATATTGCCGTAGACAAGACAAATTATTTTTTCTTCTTTCTCGAACAGTGCTAAGTCAATTGTTGTTTTACGTAAGTATCTGCTAATATATCCTTCGTTTTTAAGACCCAGTATTTCTCCAATTATTGGAATAGATTTACGATATGCCGTCCGAAGAACACCCTGTCCATCTTGATCCTCTAAAAAATGCTTAATCTTCAAGCTTACGCCTCTTAGGTACTCCAACTTGTCATCTCTTTGACGTAAAACATATGTAGTATAATTGTCGAATCCTTTCTGAGATTTAATTTGTTTTATGTATATGTTAACTTGATAAGGTTTACATCGAATAAGAATATTTTCGTTATTGTTACTTTTTAGAGCATTGACATTCATAGTTTTAGCATTTTCCCCATCTATGATAATAAATATCATCAACTCAGTCTCTTCAAAGCATCTTTTATTGAGATAAATTTTCCTCTTTTTGATTAGATCTAATATGTGGTAACAAGAAAGTTGTTTCATAGATTCTTTATCTTCAGCAATAACATCATTAAGGCTCACAGGATTTCTACCTTGCAATGACACCATGATACTATTAAGTAAGTCAATTTTTAATTGTGATGGATAAATATTCGAGATATCAGTGAATATCTTTAAACGATCGGTATTTATTTCGTCGCATATTCTCCTAACATCTCCGACAATTATAAACTTTTTTTGCAAATGTTCGTATTTCCGCAGAATTGATATATCGCCAACTGGTCTCAAGATCAGGGGCAGATTATCATTTTTCCACATCTCTACTATTAAAGCATCAATAGTGTCTGGAGAAACCAACCAATGCTGTAACTTACAACGACCAGCGAAATTTTTGATGTCAAATTTTTTTGGCAATCTTCCTTTATTGCATATACAGTCGTTCCATTTAAAATTACAATCGTAAACTTCATTAATTTGCTGCAGAAAACAGCCATATAAGCTTCGTTCTATATCAGGAATATCATCGACTATTGTCATATCGTGGGATAATGTGATTTTGTTCCAGATGCGTGATTCTTCGACATTCATGTCTATTGCTGCAGTTGGTTTAACAGTAATACTGGATAAATGTATATTGAGCACTTCGGTTTCGAAAATCTTTTTCGTCAAACCACTTACTTTGGGCATGTTGAGAAATTTATCAATGTACTTAATAATTTTTTCAGTGTCCTCTTTGGAAAATTCCAGGACTTGTAGTATATCGTAAAATATTTTCCCGTTGTTCGATTGATTTAGAAACAGGTGAAATCTATGGACGAAATCTATAGATATGTTCGAATCTTCAGGAATCAGTTTGAAGCAACCAGCTGGTCGCTCGAAATTAAAAATAGGTTTATAGCTTTCGTTAGGTACTACTTTACAAGAAATTTTCTCGCATCCATCATCATTCTGCCGTTCAATTATGGAAGTCTTACTGATGTAATTATTAGAATAAAACCAAAATTCTATATTATCGCTAGGCACGTCACTTAAAATGTTAATTTTGTCTTTGTCTCTACTAATATGCGCTATAAATTTTTCGTAATGTGCTAAGTTATGCTTCTCTCTATAAAAATTTATTCTGGTCTGTCTATGCTTTATTTGTCCTAAATAAACATGGGGTTGTTCATCTGCTTTAAACCAAACTTTAACAATTAGATCATCGAAACCAGGTATGTTGCCGGCGTTTGAGAAAATAACAAAATCTTGAACGTTGTCATTGTCCGACAGGGACGCGGCAATAAATGTGATGACCTTAAACTGATATTCTCTGCCGACGTCGATTGTACCGGGCCTCGGTAGCATTTTTAAAAAATCTCTACAGAAATATTTTTGGAATGTATATCTGAAAATAAAACGCATTAATCAGAAAGAAAGAATTTTGGTAAATTATGATAAAAGTAATTAAGTATTTAATATAGACAAAATTAAAAAACACGGACACTTACGAGAGTGAAAATGCTAGTGACCGATCTAACAAAAATATTGATTGTACGTGTCCAAATTAAACAATAATGTTTTCAAATAACTGCTTAAAGGCACAGAGTAAGGTGGCTATCAATGAAACAGAGGCCCTCCATTGAGCCAATCAATTTCGGTTTTGCCTGATCACATTTCGCCGGCTTTTCATCAAAAATATAGTTAATATGAAATAGGTAGAGTATGTGATTGTAAAAACCACTTTCAATGACATGTTTTGACCCAAAAAAATATGGCAAATTTTAAGCAACTTTTGTGTTATTTTAGAATAAACATTTTCAGAAAGTTAGTGGTTAATTTCTTTCATATTGTTGAGTATTTTAAACTAAGCATTTATGTAAATACGCATATAAACATGTAGTAATTAATATATATATATAAAAGTGTCCCAAAATTAACGCAAGATTTGAATTAAATAGAAAACTCAGTTTTTAATCCTTTAATTGTTACTTTTTTTATTGATTCATAAAGTACATAGGGTAGGGTTATTTATGGAATAATACATCGGGCAAATGGCCTCCACGGCTTTGCATAGACATACGCACTCGTTTGTCGAAATTTTCCATGACCATTATGCATAAATATGGTTGAATTTCGTTGATGCATTGTTGAATCTCCTCCTTTAATGCACGGGTGGTTGTGGGCTTGTTGACATAGACCTGATTTCAAATAATTCCATAAAAAGAAATCCAATGGTGTTAAATCACACGATCTAGAGGGCCAATTCTGATCACCGAAACGAGAGTGTACACGACCTGGAAATATCTCATGTAATTGAATTGTTTCACGGGCTGTATGGCATGTGGCACCGTCTTGTTGAAACTACATATTGGCCACATCAATATCATCCAATTTCGGCAGAAAGAAATACATATGTTATCATGTCGCGATATCGAGCACCAGTAACAGTCACAGCTTGACCAGCCTCATTTACAAAAAAGTATGGTCCAATTATGCCTCCAGCCCAGAATACTCACCAAACAGTGACACGTTATGGATACATTTGTTTTTCGACAATCACATGTGGGTTTCCAGCACCCCAAAAGCGGCAATTTTGGCGATTAACAAAGCCATCAAGGTGAAAATGTGCTTCATCGCTTAGGATGATTTTGCTCGAAAAATCGGCATCCATTTGTTGATGTTCAATAATCCATTCAACGAACCCTCTTCGCTGTGCATGGTTATGAGGCTTCAGTTGTTGTGTTAATTGAATTTTGTAAGCATGGAGACACAGATCTTTAGCGAGTATACGCTGTAGAGAGCTTCTTGAAATTTGCTATTCTTGTCCAAGACGCCGAATTGAGGTTCCTAGATTGTCGCCGACACTCTCATGCAATGCTTCGATATTGATATTTGAATGACTTGTTTTTGGACGACCAGTGTGTTTAGCGTCTCCAACGGATCGTTTTTTTTTAATGTTGCCAACACTTACTACACAAATGGCGACAAATTCAAATCTTGCGTTAATTTTGGGACATCCATTATATATATAGATTATATTATAGAAGAGTTTCATTTGAGTTTTAAAAACCTATAATTATTATATATGGGTTACTTATATTCCACAATCTAATTAAGGAGTAAAAACATTGAACAGACCACTTCCATTGTATGTATATACTTGAGTTTGGGTATAATTTCTTGTAATACTAAATATGAACATAATGTAATTTAAATTGACCTAAAATAGCAAATTTACCAATGTAATTTAGAAATTTTATTGGAATTTGGATCCTCTAAAACCAGTTTGTGTGGGCTTTTATATTAGTTGAAAAGTAAATATATACCTAATATTGTGTAAGACACCTACAATATCGACAAAATGGTAAGAGAATATGGTGTGCCTAAATAATTCCGTACAACGATAAATTAATAAAAAGCTATCAATATACAAGTTTTATGTAATTCTGAAAATAATTAGTTTGTGAATGAAATGTCAAATACAAAGGATGAAGAATAAACACCCATCACAATTATATTACAGGAAGTGTTGGGTGTTCTTTTAAAAATATATATATATATATATATATATATATATATATAAAACTGTAGTAAGAAAGTGTCCAATAAATGACATAAGCGAATTAAGAATTGTATTGAAAAATGTTAAAAAGTAAAAATCTAATGTAAAAGTTCAATTTTACACGGAATAAAATAAATAGAAAGAATTGAAAAAATTAATTTGAGATGTTTTAAACAGAATTATTTATGACGTGATTAATGTACTGGCTGCACGAAAGGAGAGCCATTCAGAGCTATCTGAACCAGCTGTCCTAAATGGCTCTGAAGAGGGCCAAGAGATGCGAAACTGGATATAAAAGAAAGAGACACGGTCGAACGAGAGAAAATTCGTTTGCGCTTCCAAGCAGTCAGACATCCAAAAACTTGAAAATAATTGTTTTCATAAAAACCATGTTGACAATGACCAAGCAGCTTTGGACATTCTAGATTTCAGTTTGAACATGGTGGTTTAAGTTAAAATATCATTTTGAATATTAAACATCAATTGTGAATGTTCACTATTAGGCAGGCGATGGATGTACCAAACAACTGATGTTTTTTACTTTTATTTTAAAGGCAAATAAGTAATTGAAATATTTGTTTATTTTGGATTATAATTTTTGTGTTTTTCAAAATTGTATTTTATGTATTGCTGTAAATATATGGAATCACAAATCATATGAGTAGGTCGGCGATAGCTATGATTATGTGGAATGAATACATGTATAAACAGTTTATTTATTTAATTTCTATATTCATAAGCAAGTTTCTTTGAATACAAATTCAATAATCTGTTTCAAGATTACCGATCTTTTAATATAACTGTATATATATTTAGATGTCTTTAACCAACTTGTTTATTAATAACGTGTAAATGTTTTTAAGATCACGTAACTTTCCCTGTATATAAATTTCATTTCCTGTTATTTGTTTTGAATGTCACCAAAATTATTCATTTCTTTTTAGTTAATTTTGTCAAATTTAATAAATTATAGTTTGTAAGTTGTAATCTATCGCTGCATGTTAACTGGATGATAGGCCTGGTTTATTCAAAAGAACTTCAGCTCAGTCCCTAATCATTTTACAAAAGAATTAAATAAAGAGAGTCTCAATTTCAAATAAATATTATGCTGTATGGAAGAACTTATCTCATAACATAGACTTAATTCTGAAAATCTATAGGTGTGTGAATAAGTGAGAGTAAGTACAGGCTCAAAATTATGATTAATTATGCACTAATCTACGATAACATTTGCACGATTAGAGAGACTAGACGATTAGGCGTGTTTTCACGAGTGACGTTGAAGTAAAATTTTGCGAGGCGAATGAACCTTATATAGTTTCCATGAGTAAACTAATTATGAGAATACAGGTTTTTTCGTGAAAGTAATTTTACTTTTAAAAGTACCATGGCCTGAACTAAGTTCGTTTCGTTCTTTAGGTATGTCTTCCAAGATCACTGTTTCCTATTTGCAAATGTTCTGTGTACGTATCAGGTGATGTAATACCAAGAAACAAAACACCAAAATGGTGAACCAACAATTTTCGCGCTATAGTTATTAAACAAAATAAAAGCTTACACGCAAGTAAGAAAAACAACGCCCATGCTAAACGTTTTCGGTTTAGGTTTATTAGCATTTGCTGATGTTACATCGCCATTACCAATGGTCTAATACATTACTCAAGCGAGCTTCGAAAAATACGCAGAGCTATAAATGTTAATTCGTACGCCTTACAAAATCGAACTACTCCAAAGAACAGTGAAAAATCGATAATCCTATTTTGGCTCCATGCTTAAAAAAAGCGGCAAATATTCACAAAACCACTTCTTAGATAACTGTGGATCAAGAAACTGCTTTTGCAGCACGCGTGCAAATTAATCCGAAGAAGATAATTCAGGGGTTAAGAAAGTAACGGAAGTTTTTTTGTTATATTTGTTTTTAAGTTTTACTTCCGATGTGTTTCAGCAGAAGGTCCTCATCATTGAAAAACTGACTCCCTTTTAGCTTCATTTCCATATGCGGGAACAGTGCAAGATCGCAGGGAGCAAGATCTGGACTGTAGGGACGATGCTCGAAAAGTTTCAAATCTGTCGTGGTCAAATATTCGGCGCAGGCTTTGCCGCGGTGAGCTGGAGCATTATCATGATGGAGGAACCAGGTGTCCATTCTTGACTTTGGCTGCAGGTTCTTCATAGATCCAATGACTTTATTCAGGCTGTGTTCAGTATACTACTTAGCTGCGACTGTCTTCTGTGTATCCAAAACGACGCGTTTCACAATTCCACTCGATTTGAAAAATACAGCTATCATTTTCTTCTTTACGGATAGGGATTTTCTGACAACTACGGGTGTGTCCTCATCATCAAAGACCCTAACTTTGTTTTGAGCTTTAGTCGGCACATCGTAATAGTACAGCCAAGTCTCGTCCCTGTCACGATGTTGTTCACATACCGAGAGTGTCCCTTACTAAGCTTTTTTAGCATCTCCCGGCGCCAAGTAATACGTCGTGTCATCTGCTCTTCAGTCAGTCGATGAGGCACCTAGAGAGAACAAAGTTTCTTCACGTGCAAATGATCATGCAAAATCGAACGACATGTTGGTGCATTTAGGCCTGAAGCATCCTCTATCTGTTGGTAGGTCACTCGCCTGTCCTCGCCAAGCATTTTCCTCACAGTAGTAACGTTTTCCTCCATAACTGACGTTCGTGGCCTCCCCGGCCTCTCAGCATCCTCCAAAGTTAAATTTCCCCCTTGGAATTCTCTAAACCACCTGATTATCGTTGTGCGACGTGGACAAACATCACTTAGTAGAGTCATTTCTTCGAAGCACTGGTCTATGTTTAAACCACGCACGAAATTATAAAGCAAAACTGCCCTTATCTCATTTCGTGACCACGATATATAAATAATAACTGAGCCCATCGACATGGCGCGGCGGCTACTATGCACGTATGAACATGTCTCAACATGCAGCAACAAGCAGTTTCCTACAATTCATTGTTGCGTCAAATTGAAAAATTTTCCTAGTACCCTTTGTATACTATATTTTAAATATGTCATATACTAGACTGACGGTATAATAATTACCAGATTTGTTTAGAATAAAAAAATTATAAATTAAAATTTCACCTCAGAACAAAATTTTGAAAATAAAAGCCGAAAATCTTTTAAAATTTTAAATAAAACACATGTCGAGTCGAGAAATTAGCATGTTTCTACGAATAATTCATACATCACTATTACTATTTTATTCAAAGAAAATATGAAGTAAGTCGAGCTCTTGCTTTTAATAAATCACCAAATATAAATGCTGAGTTAATGCTGGAAAAAGAATTATTTGGGACAGTACACTTACATAAATATTTAGGTGTCGCAATTAATGAAAACAGAAACTATTCAGAGGAACTGAGAACGACAACTAAAATAGCACGCACCACCTTCATTAACATGTTAGTTGGCAGACTGATCTCATGGGACCAGTATTAGATTCGATTTACACGCCATGTTGGTCCCATGAGAATCAGCTAATATTTCAGTATTTACTACATTGTTGGCTTAATATCTACTGAAAACAAACATTGTAGGAAACTAATACGAACATTATAAATTAATATTTTTGGGCTATTTTCATTGGAACTACATGTAATACGAGGGTCGTCTGAAAAGTCTCCGACCTAACAAAGATACAAGACATTTTCGATTAAAATTTATATTTGTTTTTCTACAGTTGCGTTGTAAATCTACACACTTCTCCCAGCGATGCTCCCATCTCTTTAACATGTCCAAATAGAACTCGGAGTTTTTTATAGTCAAATCAGTTCAAACAATATTCGTGGATTTTCGCCATGGTGTGAGACGTCGCGATGTCTTGGTGAAACAGGATTTTCTTTTTCTGCAAATGCGGCCGTTTTTTCACAATTTATGTCTTTAGTTTATCAAGTAATGAAGCGTCGCATGCTCCTGTAATAGTTTTTCCTTTTTGAAGATAATCGATTAAGATAATTCCATGACTATCCCAAAAAAAAAACAGTCGCCATCACTTTGCCAGCCGAAAAAACAGTTTTTGCTTTTTTTGGAGCCGGTTCCCCCTTTGCAGTCCATTGTTTCTTTGTTTCGGGCGTATAATAGTGTATCCAAGTTTCATCTACAGTAGTTAATCGGCGCCAAAACTCGGATTTATTGCGCCAATAGCATTGGAAATGTTCTTTCGAACACGTTTTTCGTCTAATGATAGGAAACGCGGCACCCAACGCGCGGTCAGCTTTCTCATGCCTAAATCTTGATTTAACATGTGACAAACACGTTCTTTGGACATATTCATAGCCTTTGCTGTTTCTCTCACTTTAATTCGACGGTCGTTTAGCAGCTATTGGTGAACTTTAGCGGTGTTATTGTCAGTAGTTGCAGGTTTTGGACGTCCCAACGTTCATCGTCTCCACGTTTAAATTCGGCTGCCCAAAATTTCACTGTGGTAAATGATGGTGCAGAGTCCCCGTACACAGAGTCCAACTCATCTTTGATTTGCGTGGGCGTATTGCTTTTCGAAAACAAATATTTAATGACAAGAAAAAAATTTATTATCAAAAATAGTTTTATTGCTTTTTAAAATATTCTGCTTGAAAATCAATGCACTTTTGCATTCATTTAAACCAATCCGAAAAACATTGCTGCCACTGTAAAAGCGGTATCTCCAAAATATGAGTTTTCAATGCCTGAACTGCCTCTTCCGGCGTAGACAACCGTTGACCACGAAGTTTATTCTTCACATGTGGCAACAAAAAGAAATCACAGAGTGCTAGATCAGGGCTGTATGGCGGATGGCTCATCAATTCAATGTTTTGCCCGGTTAAATGTTCAATTGTTTGAACCGACCTGTGAGAGCTCATATTGTCATGGTGGAGAATGATCTGTCGTTTTCAGTTTGTTTTCCTTATATCTTCAAAAACTTTTGGCAAATAAGTAGTTGTGTACCATTCGGAATTGACCGTTCTACAACTTTCTAAAGGCATGGTTGCAACGTCACCGGTTTTTTCGAAAAAACAGGCGACCATTTGTTTTGATGTGCTTCGAGAGCGAACAACTTTTGTTGGTTTTAACTTATCTTGGAATACCCACACAGACGACTGCTGTTTACTAATCAAGCTCATACGTATAGATCCAAGATTCGTCACCTGCAACGACTTTATAAATGTTCTTTGAAGCACCGCCATTGTATTTCTTGTGAATTTCTTGGCTCAATCGACACGAGTCCTTTTTTGAGCGGTTGTCAAATTATGTAGTATCCAACGTGAACATAGCTTCTTAAGGGCTAAATGTTCAGGCAGAATATTATGCACGCTGGTGTTACTAATCTCACGGTATGCCACTGCGTTAATGTTTTCCGACACAATAACATTTGTGGGACGACCTTCACGAATTTCATCGTCCAAAAAACGCCGTCCAAGTTTGAATTCACTATACCAACGATATACTGTAGTTTTCGATAGTGCTTCATCACCATATAAAGAATTCAGTTCCACATCGAAAGTTATGAAAAATAATTGCGCGAAAATATTCGCGAGTTAATTCCGTTTTTTCGCTGACATAAAATCTTCAAGTTACTGTCAACAATAGAAATTGCAACTGGTTAATAAAACTGTAGAGGTAAATATATTGTCAAAAATGACAAACTTCACGATGCAATCATCGGATCGGAGGCAACACTAACAGCGTTGTCAGTTCCCGAAATATAAATGGCTACCCTCGTACTAAGTGTACTTTCAAAGTAACCAGCTGTATAAAATTATTCCAGTTACAATCTCTTAATCTTTCAAAAAATATGTAATCTAACCTTTACGCAGTTTGTCTATTATTATCATCGGGTTACCCGTCAGTAGCCTAGAGGTGAAATGATAAAAGTGATTAATATTCGGTGAAAACGGGTTCGAATACATCAATTAAAGAATTGAGCAAGAAATTACTCGGAACAACGCTGATATTAGACGAACTACCGAAATGTTGGATTACATGCATTTTTAAACGACGGAAAAGCTAAAAAAGCAATTCAAATAGTGACATATGATAAACGACGGAGAGAAAGAAAAATAAACGAATGTTTAATTATGGCTGCAGGTTGACTGTAAAGTAACAGAATTTGGTTTCTCCAACAGGTTTTCCCACAATGAATATAATTTGAACTAATTCAAGGATCACCTTCTATGTACATATATTGATAAAACTACAAACAGTATTTCGACAATTTAATTTCTATCTATTTTAGACGATTATCAAAATAATTATTTGGTCAAGTTTCCAGGAATGACGGCACATGCCATAAAAAACAAAACTTATCAACTTTTGTATACTGCGATTAAATGTAATGCGCAATTTCTCAGATTCTGGATTAGGAGAACAAAGTTTAAGTACTTTTTGAGTTATCAGTTTTTCTCGGAATTTTTGTTGTTGTCGCTGTCCTTATCCGGTAATTATAGGAAAGCATGTGTTTGGAATTTTTACTAATGCTTATTTTTTCGCTACTAACAAATGCTTGATTTTGAGCAGAATTTATATATTCTAGCACAATCAGTAGATAAACGTGCATTTTATTACATTTATATATGGTAGGCCAAAAATGATTATACAATTTATTTCTGGATTTAAAAACTAAATTCCATACTCTTATTTCGAATTTTAGTATCGTTTTAAAGAGTAGGCTTTAGAATTATTTAAAAGACACTGAATATTAATGACAGTTGTAAAAATGAAAACTTGGTTAGTACCATAAAGAATGTTTTACGTTGAAAAATTTGCTAAAGTGAGGTCATTAATCAAGTGCAACGTGGTTTCGAAAAAAAATTGATGCACCTACATGGTCTACTACTTTAGACTTGACTGAAAACTTTAGAATAGAGTAATTTTTAAAAAGCAAAACCACAAGAATGCACAGATCTGCATGCAATCGTCAAAATTAAGAAAGGATCTGTCAGGCAATTATTCAAAGCTCTAGAATAGAGATAAACACACGACTGAATTAAATTCTTTTATGAGAAGTTTGTGACAAATTATTAAGGAAATAAAGTTTCATAAACACAAGATTACTGAAGTTCACTAACCGATCACGGAAAGCAACAACACTTAGAAATATGAATCGACAATGTAATTTTATTTGAGTGAAGATCTAAATAGAAGAAGAGAGAAATAACACTGGTTATCACAAGATGGATCAGGACATTTGAATGAAAATTTAAGAAAGACATAGCTTAATCATTCAATTTCTCGAAAGAGAGACATTGTTACATGCACAATTGTGTTCATATTTTGCAATCACAGCTGTACATTGTGGAATTGCAAAATTTAGAGAATAATTATTAGAACGACTTAAGTTTTTTTGACAAATTACTCTTATCGCCATCTCCTATTCGTCAGTCTAAGCTTATAATCAATACTACTGAAGGATTATAGATCTCTTTAAAGTTTTTAGTAGGTTTGTAAGATTATCATTATAATAATTATTTGAAGTTATTCCTAGTATTTTGGAATTAATTGCCATAATAATGAGTCGGTATTTTGAGTTTCTCCGTGTCTTTTTCCCCTCCACATAATCTTTTGCTTTTCATAGATTTCAGTCAACTATAAACCATAAAGTCAATTATTTAATGCGATTAGTGATTCGGCAGTGAAGTGAACGTTATTTTCTTATATGATTTATTGTTATTGTTTTTTATGTCTTTTTCGTTGTTGGGAAGTGCTCATTAATGGCACATATAATAGAATATTTTTTTTCGTACCATTACTAGACTTCCGAACTAGAGTTCCGAACTGTAACGCAGACGTTTCTTTTTTAAATACATGTCTAGTACATATACACATAAATATATCTTTTTTTTTAAATCGTGTATTGCAAAATATTTGAACAAATATAATAAACTTATACTAGTGCTTAATTTTTATTATTTGTCGATAAAAGGGGATCCCTCTTTTTTTCCTTTGTTAACTAAAAACCGAACGTATTTTATCGATACACCTTTTGCTTCACTATTATCTTAGGGCTTTCAGGGTAACAATATTGTGGCGTCCTATTAAATCTAATTAACAAGGAACCCCCCCCACTCTCCGAGTTTATTTCTTGAGATAGTTTCAGCATTCTAGAGGCCAAGCAAAGGGATCGTTTAAGGTTATGATACGGGCTTTTCTTTGTTCTAAGCACAGGACGGGACGTTACAACCTTGAATTGATTTTCAAGGTCGCCGGACATTGCTACAGATTTTCTTATAGAATTTTTCAGGAGCTAAGCAAGCAATAAATTTTGATGAACTGAAAAGAAATATGAGAAGAGAGTTTCAAGCTATACCTCAGGAATTATAAAGTCATATCCAAATTCATCAAACGTGTTGACAATGATAGAGGTCCCTTGAAGCAATCAGTATTTCTTAAATAAATTCCCATTCACGCATTTTAATGAACATTTTTTTGTATGGCTCGTAACATTTATCATTAAATTAAGAAATTAATCTGCAAAACCTTTTTTGGTAGGCTTTTCCGTATTCAATCAGTACGTTTGATAATTTTCATTCATAAATTAGACATTCTGTTTGCTCGTTAATGCACAAAAATGTATGAGTAATCGATCTTTAAAATCTTATCTAAGATATTTTTTTCCTTTCCTTATTGTTCAGAAACTAATTTCTAAATCTAGGTCAGTTTTTTTTAGTAGAATTTTGCCCAATGTTAAATTCTGGTTAACGAAATTATTCTAAAAGAATGACAAAGAAAGTTAACATGAGATTGAATTACTAACGTATACAACCTACGCCCAATTTTAAAAATACTCTATCTAAATAATCTACTTAAAAATAAGAGCTTGTAAATCACATTATCTTCAAACAATATTTATCAGAAAAATCCATTAACGGAACATAATATTGTAAAAAAATATGTAAAAGATGCCAGAAAGTATTTACAGTAAAAACAAAGTTATACTAATTACAATGTACGAGGATGGACTAAAAAGTTAGTGGAATGATGGATAGGTGGTGCTGTTTCAGACTAGGCAAGTGGTCCTCATAATGAATATATGTAAGAGCATCTCGGAATTTTTGACAAAATATGTAGTCTTGAAATTCGTGATCTTATGATGTACTCTTTCTTGAAAGGCCTAATCAGCAACAAATATTCGTTATGAGAAAAAGGATTGTACATACTGAAGAACTTGGCTCCTTCATTTTCCATTGTTGATAAATGGGCTTGTAAGTGCGAATATGGTCGCACGACCGTTAAAGATGCACGTACGAAATCTGTCACTATACTAGAGATTGTTGAAAAAGTACATGCTATGGTGTTAAAAGACAGTCATTTGAAAACGTTTGAGATAGCAGAGGCTGTAAACATCTCCAAAGAATGCGCGACAGTATTTTGAAAAAAGGGCCAGGAAGAATCTGTCCGTGAGATGGGTACTGTGATTGCTTAGTGTTAATCAAAAATGGTTATGAATATAAATTACTCTTGAGTGTTTGGAGAGTAGGCAGATGTTATTCGCCGATTTATCACCATATACGACTGGGAAAAACAATCTACTAAACAGTGGTGGCACAGCTCTCCTTTCCCAAAAGAAAGCTGTTCCATTAGAACGAAAGGTGATCGTTTCTATTTTCTTAGATACAAAAGGTATCCTTGTTGATTAGCGTTCAGAAGACAATACCATCACAGACGCATATGACGCGAGTCGTTTAACAAATTAAAGCAAACAATCGAAGAGGGGCATCCTGGTTTAGCCAAGAAAAAATTATTTCCCTTTGCACAGCTCTACACAAATGTCGCTATGGCAAAAATTGACGAATTAGAGTTTGATTTGTTGCCGCATCCATCTTATTTACCGGATTTAACACTGTCGGATTACCACCTTTTCTTATGCCTAAAAAATACTTTGCAGGTCGTAAATTTTTAACAAACGATGTTAAACCTACCTTGGATCATCGTTGGCATAGATGCGTCGATGTGGCAATGAATTATGTTGAGAAATAAATGCAAAATTCAAACTCTGGAGTTCTTTTCTTTATTTTTATTCCATGGACTTTTCAGTTTATTGTTTTACTTAAATAAAAAATTATATATCAATTGAAAATTAACATCCATAAATTATTGGACATTTCCCCTTTTAACTACGTAATATATTTTTAGAAAAACTTTTAAAATAAAGATAAAGATCTTCATCATTATATTCTTTTGCTGTACGTTTTATAAAATTATTTTGTTTGCAGATTTACATAAATCAGATATATGATCTCAGAAGAAAAAGTTATGGTAAAAATTGTTTCAAGTTAGGTAACAATATAACATCTTTCATTTTTCAATTTTAGGTCATCCTTGTGACCTCAAAGGCCAAGTTTATTCATATTATTTTGTAGAATTACATCTTCTTAAGTCAAATTTATTGTTCGCACAAGTTAATATTGGTCAAGAAACAGTTGACGATAAATTAGAAGTTACTACATTAACAAAAACTACGAGGAATCAAAGTCGAAACATATGATACTCCTAAATTGACGCAATCAAATTATGTGTATATATATTTGATTTCTCAAGAAAGCTATGACGCATTTTGGCAACAAGTGCTAGGGTTATTCACATCTATCATTATGCTATGCAATATGATATCTTAAAATTGTGAGAGCTTTGGTTGATTGTTTGAAATTTTATAAAAAGTTGAAAATATTTTTTATTTCCGTAAAGAGGGAAGAACGCGCATCAAGCTTGTGAAAAGCATAACGTTTACGCTAGTAGTGCTCTACAAACGTCAAGGCCAACGATGGTTCATGAAATTTCGTGCTTATAATTTTAATCTTAACGAAACTCTTCGACCAGAGAGGGTAGCTAAGGTTGATGATGACAAAATACATAGCATTAATTGAGTAAAATCCGCAGCACACGATACGAGACATTGCGGAAACGTTAAATATTATTCAAATATTCACACAGCCACATGAAAAGAAATTGATTTGACAACGCGTATAAACATCTGCGATATGGTCATTAAATGTGAGGAAAACGATCTTTTTTGAACGACTTGTTGTTGATGATTAAAAGCGGATTTTTTACAATAATTGGTGCGACAATGGTCTAGACCTAAAGGTTTGTCTCAAACACCGTCAATAACAGATATTCATTAGGGGAAGCGACAACAATATGGCGCGAAAATGATTGATTTCAGTCGTGATCTAAAGATTCTCCTTAAACGTCATCAAAAGCAATCAGAGTAATGCTATGCTTTTGGTGCGGTGGGATTTTAAAGATGTTTGTCCGAGCTTCTATCAAGAAATAAAACAATCACTTCAAGTGTGCACGGATGGAAATTGGATAGCTCAAACAAGTCCATTATCCATAAACGTACACGGTATTATGGTGGTATTATGTCACAACAGATACAAGTTTAATCGTCCGTTAAAAATTATTGGATATTGGATGGGATGTGTTGACACACCCACCATGGTATAACGAGCGTAGTTTAATATTCGACTCAAAGGAGTGATAAATATAGGTCTTTCTATGAACGAAAAATTATGAACGTCATTGAAGATTGGCTAAAGGTTATTCAGGATAACAGGCTATGTAAAAGTAATCGGCTTTTTTTTAATATAAGCAAACTAAACAAAAAAAATTGTTCAACTTTTTCGACAACACAGTATGTGTATATGTATTTATTATTCTTCGATTATGACAGAAAAGGAGACGGTGCCTCAATCGATTAAAATTACTTATTGTATGAGTAGTTAAAAAACTGAATTCTCAGAAACATTTTGCAGATCACATACGATAGCGCGCAACGGAAGTGCACTACATTCATTCGAATATCTCACGTGCTCTGATTTTGATATAATTTTGATGCACACCTTCTAGTTTGAACTTCGATAGTAAAAGAAAGTATAGAATGAAATTTCATTGTTTGATCTACTAACCTTTGATGTCTTCAGAAAATGATTTTAAAATGTCTTTGAAAATTTGGGTTGCCAGTAGGTTTTTGTAGGTAAAAACTAAAATTAATTGCACCTACCTGTTGTGGTAATCAAAGATGTAGATGTTAATTTATATAGATCACTTTTAAAAATTTATCGAAGTGCTCATTACATAAGAAAAATTTCTTACACACATTCGCAAAGATGCACGTCTTGTAGCTCTATATAAGGCCACGGTGCATGCACTTTGTTTATAGAAATAAATCGATCCTATTAATTAGATAGTATACATTAATAAGTTTATCTTGATTATTTATATTTGCATTTTACGTTTGATATAAATAGATTATTTGGTGATAAGAATTTAGATTATAACATATTTATTGTAATATAATTTTTGGAGATAAAAGTACTATAAATTCTGAAAATATTTCTAAAATATACCACTTACAGCACAATAAATGAGTTGTGATGTACATATGTATGTGAGGGGGATTTACAATAAAGAATACACGACGTCGAACATGAACATAGTAATTGGGAGGAAACGTCATTTAAATTGCAAGAATTTTTTGTTTTGCTATTGTGTCTGTGATGACAAGTCGTTTGATATTGTACCATCATCAGAAACATTTACATTAGAAGCTTTTGTTTGTGTTTGTAGTCACATTCCTCGACAGAATTGCTTTCATTTTTTTGATAGCACTTTTTACATTGATCAACAAATGTTGAACAAGATTCGGGACTAACCACAAGCTTATTTAAGATTTTAGTAATATGCGACAAAGATTAAGTATGTCTTATGTAAGTTGTATTGGTTTCGTATAGAGTTAATGCACATATTACTAAATAGTTACCGGTGTTGATTGATTTTAGTGTATAAATCATTTATTATGTTTTTTTTGTAATATAGCTAAGAACTTAATCCCAAAACAGAATCCACGCCTTCAAGGATATACCAATAATATTCGAAATAATCCATGTTTATGTTTTCTGAGTCCAGTGACTACCACAAAAGTGAAGGACGTAATCCAAAAAATTAAAGCAAAGAATACTTCAGACACTTATGGAAAAACACAAAAATACTAAAAGTATGTCCAGAACTAATGTCAGAATCGTTGAAGGATATTATCAATGCATGTTCTAACAAAAGGCATAGTTTCTAATAAAATGAAAATATCTAAAATAATCCTTATACATATATAAATCCAGTGAAGAAGCTTCTTGTAATAACGATTAGTTTACCATTTCAAAACCACTAGAAGCAGCTTCATTATCATTCCTAGATAATTCTTTTTCAATTAATCAATATTGATTCTATAGTGAAAAAACAACAATAGACGCTATTGCGGCTTTTTAACCTGTACGGGGTGCCATGGGAAGAAGAATGTATGGCGCTGTTTTGCTATTTATCGAAAGCATTTGACTGTATACAACAAAGTATTTTACTTGCGAAAATGGAACGTTTTGGTATCAAAGAACAAGTACTGAGATTGCAAACGTCTTACTTTAACAATAGAAAACAGGCGGTATATGTCAATTGGAATTTAAGTGAAATATTAACTAGATAATATGGAATACTACAGGGATCACTTTTTGGACCTTTGTTATTCTGCGTATATATAAATGATCTTCCACACATCCTACGTCCATAGTTACCCTGTATTGCATGTAGATGACGCGACTTTTGTTTGTAGAGGTAACAATATAGAACATCTGTTAAGGTGTATGGAGTTTTAAGTCAAGTTTCAAAATGTCTCTTCCAATAGTCTGCTTCTTAATGAGGATAAAATAATTTATTTACATTTTACATCCAAACGGATTAAAACTCCAGATAACACAGGATCTGCAAAATTGTTTGGGAATATATTTGGATACTAGACTTACTTGGAGAACTCATGTTGACATTCTCTCCAATAAGTTCTCCTCTGCATTATACGCTATTCGAAAAATACGAAATATTGTAAATAAGGAAGTTTCTGTAACAGTCGAGCATGTATACTTTCATTCTCGAATGAGTTTTGGGCTTCAACTATAGGATAATTCAGCACATGCTGACGATATATTCCTATGACAGAAGAATGCAGTCCGAATAATACAGAAAGTAGACTAGTTTACACACTGTAAGCAGTTATTTATATAAAAAACAGGATAATGTCCCTTTCATCTACATGTCTACATAAACAACTATTACAAGCCAAAGAGAATTACCAGCATTAAAAAGAAGAGATACGTTAATAAAACTACAATTGAGATCGAGCGATAAGGTTCAAATTCCAGCCTACCGGGCTTACTACCGCTGCTCAGCATACACCTGCAATTATTAGATACACTACCCTCAGAGTGGATTGAGAAGCAACTTCAGGATTTTGAAAAACATCTAACGATATTTCTGCAAAATTGTTCTTATTCTGTTAATGAGTTTGCTGAATTTATGAAAAAGCTTTAATGTACAAATACTATAAATAATGCTTTATAGGTTTTTAGAATACATACAGGTTTTCCAATAAGGACTTCACAACTTTTTTTCAAAATAAAATGCAGCCCATTTGAGATATTTCAAAAACTTTATTATCGGGTTGAAGTACAATCAAAACATTTATGAATGGAACTCGACTTCGTTCATATGGCCACCGCGGGCACGTTTGCAGCGGTCGATTCGGCTGCTATTTCGCGTTCAATGTTGGCTCTGAGCTCTTCCAACGTTGTCGGCTTGTTGGCATAGACCAATGACTTGACGTAACCCCAAAGAAAAAAGTCTAGAGGCGTTAAATCGCACGAACGAGGCGGCCAATCGACTGGTCCATTTCTTGAGATAACACGCTCATCAAACTTACTTTTCAATAAATCGATTGTAACGTGTGCTGTGTGGCTTGTGGCACCGTCTTGCTGAAACCACATGTTGTCCAAGTCCATATCTTCCAATGCGGGCCAAAAATAATCGGTAATCATGGCGCGATAACGATTACCATTGACAGTAACGTGACGATCATTATCGTCGACGAAAAAATGTGGCCCTACGACGCCGCCGGCATGCAAACCGCACCAAACAGTTATTTTTTGTGGATGAAGTGGTGTTTAATGAAGCACATGTGGATTTTCACCCGACCAATAACGCATATTTTGCTTATTGACGAACCCATTGAGCCAAAAATGAGCTTCGTCACTGAAAATGATTTTGCGATGAAATTGATCATCTTGGCGCATCTTTTCTAGAGCCCAATCGGAGAACGTACGTCGCTTCAAATGGTCCATGGGCTTCAATTCTTGAGTCAGCTTGATCTTGTATGGGTGTAAACTAAGATCTTTATGCAAAATTCGCCATAAAGTGGTCTGGGCGATGACCAACTCTTGAGAACGCCGTGGAATTGACTGATTTGGATCATTTGCTACGGACGTTTCAACGGCAGCGATATTTTCGACACTTCGACCAACCCGTTGTCTCACTGGCACCGCAACATCACACAACGAATATGTAGACTCAAATTTTTAAACTTGTTACTGCCTGTCTACTAGGGCGAGAAATACGACCGAAAATCGGAGTTAACGCTCTTAAAGTAGCGGTTACCGACTCCGAATTTCTGTAGTAAATTTTTATAATTTGCAGACGTTGTTTGTTCGTGTACTTTACCATGATGAAAATGTTAAGTTTACTGAATAAATTGACAGTGACAGTTCGATGATTAGTGAAAGGGTGCGTTCACAAATTGAATTAAAAGTTGTCAAGTCCCTATTGGAAAACCCTTTATATGAAAACACACATACATACACACAAACTTTATTACATGGTAGTAAGAGGTATTTTGGAGGAACTGACTTAGAAGAAATGGAAATATGAAATTGGCAAAACTAGAAGGAGGAAGAGCATCGGAGCAATTTATACAGCGACGAACAAGTATGGATAATTTCATTTGTAGTGTGGCAGTGTAACTTCGTTGACTCGAAGTTGCACTGCCTGGTGGCTTAATTGGTAAAGTAGTCGTCTAGAAAACGGCAGGTAGAGGTTCGAGTCCTTCTTCAGCGCAGAAATTTTTAATTAATTTCTGTGTATTTAATTAACGATGGAATAGCAGAAAATAATATAATTTTCATTAAACTTCCCATCGTGAAAAACTTAACTTATATGTTTATATATAATTATTGACTTCATTCAGTATATTTTATGACGTCTAACGTCATTTATTCATACAAAACACTACGCGTCCCGTTGAGGACAATTTATCATGAAATATCGTACGTTTCGTCATTTTTATTGCTCGTGTGCAAACTAGAAGCTTGTTTTATGGTGACAACTGCGCTCGAACAAATAAATCCGAATTTATAACCCGTTATTTAGAAAAACTCCAACTCGCTCGACCTCATCATTATTGTGCGCAAACAATTATCAAGCTGTAATCGTTGTGTAATAATGCCTTTTCCCCGGCCTCTCTATTTGTTTACTTCAACAACAAAGTGACGGGCGAAGAGGATTGATTAGGACGGAAACTGCGAGAGCACAAAAGAAATACGAAATAAGAATTTCCGGAATTATCACGTGCTAGTTCTGAAGAATGGAAAAACTTGAAGACGGTACTTTTTAATTACCCCCTCTGTACATTTTTTAATTAAAAAAGCCCGAGCTTATTTGCACTTGTTAGCGTTGAGTTTAATTAATTTTAAAAAGAATGTATATGTGAGACTCAGGGAGCGAGAGAGAGAGATAAGAATTAATAAACTTTTACGTACCTTCGTCTTCCTTGAATTTTGATCCTTTTAGTGACATCGCCTGCATAGCACACCAAAGACAAACAATCCCCCTCTTCGTCACAGATGCCCAATTCAAATACCATAGAGCAAATTTACGCTTGTGCATTGTACGGTTCTCCCTCTCTCTGTCTCTGTGGTTGTAATTCAAACTTCTCGAATGGTATTGCCATTGTATTCGCGTTTAATTAGTCTATAATTAAATAGATTTGTACGTCGACGAGATTTACTGTATATAATGGAGGTAGTCCGCATATTCCTTGCGGACCCCAGAAAATACCCCGGGCTGCTTATCTAGTTCTCGAGAGTGAAGAGATTTTGCTTTGTGAGAGCGGTCTGATGAGGAAATTAACGTGTTCTTTGTTTCAAGTTTTCGTCGTATTTTGGTTTTAGAATGTGTTAAGGAATATAGTACTATTACAAACGAAGCCAAATTTAATAAAGCTAACCTTTGGTTTGATTTAATTACTTACGAAGAAAGTTACTGGCTTGAATTAAAATATAATCAAATACATACTACTGTGGGCAAAAAATAGTAAGACTTTGTTCATAATTTTTAAATTCTTAATTTATTCTTCCAAATCTATTTCGTCGCCCTTAAAGTAATCCCCCCCCCTGCCCCCAATACACTTGTGCCAACGTTTCTTCCAATTCTCGAAACAGTTGTTAAAGTAAATTTCAGGAATAGCCTTCAATGCGCGTAGCGATTCACGTTTAATGTCTTCAATTGACTTAAAACGGTTCCCTGGAGCGGTCGTTTGTGTTTGCTGAATAGCCAGAAGTCACACGGAGCTAAACCAGGCGAATACGGTGGTTGCGGTACGATATTAGTTGAAAATTTGGCGAAAAACTCACGAAGAATTAATGCAGTATGCGAATGTGCATTATCGTGGTGCAAAAACAAAGAGATGTCGGCCAATAATTCTGGCCTCTTTTTACGAATAGCATTGCGCAAACGACGCATAGCACTCAAATAGTATTCTTTGTTGACAGTTTGGCCGGTCGGAAGGAAGTCGGAGTGCACCATATCTCGACAATCGATGAAAACTGTCAACATAACCTTGATTTTTGTCTTGCTTTGACGTGGTTTTTTGGGCTTCGGCTCACCTTTGATACGATATTCGGTCGATTGATCGTCTGTTTTCGGGTCATAAGCGTAGATACAAGTCTCATCTCCAGTTGTGATGCCTTTCATTTTGTCTTGATAGTCGGAAAGCATTGTTTCACAGACGTCAACGCGACGCTGTTTTTCGAAAAAATTGAGTGATTTTGGAACAAATCGTGCTTTCAATTTTCTTAGGCCCAAATGATCTTTCAAAATGGTTTTCACTGATCCTTCCGATATTCCAACGATGCCAGTAAGGTCTCTGACTGTTAATCGTCGATTCTCAAGCACCAATTCCTTGATTCTATTGACGTGTTGATCATCAGTTGATGCTGATGGCCGTCCTGGACGTGGTTCGTCATCAACGCGTTCTCGACCCTCTGAATAATTTGTACCAATCAAAATCACTTGCTCGCGACAAACAATTATCACCGAAGACCTTTTGCAACATTCTGAACGTTTCCGCACCAGAAATTTGATTCCGTACACAAAATTTAATGGAACTTCTTCGTTGAATAATTTCACTCATTGTAAAAATCGCCGAATTCACTTTTTGTACTTCGGAAAGGCAAGCGTATACTAAACACTAATGATTATTTTGATATGACATTTGGCACAGATGTCACTGACAGTCGTACCAACCTAGAAAAAAAATATTTTGACGAATGGGCTTTCGCGCGAAATTTAAATTAAAATGTCTTATTATTTTTTGCCCACAGTAGTAGGTGTCTATGAAATATTACGTTGATACAGTCATTTTTACCATCAAATGAGAGTTGCCTTGAAAAACATTGTTAGGCATATGTCAAAGTTATTTTATTTATGGACAAAAGACAGTAGAATAACAAGAAAACAAACGAGCATTTCCGCTATATCTATTTGTGCGGGTTGAACAGAGGAGTTAATGTATCGAAAGTTGCTAGTACTATTTGTGGAGTTGACGGAGAAAACGTCATTGGAGAGAGTACAACACGAAAATGTTTTTTTTTTCGATTTAAAGAGGGCCTTTTTGACAGAAACGATTGTCAATGTTCGGAAAGACCATCGGACTTTGATAAAGATTACCTGTATGTTATAACTTATGATGATCTATCTCGAAAATTAGCCATTATAATGAATTGGAACCAATCCACGATGTATGGTTGCCGTATGCTGTGAGCGAAGACAACAAAAACTAGCGTGTCAACATTTGTTCCTTGTCGCTAGATCGGCATCGTTTAGCTTGTCAACATACAAGGTCGACCGTTTTTGTACCACATTGAATTGGTGGCAAAAAATGTTTTTTTCATGTTAAACTCTGCTAATTAGAAGATGAAATAGCGATCGACGGATAAAGCTATGTAAGAACGGTTTCCAGAAATGAAAATTTAATATCCCGAAGCTGCTAAGTATAATTAAAATAATAAAGTTAGAAATCGTACTCTAAGGAGACAAAAGGACTACAGAGAATCTAGGAAGCTTACAGGCTCTGTGTCCACATTTAGCAGCCTATATAATCTCTTTAATTTGGCCCTTTCAATATGATTTAACAAATTTAAGAGGGACTTTCTTCACGTTAGCCTAAGGTCTAAACTTTTCGAAATGCATTTGAAGAAACTATAGCCTTGGAAGATTTTTATAGCAGCATAGCAAATGCATTGAGATTTTATCAAATCTAAGAAGGACGATCTCTTAATACTAACTTTAAGTCTAACCAGGTAGAAGTAGTACTTTACTGGTGCAAATATCATTTTGTTGTTTTAATATTATTCTTTGTGAGTTCGGCAAAAGTAAAACATCAAAAATGCTGTGAGGTTTTATAGTTATAGTTATTCTAATCGAACATTATCAATAAAAAATCAGTTGCAAGGAACATTTTCAAATAGTAATCTCCTACAACTTGAAGTGTAGATTAAACTGTTAAAAATTTTTAAATTAATTAAGAAGGTTTTTATAAATAAATCATGCTCATTAGCTATGATAAAGCAATGCAAAATGAATATCGTTTTAATCTTAAATATTTAGAAGATTAACTTCACCTAAGACATTAAAAAAAGTCCTTGAATCCAAAATATTGGATACAATAGAAGAACACAATTATGTTACCGTTCGTAAGGGGATATATATACGGGAATAAAGCAACGCTCTCTATCAGTAAAAACCGAAAGTACTTAGTTGCCAACCCAATACAATATTAAGTAATATACGCAATGTTGCAAGCCTACATACAAAACTAAATAAACATAGAACAAAATATAAGTTTATAATTATACAAGATTTTTAGCAATCATTTTTAGTAATTACACATCGTATATATGTACCTACGAGCATATAAAAATGTGCGTACGCTGATAGAATACGAAAGTGATAAGTACAGTCTAGTTGTTTGCCTGGGAGCCAAAAAGTTTAACTTTCACAGAATTTCAGGTACGTCAATTCTATTAAGAAGCAGATGATAAAGAAATTTTATGTCATTATGGTGTCTATGATGCTCTAATTGTTGAATGTTAAATGTAGTCAATAGATAAATATAAAAGATAGATAAATATTAAAAAAATATGTATAAAAGAAAAGGTACTTTAGAAAGCGCATTTGCACTGATTCTAGTGCGAGGATATCTGTTTTATAAAGAGGTGACCACACCAACCATACATATTCAAGTTTGGATCTAACAAAGGAAATATAGAGCGGTATACTGTCAATTTATGAGAAAGACTTGGTGGTTCAAATTATGAAACTGAAAGTTTTTAATGCAGCATTAGATATCTCGTTGATATAGTTGTTGAATAATAGTTTAGAATCAAATGTGACATCAAAATACTTCATAACATGGCGTTTTTTCAAGATAAGAAATGTTCGAAGTGTAATTGAAGTGAATTGAGGAGTGTATGTGACACATTTAGATTTAGGAATGTTCATGTGAAGCCTATTATCGGTGCACCATGTCCGAATAGCATCCAACTGTGCAGTCATTAATATTGTTTATTACGTGAAATATTTTCAAATCTTCTGCGAATAATAATTTCTGACAGTTGAGAATTTCAACACGGTTGTCGATAAAAATAGAAAACAAAGGAAGCTTGAGGTTTGAGCCTTGCCTGTTTTTAGTTTAATATAGTGGCCTCCGTATGCCTGAATGAACGATATCGTACATTGTCTTATACGTTTCCTTAGAAATTTTGTTCATGTTTTTTTTCATAGTTACTTCGGGTCCATAATCAATTTTTAATTCTAACGAAACATCGGGTTTCCTAAATCCTATAAAGTATGAAAATAACCCAAATAACAATTCAAATACTAATGTATAAAGATATTTTCCTTATGATACCTTAGTGGAATGAGGTATGATGTTTAAAAAAGCCCAATAAAAGTTATAAGAAAGAAATGGAAAACCTTTATTTGTTTGCGACCTATGTTTTTTCAAATTTATTTACATATTTTTTCCAGGATTTTTTAATAATTTAAATAAATACATAAAATAATCATACAAACAAAATAAATGTAACAGAAAATATACAGTGATGCTAAAAATAACCTAACGATATGCTAATACAAAATCTGAATGGAGCGGACGAAACATCCGCCTTTACTTCGGCGCTGCCACCAAAACAGACTTAGCACGGTGGTGCAAACGAGTACTCTTACGCTTTTGTTATATCCCGAAATGCTTCCAAATAAATAAATATATTTAATTAGGGTGTAAAGTAGAAAGGAAATGCGTAAATAAACGTCTTCGCACGCGAATTCACTCGCGATATAAATTGTGGATATCTTCGCGCGAAAACAGAGAAGAGAGAAAAAGATGAGGATATCATGGTCGTTTTCTGGACGGGAAAATTACGTCGAGAAAAGGCATTCACCACGTCGAGATCTCAAGCTGTGCAAGAGAGCTTTACATGTACGTTCGTTCTCGCAGCGTTTCGCAAACACAACATTAAGCACACGCCAGGGGTAAGTAAATTTTTTATGAAGCCCTTGAAAACTCCCATTCCTATTCCGAATTTGCGTGTGTATGACTGCGTGTACGTACATACTTTGTAAATTTACCAGAGTGAGTATAATGTTCGTCGACCTCGCAACCAGTGGCGCAACTGTTTTTGTTACTTATGTAAACACACTAACAAGATCTTATGTTGGCGTTACGTAACTGAAACGTTCCCAGATTCGGAGTGTTCACGTTACAGCGAACGAGAGAAAGAGGGAGAGAGACACGAAAACAAAATGAGCGGTAGTGTAACAGTGGATGACGCATGGTTCTGACTAAACACCGTCGAAATTTCGTGTTTGTCCAGAGAAAATAATCAAAGAATTAAAATGTTCTAATTAAGTCCTGTGTAAACAGATTTGGAAATGAGAATCTGTAACTGTTTGTTCAGACCTTTTTCTTTCTCTCTCTCTCTCTTTCTTTCGCCCTTCGTTGATCTGAAGTAGAACGAAGCGTCAAAAAATTAACAGAGATTCAGAGTGTGTAAACAGAAATTAATACGAATTCCAGGCACGTGCGTAAATGTAAGGGGAATGGAACGTTTGCAAGGGTATAAGAAATCTTAAATATAATTTATTATTGAGAGTGGAGGGCGTTATTAAAGATACCTTCTTCCAAATAATTGGAACAAAGTCGGCAGGTTTTTTCCTCAATAAAAATCAACTGCTGAACGGTTTCTGAACGGTTAATTTTATACCTATCATTTTTCTATTGTATAATAAATATGAAGGTTGTTTCCTTTACCATTACAGTCTATTTTTACAAATGAAGAAACCAATTTACAAAATACTTTTCGATGATTCTGGAAGTATGTCATTTATTTCTGTTTTGAAAGTATCAATAAATAGCATTCTATTTATTTCCCTCATCTCATCATTGATATATGAAAATTAAAGAAATTGCTAATCGTCTTGCCTGGACTATGTTGTACGAGGGTAGCTGTTTACATTTCGAGAACTGGCAACATTGTTAGTGTTGCCTCCGATCTGATGATTGCATTGTGAAGTTTGCTATTTTTGACAATATATTTACCTTGACAGTTTTATTATCCGGTCGCTATTTCTATTGTTGACAGTAACTTGAAAATTTTATGTCAGCGAAAAAGTGGAATTAACTCGCGAACAATTTCGTGCAATTATTTTTCATAACTTCCGGCGTGGATTATCTCAACAAGAATGCATCGAGGATCTTAATTCTTTATATGGTGATGAAACACCATCGAAAACTACAGTATATCGTTGGTACAATGAATTCAAACTTAGATGACTTTCTTTGGATGAGGAATTTCGTGAAGGTCGTCCCACAAATGTTGTTGTGTCGGAAAACATTAATGCAGCGTCTGAATTGCTAATGCAAGACTAATCTCTAGGTATTAGTAACACCAGCGTGCATAAGATCCTGCATTAACATTTAGCCGTTAACAAGCTATGTTCACTTTGGGTACCACATAATTTGACAACCGCTCAAAAAAGGACTCACGTCGACTGGTGCCAAGAAATGCACAAACAAATACAATGGTGGTGCTTCAAAGAACATTTGTAAAGTCGTCACAGGTGATGAATCTTGGATCTATACGTATGAGCTTGATAGTAAACAGCAGTCGACTGTGTGGGTATTCCAAGATGAGCCAGAACCAACAAAAGTTGTTGGCGTTCGAAGCACATCAAAACAAATGGTCGCCTGTTTTCTCGCAAAAACCGGTGACGTTGCAACCGTGTCTTTAGAGAGTTGTAGAACGGTAAATTCCGAATGGTACACTATTTGTTTGTCAAAAGTTTTTGAAGAAATAAGGAAAACAAACCGAAAACGACAGAACATTCTCCACCATGATAATGCGAGCTCTTAGAACTCGGTTGAAACAATTGAATATTTTACCGAGCAAAACATTGAATTGATGAGCAATCGGCCGTACAGCCCTGATCTAGCACCCCGTGATTTCTTTTTGTTTACACACGTAAAGAATAAACTTCGTGGTCAACGGTTTTCTACGCCGGAAGAGGCATTTGGGGCATTCAAAACTCATATTTTGGAGATACATCTTTTACAATGGCAGCAATGCTTTTCGGATTAGCTTAAACGAATGCAAAAGTGCATTGATTTTCAAGGAGAATATTTTGAAAAGCAATAAAACTATTTTCGGTAATAAAATTTTTTTTTCGTTAGCTATTCCCGAAATATAAACAGCTACCCTCGTATTAGTAGACATTCTCTTTTCACCTCATAGTTTTCATCTAGTTTTCTATTTCATAATCCACATTTTTTCTACTTGTTAATCTGTCCCCGACAAGAATTATCCAGATTTTACAGTATTCTATATTATACCGATAACGAATTGTTTTTTATTCAAGTATTTACATTATTTGTGAATAATTTCGTAAATATAATATATATATCTAGTTGCAGCAGAATGCATTCATTTAAGCACAACGGCAATTCAGAATATATAATATAAACAAAACCAGGAACGAAGGATTACAAGTAGATCCCCCATACACGAGTTGAACTTTTACGCCTACCAAGGCAGACCTTCCGCCCGGGCTATCACAATAAATTTGTTAGTGCGAAGTGCATTGGGTGGAATTAGGTCAACAAGTTGAGTGAACAGTCGGGTGAAAAAATCTATCAAATTTGCCGGTAACATATCATAAGTAGTACGCCGACCGTGTGGCACGAAATCCGAATTAAGATCGGCCAGATAAAATAGTTCACGGGGACAGAAAAGCGGTACTGTATGTAACAAACACCGCTGATACTATATTTAGACGTAGTATTTTTAACGATGCAAGCGCACTTATTTGAAATAATTACTGCAAATAATTTGTTCGTTACTTTGTGGTATAACACTTTTTGTAATACATTCTGGAGTTTAACTTCCTGGTAAAGGCATTTATGGGCTCCTTCACATTACATTTCCTGAATATCTAAGTTACCAGCGACAATTACTATTATGAGATATATTCATGTAGTTGCACTATTCTTATTCCTTCTAGATACAGAAAGAAATTGCGACAATTTACGGCATAAAAAAATCAATACTCTCATTGTATAAAGAAACAATCTGTACATACATTGGGTATCTAGTAAAAAAAACAATTCTCGGATAACGAAGCTAATCGAAGTACATCATAATATTTTACTTCACAAACTGTCTCAATATGGTGGGTATAGGGGCATCGCTAACAAATGGTTTGAATCTTATCTTACTAACCGTAAGCAGAGTGTCAGGATCGGTAACTGTCAGTCCAGCTACACTGGTATTAACAGAGGTGTACCCCAGGGATCTATCTTGGGACCCACACTATTTTTGGTCTACGTAAATGACCTTTCGAACATTCTCCGCAATGTAGATCGAGTCGTTCTTTATGCGGACGATATTAGTGTAGTTGTCAGGTCTTCAAATGTTGGTGATATTTGTGATGTGACCAATGAAACATTTAATACAATTAACGATTGGATGGTGTCCAACAAGTTAATTTTAAATAGGCAAAAAACAAAATTGGTATACATTCACAACAGGGTTAAGCATATTTCCCATGTCCAAATAAACAATGAGATTTTCGACTGTGATTCTTGTTCAAGAATCCTTGGTTTGCTAATTAATGAAAACCTTAAATAGTCTGCACATATAGATGAAGTATGTAGAACTCTAGCTAAGGTGTGTTTTACCCTTAAGCAGCTCCGCAGATCCTCTAATTTGAGTACTCTGCTTATTTTCTATCATGCTAATTTTGTTTCTTGCATGAGATATGGTGTGATACACTGGGAAGTGTCGCCGGAGGTGGGCAGGGTTGTTTCTTATGCAAAAAACGGGCCCTGAGAATTATCTTTGGGTTGGGCTATAGGGATTCGTGCAGAGAACATTTTCGAAGTAATTCGATATTAACTATTTATGATATTTATATGTATATTAGATCTCCTATGCTTCGTTTTTAGGAACAGGAACGCTTTTTCGAGTGGCAATGTAAATCATAAATACGATACAAGAACTGATAATTATTTATTCCCTGCCTCATACGCAAAATCTATATTCCAAAAAGGAACATATTTTATGGGATGTAAATTACATATTAAATTACAACAGCATTAGAAATATCACAAACAATATCACTATTTGTAAAAGAAACCTTAAGCGATACCTGCTTACGATAAATTGTTTTGTATAAATGACTTGGTATGTCCAAATTTATAACATCTTTTTTTCTTATTGAGACGTGTTTCTAGCATGAGTGTACGTAGTATGTATTAATTGCTATTTTCTTATATGTACTGATATGTTCTGTATGCAGATTGTTTAGAAATAAAATTTGTTATTATTATATTATTATTATTACATACATTGTCTACAAGAATCATCTTGAATCGCAATTCTATAAATTTGTAAAGAATTTGCACACTAGGTTTTCTTTTTCCAGGATATGCGTCATTTCCTTGACAACAAATTAATTTAATTATTATGACAAAAGTCAGGTTCATCTTGTTTCTTTTGAATTTTTTAATTTTAATTTTGTTTTGTTTGCAAATAATCTGAGCACAAAGCACAGACACTGACCTGAAATCGAGAACAACTACAAAAATAAATCAAAAAGGAGAATTGAAAAAAATAAGTGAGATGACGTTAGAATTTGACACTCATGATGGTTGCTACGATGGGTCGGACGTTAATATTGCGTGCTGAGGACATTGAAAAAGAATACGTTATCCAACTAGTAACATCTTTTAAAAAAATACTTCATATTTAATCTCACAAAAGGTAGATTTTATAATTAATAATGTTTAATTATCAAGAGTTTGAGATTTATAGGCTTCACCAAGGTAGTAATAATATTTGAATATAATAATATTAATTTAAGTTTCATTTTTGCTTTTCGATTTGTTAGTGGTTGTGCGGTCTGTTATGTTAATAAAGAGTTTCTTTGTTCAAAAATTCAATATTTCGCTAAAACGTTTCTATAAGAGTCATATCCTATTTGTTACATAACTGTAAGTATTATCGTTTTCACACCTGATTTTTCTTTCCTCCAGGGCCCGATTAGAAAAAAAATCATCAGAAGTTAATGCGCACAAAGCTATTTGAGTTACCATTCTGAATTTCACCAGAAAAATTTTATATATTTTTTTAAAGGGTTGAAATTCTTTAGCTACTGTTTATATTTAATACGGATATTAACGGATACCTATACATTATTGGCTACGACACTTCGCAACAGATTATTTTTGAGTTTTACGATATGTGTCTAAAATGAATAGAATACGATAGAGTGCGAAAAAGAATAGAAAGATTAATAAAGCACTAAACGGAGATTAAAATCAGCCAAAATTACTAATGGCTAAACCTTCAAGATGCTTTATAAATAAATCTTTTCAAATTTATAAAACGCTATATATCCAGAAATTAAAAATTACAATTAAAATTTATTTTTGGGTGGCAAATAACAGCTTCCAGAATATTCGTTTAAATATAGATAGATTTACGTTCGCTGTAAAACGTAGCAGACGCGCAAATTGTTCTCTACAACGATAAGAAATTGCTCTATTGAATAAATGACTGGCAATCGTCTCACCTCGTTTGTGTTCCACCTGTGTCGTTGCGTGGGGAAGTGGTCCGCTCTGGGTAAGCTCTCCAAGTTTTCCGGAAGTTTGATGGGTTCCCCATCTGCAAAACGATAAAAAGATTCGTCGTCAGACACAGAGAATCGTCAACGTTAATGTCGCGTAATTTTCATGGGGCTGCGAAAAGAAAACGAACTTCATATCTTGAACACGTTTCGAGTTGAAAAATTATACAAAACGTATTGTTGGGGAGAAAGTGTTCTCCCTTGTTTTCAAGCGAAACGTGTTTTCTTTTCTTCAATATACTTTCGCAAATATCATGTTGAAAGTTGTGATTGAGTAAAGTGAATTAATAGATATTTTGACAAGATATTTAAATTTTAAATCATGCCAGAAGTATTTTTTATAATTATTACATTGTTTATGTTTGTATATGTGTACATATCTATCTTATAATTTCGTAGTTAACACTTATGTGTTAAGAATTATAACTAGACCTGGGCAGTTTTTCCGTTATTGCAGGAGCGGTTCGTTATTCGGTGCATACGATATTTAATAAGATCTTAAATTAATCAAAAAGGGCAAGAAACTTACGTTATTATAACAATGGTCGAATTCTGTATACGTATTTCAACAACTAAGTTGTCATCATCAACAGATTAATAATCGTAGTGTCGCAACCTCAATCCACAGCAAAGCTCACACAGAAAAAATTTCACCCACTCATTCCATAAAACCCTTGTACTTATGTACGCCCCGCAATCATTTATGGACATTTGCACCGGACGTATCTTCCAGGAAATAATAGCGACCAGAATATCGCATCGGACCCCTGTCCGCATTAAACACATGGTTTTTATTTTTCACTATCAAATGCTCTCATGATTGTCTAATTTACGGATATTGTTTATATTTTTTATTAAATGTAGACAATCCGCGGTTACACTTTGATTATTTGCAAACATTTGTGTGTCACATTAGAAAAAGAAAACAATGACAGTTTAATTTTCTTAGAAATAACCATAAAATAGAAATTGATATATTCCGAAAGGAAACCAATGTTAACACGTTTATCATAGCAGATTCAAATCATAGTATGCAACAAAAGATGGATTCTTTCAACTTCTTACCAATCATCGTTTGCTAAGTATCCTATTAGTATCCCTTTAATAAAAGTGATATGCAAAAGAGAAATAAATTTTATTAAAAACATGGCCAGATACAATGGTCTTGATTTGCAAGTAATCATTAGGAAACCTAATTTAAGTGATAACACTTGTTTGTTATTTCAAAACAATCAACAGCAATTTATATTCTTACCGTTTCACCAAATAGCAAGAAATCTAAATAAGGTTTTTACGGAACCCAGGTTTCTAGTTGCATTTCGGTCCAGAAACGCTATAAAATCTTTTTTAGGAAGTGCGAAAGATAAAGTTGACGTTAATCTTAAATCCAGGATATGACATAAATTGCCGAGATTGTGACAAAAAATACATTAGTTAAACAAAACGCCGATAGGAAGTGGGTATAAAGAGTATGTCTCGCATATCAGGTTTAAACGGCCTAATAAATCCAGTTCAGCGAAAAAAGTGTGTGAAAATAATCATAGTGTAGATTATCAATATTTAATCAAAAATTACCATGAGTTTGACAGGTTCGAGAGCATCTTATTGCGGAAAATAAAAAATCTTGTATTTAATGTGGACAGGGGTGCGATGAGTTCCTGGAAGATACGATGATTAAAAAGGTTATTAAGTGACTGCGGGGCGTACATATTTAAGTACATGTGCTATTTCCTAGCACATGTACTTAAATAGTTTGCTTTTGGCGGAACGAATGCGCGCAATTTTTTCTGTATGAGCTTCACCGCGGATCTAAGTGCGATACTGTGATTAATAATCTACTAATGATGAGAACTTAGTTGTCGATATACGTATACAGAGTACGCACATTGTTGTGGTAAGGGTTTTTTGCAATTACTTTAAATAATTCAATTAATGACAGCCTCCAACAAAATTACCTTCATGATCTTAGATTATTTTCCAACTTTATTGTCGATCATCCTGCCTGCTTTTTGCAAATCTTGCATGATGAAAATTCGTTTAAGTATTGTGAAATATGTACATAATTTTTTTTTGTATTAATATAAATAGCATCTATTTATTTCTAGAATCTATAATGACTAAAATTTATGAGCAAAACCTGACAAATACCTCGATAACATAATTACAGAAAACAATTATCTAAACGATCCAAATCTACGCAATTTAATTATTACACGTATACATTATGAATTGTTCCGCTAGAGGGCGTCGCAGGTTTGAGGTGCATACGTACGTATCTGTCAGTTCGACCATGTCGAGCAGACTGATTGCTTTGGGATCTTGGGAACTTAGGTCAAACGGATTAGCAATAATGAGGGCCATTCAATTACCATAGCAAGTGCTCGCACAGTACGATGAAGGGAATCGACGTGATCTTGTAAGGGACGGACATGTCCGATCCTCCGCAACAGTCCATGTCATGTACCTAACTGATCCGTCAGAGCCTCCCGTTCTAGCTGAACCCAGGGATTTGTTGCGTAAGGATTGTTTAGTGGTAGCGGCGTCCGTTATCCCACCCATACATCCGGTTAGGCACCACCTAATTGTATTATATTTTAGCGGATTCGAATTTATGGCACGTTAATTAGTGTCCGTCGAACAAGCTGTTGATTGGGAATGATTACGGTGTGTCTATGTGTGTGTAGTAAATGGTAAAGCACTTCTTGTAGGGTTCCCGATATTACAGATTCGATAATATATTTTGGATCATAACATGTTCTATTATTGTTTAATTAATCAGATTATGTGCTAAACTAACTAATTAATTATCGACGATGTTCTCCTTTTGAAATTATAACAATACATTGTGTAATACATCTGTGATTAAGTTACATTGTAATGTTAGGATGGGATTTTTCTTCCGAAGCATAATATGAAGGAATTTCCTTTTCTACACCACATAATGGGAGCTACAAATATATGCTTTGTTGGAAGCATAATATGGAGGAATTTCGTTCTTTCCATATATTAGCAAATACAAGTAATATGCTTTGTTGTTGATTTAGAAAAAGGAATTAAATGGGTTAAAATTAGATGAAGTCGTAGTAATACTGGAAGAAAATAGTACCTAAGCAGCTGAAGGAAATAACGAAAGACATATATACAAAAGTACAAACAGAAGGAGGGGGATTAATGAAATAAAAACAAACTACTAACATTCGACAAGAAGATACGTTGAGCCTAGTTTTCTTCAACTCAATCAAGAACAAGTTAAAGACCATAAGAAGAATATACCTAATTAGAGAATTATAACAAGAAATTGACTATTTTATGATATGCAGACGAGACGGTGTTAATCCTAGACACAAAAAACAATCTAAAAATATTTGATAAACTCAACAACGGTTGTTAAGTGTAATATAACATGTAGTAATCAAAAAGGACTAGTGTTTGTGTGGACATCAAGTAGAGAGTTTCGTGTTTTTTTATGTAGTTTTACTACAACTGTTTTTATTCTGAAGATGATAACTCGGTTGTTGAAATGCGCTTTTAGGATGCAAATATTAATGTGGTAAGAGTATAACTTTTTGGTTTCGTTAACTATTGAGGCAAACATGTGTTCAAGCTTTTTTAGTAACATAATAAATAAGTACCCAGCTAAGTTTCGACAACTGTAAATCACAGACAAGTGTGGCGGGTGTGATAGCACGTCCTATCCAAGATCCAATAATTTTGGCCTAGAGATCAAACTTGGGCATGGCTCGCGTTGTCGTGATACCACACCTTTACGATTAACGAGCTTTGGAGGTTTCTAGACGATTGATTCGTTTGAACTGTTTCATTGCCAAAAGTACACACTTGAATTAATTGTTTCGTTCCTTGGAAGGAGTTCGAAAACGACATTTTTAAAATCTTACCACGCCGAGAGCATAACCTTCCTCTGATGATTGTCTGCTTTCGATGGCGTTTGAGACCAATCTTCGGGTCTGGACCAAGGCCGTTTCTATGTTTTTGCACTACATTGTTGCAAACAATCCACTTCTCATCACCGATTACCACTCATGCCAAGAAAAGATCGTTTTGCTTATGTTTAAATGAGCAAATATTTATATGAGTCAAGTGATCTTTGAGTTGATGAGGAGCCTAAATATCAATCTTGCTGGCATAGTCTAGCGTTTTCGTTGTTCATGCGTTTAAATGATGAATTAACGTGTCTGCAATTTGCAATTTCGTGTCGTATGCTGTGAATTTAATTCGATGAATGCCTTTATGTTGTCATTATCAATCTAAATAGGTATTTCTGATCGACGACCAGCACGGAATTTTCTGAACCGCCATTGACATTAACGTTCTTGCAGAGCACTGTCACTGTAAGGCTTACGAAGCTTTTCATACACTAAACGCGAATTCTTCCCTTTACGTAGAAAAGTAAATAATGAGAACACACAGTCTCATCTTCCATTTTCAATATTTAATACAATTTTAAACACTCCAGCCGATCGATTTTTCTAAAATGATGTTAAAACTGTCAATTGGCACAAAATAAAGACAGATGCGATTGATTTGAATAACTGTAAAAAATTTTCCAACTATCCAATAATTTGAATTAGAATAATACAACATAATAATTAAGAATTACGTATCGTTGTAACAAGACGAAGTAATGGAGAATTGATATGCAAAATGGTAGAGTTAAAAATCATGTTGGTTATATAATTATATACAAGTAACACTACCTTCTTACCTGAAAACAAGACCGCATGTTTAGCACATGGTGAGTTTCTGAAAATGAATTTGTGAAAAGCTTCGACGCACGTCACTTCCGCATCCAAGCTATTGAAATAAGAAATTATTAAGAAATGGTTAAAGCCAAAACAAAGACAGAAGAAGTGACCATTAATCATTGATAAGTATGTCAATAGAAAATATAAATGTACTGACTGTAGCTAAAGAATTTATCGGCTGAATAAGACTTATATCATTGTATAAAATTAAGCAAGCGGACTGTTATAAAGAAATTTGGCTTGTTATGAAAAAGGCACAAATATCTGAGTAAGTGACGTTGCACGGCAAGACAACTTCCTCAACATTCAAAGTAAAATAAAGTTATACAAGGAAGATCCAGTAAGATCAACAAAGAGCTGATAATACAGTTGTGGACAGAGTAAAATTGAATAAGTATGTACGATAGAAATTGAGACTTTCAGGTGATGGTGGGAAACTCAGAAGGAAAGGAAGAAAAAAATACAAACATACATACGAGACGAATGTAGAGATGTATATGTTAAGTTTATTACAGAAAGACGAAGAGATTGGAGCAACACGTTTATAGAGCAAAAGTCAATTGATATAAAGCAGAAAAAAGAATTGGTGCTAAAAGGCTGCCTTGAGGTGTACCAAAAATAACTGATATAGCTTCGGATGTTACCGATGATATTAAGTTGAATATATGTATATAATCTAACTTTAAAATCTGATTGAAGTGAACGATCCCCTGTATACATGCACATATTAAACCGACCTAATTAAAATATAAACTTTTTTAAACATGGTATGTGTAAATATTTATATGTACATACATATATAAAATGTATTACACTTGTAAACAAAGAAATACTATAGATAAAACTATTGTGAAACTAATTTAACTGCATCATTAATATATATGTACGGTACTTACTACATATGTATGTATGTAACATATGTATTTTTAGAAGGAATCATAAGTGAAATTGTGTATTAATGAAAGTATAAAGAATATAGAATTTGAATATTTCTTGATAAAAAATTAAGATATTTGTTTCAAATACATATATATATATATATATATATATATATATATATATATATATATATATATATATATACAACCGAACTTTTAATTTAAATGATAAAACACGCAGCACCATCTACTCAACGGTAGCAGCATTAGAAAAGTACATCTTTTTTATTTTAAACGCACCCTAGTTTATGCTCGTAATAGGATAACGGGTGCCAAATTTACACAAATTTTTAAGACGGCATGTTTGGTTGATTATTCTGTAAAAACACAGTGGAACAAGAAACAAAGTTGGAAATAAATTTTTTGAGACTTACGAATTGTTGAAAAAAGCTTATGGTGATGGTTGTACGTCTCATACACAAGTATATACGTTGTTTACACGAAATCTTAGCATTGTTTCTTAGTATGTGAGCGAAGTCTTGAACAAGCAGAGACAATTTGATGTCTTATACACTGATCTATCACATGCTTTTGATATTATCTGTCACATGCTTTACTTCCCAAACTCTGTTCTTTTGGATTTGTGTGCAATTGCACTGATGGCATCTTATTTGAGAAACCGTGTCTCTAATTCTCTCTTATGATGACTTTTCTGTAGCTAATTCAACTAGCTTCCACAGGGATCGAATTTGGGTCCACTGCTTTTCATTCTATTCATCAATCATCTTTTATTAAACATCGATTATCCTCTGCTGGCGTATGCTGATGATATCAAGATTTATTATAAAAGAGCATCCGTTGATGACATTTGTTAATAGTAAGTTGGAATATACTGATATTATATAATTTTTGTCTTACAGGATGCGTTTCCATCCGCTGGAACTAGCCAAGCAGAATTGCTCTCCAGACATGGAATGCAATCTCTTGCGGACAGAAGAAATCTTATACTGTGCGAAGTTTTATTTACTAATTGGCTACATTGACTGTGACTTTCTTCTATCAGGAGTGTCTTTTCGCGTTCCTAGGATTTCTACCAGGCATGAAAGCATATTCTGCGGCAAGGACTAATGTTTAACAAAGAACGCCTATAACATAAATGTGTCGCATTGCTGGTAAATTCATTTCAGAATTATTTTTGAATTCCAATAATAATACAGTAATATTACTGTTTGCATGTTTCTTAGAATCTGTGTCTAGCATTACATTATTGACATATAACTATTTGGTTGCTTTATTTATAATTTGAATGTGATTTGTTTTCTTGCCTATTTGTTTTGTATTTATAATTACTTTATTTGTTTAAATGTGCTTTTCATGTTATTTCCTATAATTAGGAAATCCTGTTGGACAATAAAAATTATTTAAAAATGGTGTGAAGATTTAAATGACAATCCAAGATCTTGAGGTTCAGAATCTGCAAATCGTGCTCAATTGGTTGCGAAACTCCATGAAATCATTGCTGTCGATCGAAATATATCTCTGCAGAATTAAATTCAACTACTTTTATCATTTGGATAATTTTAACTAAAGATTGTGGTAAAAGATAAGTCTGTGCACATTAACTAAATGAAGACCAATAAATCGCTCGTGTACAGCATCATTAAAATTACTGAAACCGATTTTCTTGATTCCATCATAACTGGTGATCATGAAACATGTTGCTTTAAATATAACCCTGATTCTAGGTACCAATGTACAGAGTAGAAATGCAAGGCGAGCTAAAACCAAGAAAATTGAGTTTTTAGAAGTCAAGAATCAAGACAATGTTGATTACTTTTTATGATTCCAAAGGTATTGTCAAAACTTTGATGCAGAAGATCAAACTGTTAATAGATAATACTGTTTAGGTGTTCTACATCGTTCTTGGTCGAGAATTCTTCGTGTTAGATCCGAATATTTAACGGGAAATGAGTTGTTTTTGTTGCATGATAATACATCAAGGAGCGTTTTATGTAGATGTTGCAGCTATATAAGCAGTCATGACATAGAAGTTAAACAACATTGAAGAAAATGAGATTAAAAATCTATGCATGCATTAGTTAATCGAGATAAATATTAACTTCCAAACATAGTATTCGTATAATGTGTATTATATTGTCTATATAAAAAGTTCGTTTATTTATCTAACATACTGTGTAGACATTAATAACTCTTTTTTTTCGGGGTATAAAAAGTTAAAAATATATTGATTTGTGTTACAATTTAATAATATACAACACTTGTTTATTATAATAGCTACATGTGTCATATGTTTATTAGATTGTCCCACACTGTTCGGCAGGTTGTTTAATATTTAAGCGAACATTTGTTTTGATTGTACGTGTTTTGTATGCGCGATATACGATCAGAGTGGAATAACGAAATTTGCAATTTCAACACATACAGTGGTGATCTATGACATCGTAAAAAACAGAAGAGGCATCCAATAAGCTTTTGCTTAACATGTTAAGAGATAATCTGACAGCATGTGTGACTTTTTTTTCACTTTCAACAAAACAACAAGTAATGTGTTTGTTGCCTTACATATGTAGTTGCCGCATACAAGGGGAATGTGTATAGTGCCGCAGTGATTAAACAAAAATAAGACACAGTAAGATAATAATAATCTAAGTTTTAAGATCAGGCGGTTTTAATAAAATAATTTTAAAACTCTATATGACTTTTTAGTTAAATTGTTATTGGGCTATTTGAAAACATTTATCAATGATGAAAGGCAATATTCCAACACTATTTGTAAAAATACATTTTCATTAATCAACATTACAGTCACACTACAAGATAGGACTAAAAAGTTCATGGATTAAAACTAAAGTACAGATCTTTGTGGAATGAAATTGCATTTATTTCTTGATATAGTCCCCGGCAACCTCAAAATATCTGAACTAGCAATGTACCAAAGTTCCTATGCCTTGATATAACTCAAAACTTTTCATGTACGTTAAACAAGCATCCACAGCAGCTTTAACATTGTTGCCTGTTGAAAATTTCTAACCCTTTTATTAGGCGCAGAATAGGTGGTAATCCGATGGCCCTAAATCCGTCGAATACGGCGGTTGCGGCAACAAATCTAAACTCAAATTCGTTAATTTTCTGCCACAACAACACTTCTGTGGAATCGTGCATTGTTTTGATGGAAAATGATTTTTTTCTTGACTAAATCAGGATGTCAATCATAGAAACCAAGTCTCGCGTGCCTTGATAAAATTCAGAATTTTCATGTATGTACGTTAAAATAAGCATCCATAGCAGTTTTAACATCACTGTCTGTTGATAATTTTTGAGCTGCAACGTATTTTCCTAGGCACGAAAAAGGTGGTAATCCAACGGTACTAAATCCGTCGAATATGGCGGTTGCAGCAACAAACGTAAACCCAAATTCGTTAATTTTCTGCTACAGCAATAACACTTCTGTGGAATCGTGCATTGTTTTGATAAAAAAAAAATAATTTTTTTCTTGGTTAACTAGGACACCAATCAGAGAAACTAAGTCTCGCGTAATATGCGTCTGTCTTGATTTGGCCTTCTGGAAGGTAATCAACAAGACGAATACCTTTTGTATCGTAAATTATGGATGCCAACCTTTTCTGCAGATGGAATAATTATCGTTTTCTTTAGACGAGAAGAACAATTATATTGCCACAATTTTCTGCCACAGCAATAACACTTCTGTGGAATAGTGTATTGTTTTGATGGAAAATGATTTTTTTCTTGGCTAAACCAGAAGACTAAGTCTCGCGTAATATGCGTCTGTCTTGATTTGGCCTTCTGGAAGGTAATCAACAAGACGAATACCTTTTGTATCGTAAATTATGGATGCCAACCTTTTCTGCAGATGGAATAATTATCGTTTTCTTTGGAAGAGAAGAACCATTTATTGCCACTGTTTAAGCACAGCAGTCGTGGCACCTACCTGAATGGTTTTTTAACAGCCAGCTCTTCATTTAAAATGCACATTGCGCATCCTTTAAAGATATTTATATCCTTCGCTATTTCAAAGTTTTCAAACGACGATCTATTAATACAGTAGTAAGCGCTGTTTTCCAATTTTTCGTGTAGAGGCAGATTTGGAACGTCCACTGCGTGATACATTTTCAATGGCTGTACGATTATATTTGAACTCATGATTTCATTTATCAAGAGTGGAAAATAAAGAAGTCGAAATTTTTCAGACCATCCTTCATTTCATTATTAATATTTGTTTCTGATAAACCTTTGAAAAGAAATAAATAATAGCACGAAGTCAAATATATATTACGTGGTGATGACTTTCAATCGTTTTTATGTCTCTTCCATTTAAGAAATCCTTTACACTCGACGGCATTTTTAATGATCTAAGTAATTCTAAACACGCACAAACATACGTAAACTCGGATGAATGTTTTCATAAAGGTGTCTGTGGCAGGCCAGTAAATGCATTGATTATAACAGATAGAAGCTATATTGATAAGTAAGTAAGGTCCAGACTTTCATGTAAAAATAAAATCATTAAAAAAGTGGCCTTTTGTTTTTTCACCTCGTATTTATTGAAAAGTTTATTTGATTTCCTAGTTTTCTCAAAGTAAGATGCATCGATTCCTGCTAAGTTGAATTAACCTTGCGAACAATAGTGAACAACTTGCATAAACATTTTTCTAGAATCTAACACTGCTTGTGTAATTGTCTTAAATTAAAATTCAAAAACGAAATTTTATTTGACATTTTAATTGAACGTATAACGACAAATTAAGTCCTTCCTTTAATCTCCATTTACATAACGAAATGCAAGAAATAAACAATCGCCTTCCGAAGGGCCTATAAAACTCCATTTCGCAAAACCTGTCGTAAAATCCAACCCATTAAACTTTGCTTGTCGACGGCCAATTGATGGACCAGTAATTGTGCAGAAAACAGGACCATTCACGAAGCGATATTACGGTACGGACAAAGAAAGACGGAGCGAGATGCCGATATCAACTGCGCGAGGAAATCCTTTTGACACCGGAATCCGAGAGTCGAAGTTCGATAAGTGAAGAGGGGGCGTGTGAGCCCGAAGAGAGATTGGTTTTCAACACTATCACCTGAAGTGTATAATTTCAAATCAAATATTAGCTGACTTTGCATGTACGTATACAGTAAACGGTATCCGTTTGATAAACACGTAGAATAAGGGAAATGAAGGGTGCAAAGAGACGTGGCAAGTTGATGTTTGTAGCTAAATATGTAGAGAGGAGCGCGCCCGGTTGAACTTAGAAAAGCCTTCTAGGATAAATAATAAGCTTGATTTTGCACCTTGTTGCCTTGTGTTAATTAGCGATAATGAACATCGGAAAATGGTAATCTATACGAACTGGAAGGGGTTGTTGTTTATACAGGCGTACTGTTAAATAACCCTTTCGTCGTTATCCTGTTTTACCCTTGTGCTTAATAAATAAATAAATAGATACTCTACTATTTGACAGCCTACAATCTTGTCCAATTGGTAGTTTGATTATTTATGTAGATCAAACGAAACATGACAAGTCGTTTTATTTCTGCTTCCATCAGAAATTTTTAGTTTATTTTTAAAGTTTTATAATATTTTGTACAGCTACATTATTTAGTGACTTAAAAATTATATATAATTATTACTTTTAAAAATTTTAATAAAACAAGTATAAACATAAATTAGTTTTCTAAAACGAATACTCTATTTATTATTGGGTTTTCATATAGGGTTTTCCAATAAGGACTTGACAACTTTTTTCAAAATAAAATGCAGACCATTTGAGATAATTCAAAAACTTTATTATCGGGTTGAAGTACAATCAAAACATTTATGAATGGAACTCGACTTCGTTTATATGGCCACCGCGGGCACGTTTGCAGCGGTCGATTCGTTGGACCCAATTTTCGATGACTCGGCCACACAATTCGGCCGAAACGGCTGCTATTTCGCGTTCAATGTTGGCTCTGAGCTCTTCCAACGTTGTCGGCTTGTTGACATAGACCAATGACTTGACGTAGCCCCAAAGAAAAAAGTCTAGAGGCGTTAAATCGCACGAACGAGGCGGCCAATCGACTGGTCCATTTCTTGAGATAACACGCTCATCAAACTTACTCTTCAATAAATCGATTGTAACGTGTGCTGTGTGGCTTGTGGCATCGTCCTGCTGAAGCCACATGTTGTGCAAGTCCATATCTTCCAATTCGGGCCAAAAATAATCGGTAATCATGGCGCGATAACGATTACCATTCACAGTAACGTGACGATCATTATCGTCGACGAAAAAATAGGGCCCTATGACGCCGCCGGCATGCAAACCGCACCAAACAGTTATTTTTTGTGAATGAAGTGGTGTTTCATGAAGTTCACGCGACCAATAACGCGTATTTTGCTTATTGACGAACCCATTGAGCCAAAAATGAGCTTCGTCACTGAAAATGATTTTGCGATGAAATTGATCATCTTGGCGCATCTTTTCCAGAGCCCAATCGGAGAATGTACGTCGCTTCAAATGGTCCATCGGCTTCAATTCTTGAGTCAGCTTGATCTTGTATGGGTGTAAACCAAGATCCTTACGCAAAATTCGCCATAAAGTGGTCTGGCCGATGCCCAACTCTTGAGAACGCCGCGGAATTGACTGATTTGGATCATTTGCTACGGACGTTTCAACGGCAGCGATATTTTCGACACTTCGACCAAACCGTTGTCTCACTGGCACGGCAGCATCACACAACGAATATGTAGACTCAAATTTTTGCACTAAACTTGTTACTGCCTGTCTACTAGGGCGAGAATTACGACCGAAAATTGGAGTTAACGCTCTTAAAGTAGCGGTCACCGACTCCGAATTTCTGTAGTAAATTTTTATAATTTGCAGACGTTGTTCGTTCGTCCACTTTACCATGATGAAAATGTTAAGTTTACGGAATAAATTGACAGTGACAGTTAGATGATTAGTGAAAGGGTGCGTTCACAAATTGAATTAAATGTTGTCAAGTCCCTATTGGAAAACCCTTTACTTCAGGTATTTCCCTTGGTTTCTAAATCAATAAATTTATTTAATGATTGTTTTATATAATAATGTTATATATTTATTGCTCAACAAGCAAACCCAATTATAGGATTAACAAATAAGTACATACAGTAAAAATAAATTTCAGAAGTAATTAATAATGTAAAAATAAAAATAATACGACTAAACATTTAATATTAATCAAAAATTAAGAATTAAAAGAACCGACAAAAATATCAATATAGAATCTGTTGACGTTCAGGGACATATGACATAGGGAGCCTTCTAGAGGAGATTCGTCCTCGGCTTATGGTAGACAAATGTAGCTGCGCTTCAGGAGGAGGAACGAGAAACTGAGAAGTTTAGTTTGGCTAAGAGGTCTGAACAGTCAATCCGACCATTCACCAGTTTGTAAAGAAAGCGAGCACTGTATCTGGGTCTGCGTTCTTCCACTGATTGGACATTATGCTCCTCCAACATGACGTTGTATTCAACGCTACGCTCAGGATACACGCCCGTAGATTTGAATGTGAGGAATGTCAAAAATCGACGTTGAACGCGTTCTATTGCGTTTATCTGCGAACCATACAATGGACACCATACAGTCAACCCATATTCCAGCTTACTGATAACCAATGCAAAGAACAGTGATTTCATTAAATCAATATCGTTAAAATACTGTGTTGACCTCATTATGAAGCCAGCGCTCTTAACCGCAGAACGACAAATGTTATCAATATGTAAATTAAAACTCAGCAATCCTATTAAAAGTTTACTAATTTTTGGAACATTCCTACTTTTCTCCGAGCTGCGTAAGCTTTTCTCTTATCAACTGAGTCATAAGTTTGTGTATAACTGAAATATAATATACTAATATACAAAGCTTAATAAGACACCTTCTAGTATCCAAAACTCGTGTTTTTTTATGTACATACATATGTTTAATTTACTTACATCTTTAATAACGTGTGAATAGCACAAATCTATGAATGGTGATGTACACAGGTGAATCAAATATAAACCAGAATTTATACGCGCCTTGAAGTGAGTAAAATCGGAACGCGGTTTACAAGAAAAACTAGGTAGGAATGAAGGCAATAACCTTAGTGCACATACTACTGCGTCTTCAGCAGCTTTACCAGAATTGGAACTTTAGAACAGAAATCGTACTTTCTGAAACAATTTGTAGAAGTGTACTACCGTCTTAACTTTTTGACAACCTATTTAAGTTTAGAATCTTGATCTTAAACCCTAAAAATGTGTATATTTTTAGGGTTTTATACGCGCCTTGAAGTGAGTAAAATCGGAACGCGGTTTACAAGAAAAACTAGGTAGGAATGAAGGCAATAACCTTAGTGCACATACTACTGCGTCTTCAGCAGCTTTACCAGAATTGGAACTTTAGAACAGAAATCGTACTTTCTGAAACAATTTGTAGAAGTGTACTACCGTCTTAACTTTTTGACAACCTATTTAAGTTTAGAATCGTGATCTTAAACCCTAAAAATGTGTATATTTTTAGGACTTTTGCTATATCTATGAAAATGCATTTAATTGACCGAAAAAATGTTATAAAACTATACAATAAATAAAATGTTGACATTAAGTGTTTTTTATTAACATTGTGCTAATGAAAATCTAAAAAACATATTTGATATTCCTTCTAGGCTGTACCTTACCATTAAATTTGTACCATATGGGATTGGTGAATAATATTTTTTGATCTATGTTGCTGTCTATATTACGGTGTCAGAGAAAGAGTGGATGTCTTCCCTTGCGTGACGCATTATAATAAAATTTTTCACGCAGGGCGTAAAATCATCCGATATTTTGAAAAGACTTCAAGCACAGTTTGGGGGCAGCATCCTGAAAAGTTTTTCATGATGGGCGTTTCGTCTTCTTATGGTAAATCAGAAATCGCAATAATTAGAGGTGAGCCAGCGGTTATATTCACGCACGACTGATAGCAATGTTTCCTGAAGCGCATCGTTACTTGTGATAAAATTTGAATACACCATTACACTCCAGAATCTAAATAAACCAGTATCGAAACCAGTGGTGAAAGAAAGGAAGGAGTGCGCATGTCAAACAAAGCTCGATTTTTAGATAGAAGGGTTCTAGCAATAGTATTTCTAGAAGTCAAGTTCAACCGCGCTGCTCTATGAATGCCGTCTATATTAAGTCTTTTAGAGCTAGAAAAACCTGCATATATAAGTATATATATCTAAACTCGAGAACGACTTGATGGTTTGTGCTGAACTACGGTCCAGCATGTGCTGGAGTACAGTCTCCACTTATTACCATGTGATTATCATTTGTTTGGGCCATTAAAAGAAGCGATTGGACGGCAGAGGTTCCAGATTACGTAAAAGAATAACCTTTTTAACTTATATATTTATGGAATGCTTTGGTAGAAAAGTGAAAATTTCGATTTATATTTGACATCTACAGCAGGATGAGTCTAGTTTCACTTTAACGATTTCGATGACAGTTTGATATTGATTTTGTCGTTTTCTTTCTCGAGGTTCTTTCTTAATACTTCAAAAAGCCAGCGGTTAAAGAATTGAATGCTCTACCGCAACATATCAAAAATATCAGTGGAGGTAATGCTTGGAATTGAAGACATATCTAATTAAAAAAGCCTCTAAAACTTTAATCAGTTTATAACCTCTTAGCGGATAACATTAGCATTGGAATAATTCTAGAATGACATTGAAATAATGTTTATTAGTTAATAATAGTTTTAGTATACAAGGGTGGTCCCATAAGTACCCGGTCTGATCTAGAGATGGCGGTAGTTGTTTGAAAAAATTTACTGTATTAGAAAGCACACAATCTATAAAACATATATTTCAAGTTTGAAGACGCCACGTTGTTTAGTATTTGTTTGGCAGTCATCATTACGTGATACAATACTTTTATTTGAAAGGCCTAAGCCCAACCGATATAAAAGCTGAACTGGGTTCTACTCTGGGTGACTCAGCTTCTTCGCTTATAAGAAGGGTGTCCAATTTATCGGACATCGCTGGGAAAAGTGTATAGAGCTGAAAGGAGATTATGTTGAAAAATAAATATATTTCTTTCCAAAATGTTTGTGTTTTCTTTGTTGGGTTGGGTACTTCTGGGACCAGCCTCGTATAGTAATAATGTCATTATGTAAAAATCTTTTAGGATGTTGTACTGCCCTTCCTACTCTGTTTGTATTTGCTGACATGTCAATTATTTATTTTGTTTATATTGTTTCTTTGACAATGGCTGTATCTTGAACAAGGTCCTGGACAATAAAGAGTTATTAATTATTTATTTAAATGAAGTCGATAAGATAATGACGTATCGTTTCACAATTAAAATGTTTCGACTGCTAAAAATACCATTGATATTTGTTCTTCAACAAAAAAAGAGTTTATAGATTACCAAGCTAACGTAGTTAAAACAGAAAGAAAAACATTAGAACCTTTAAATGTATAACGTTGTTATTAAATTACTATTTTGATATTCAAAACAGATTTCCTTTTTTTCCCGAAAATAACTCGTCCGCACAAATTATGCATAAATTCATCACATACAATTATGCGTAAATTCCATTATAAATATTCCCATCCAAAAACAGTACGAATCTAAAATTACTTATGCTCCCTATCTCTACCCTACATGTACATATACGTAGGAATACATATAAACGCACAGCCGGTTTTAGACTCGACGTCCATGAGCTAGAAGATCCGGAGATTATTATCCTAATGTTCATTCGAGAATGGGGAATTACGATGATTATGTTAATGCCCCAGCAGCAAATTATACTGTATCAACATTATGGTATAATACACGAGCAATTATTATTCTCTATACACAGCTACTCATAAATGAACGACCACTTGCTTGTTGATGTGAGAATATCGTTTTTTACTCTCAGCTTTGCTCCGTTTTAAACCAGATAACATCTGTCTATATTTCTCGATAATATTTATCAAATAATAGGCGAATTATTTTAAGTATTTCATATTAAAGAAATATATAAGAGATATAATATTTAATTAATGTTATTTGATTTATAAATTTAGACAATGCAGTAATAAAGTTAGAGATACATATTTCAGTTTTCCATTTGCGAAACATTTGTGGATAGTTACACTTCGTACCAAAATAAGTGCCCATACGGACACTAGCAGGTATACCGGAAAGTAACACTGTCATAGATTTATACCTCTTTGAAAATGCCGTACAAAGTGCATTTACGGCACATATTACTTTTCTTATTAGCATTAAATGTGGCCCAAGAAACGATTAGCGACCGATTACGAGCAATGGGAAACATCCAAAAGATGTGAAAATGGGTATCACATCAATTGAATGACAAGCAAATGGAAAATCGGAAAATCGTCTGTGAAATGCTGCTTTAAAGGTATGATCGGAAGTCATTGCTGCATCGAATAGTGACGGGTGATGAAAAATGGATTTTTTTCGAAAACCCTAAGCGTAAAAAAACCATGGTTATCACTTGGCGTAGCCGGCACATCGATTCCAAGGCCAAATCGTTTAGGTCGTAAGTGTTTGATGGGATCAGAGTGGAGTTACGTATTACGAACTGTTGAAAGCTGGTGAAACAGTTAATACTGATCGCTACCGACAACAAATTATCAATTTGAATCACGCATTGATAGAAAGACGTCCAGAATGGGCTCGAACACGGTAAAGTGATTTTACAGTACAATAACGTGCCGTCTCATACAGCAACATCGGTCGAGGGAGCGTTGAAAGCACTTGAATAGAACATAATAACGCACCCACCGTATTCTCTAGACCTTGTCTCGTCTGACTATTACCTTTTCGCATCAATGGAATACGCGCTTGTAGAGCAGCACTTCGCCAATTTCGAAGAAGTTAAAAAATGGCTGGAATGGTTTTGCTCAAAGGACAAATAGTTTTTTTGGGATGGCATCCAAAAATTGCCTGAAAGATGGGCAAGATGTGTAGAATCAAATGGCCAATACTTTGAGAAAATAAATTTTTTTGAAAATTATGTATTTTTTGGACCTAACCTATTAAATACTGTGAAGAACGTCAGCGACTAAGTTGTCAATTGATAAAAGACCAAAAGCTAGAGAAAGTGTCTCAGAAATGGTGGAATATGCTACAACTTGCTTGAGATATCTTTCTCGGTTATCATGTTCTCCAGATATTGTATCTTTTAATTGCTATTTATTCCGTTCGCTATGAAATTCACTTAATGGAAGCATTCTGATAAGTCAAGGGCATATAAAATTTGGAGCATAGAGAGAGTAATTTTCGACCTTTACGACAGATGTTCAAATGTTACCAAGAATGATGATGCTTCTTACATTATTGATAAACTGCCTTAATCAATTGTTAAGCCTGCTTATGAAAGTTTCGATAAAAATTGTTGCGAACTTTTGGTAAAATACAAGAAATCAAAATCAATTATCAATTAAATTTGTGAGAACTCTTATCAAGTGAAATTCAATTATGAATTTTAAAAAATGAGTCACAAATTTTACTTGAATGTATGTCTATTTAAATTATGATAAGATAAATTTGTTTTCTCTTTTTTTGTTCTCATAAAATTCATATTTATGAGTAAAATCGCGATCCTCTAAAAGTTCGCCTTTTAATGTTCCCTTGCAAAACACGCGCACTCATAAAATGTACATTACATAAGCAAAGAGAGTAAACTTTCTCTTTCTCCAGTGCCAATTTATTTTTAAATTAATTTTTTCAATGAATGTTATTTCCTTTATTTCCTTTTTGTAAAAAAAAAACAACGGCATAATAAAGCCGTTCAATTTTCAAGAGGTCCGATAACGGAAAAACGACAAATTGGAAAGTCCGATCCAAATATTTTCTTTTTTCTTTAATTAAAACGAGGACCCTCGCCCAATTAAAAATAAAACAGTTCAGAAAAGTTTTCTTCTTTTTCTGCAAAGGATCACACAAAAAAACAGCGATAGAAGCAGGAAAAAAAGAAGGAAGGGAGAATGACATGGCAAAAAGAAACCATAATGAGGTTGAGAAATATTAACTTTGTAGGAAATTACATCAAATGGAAATTAATTAAAAGAAATCCACCGTGAAATCTGTGATCGTTGGATGGCCTTCTTTCACCACGTTAGCATTTTATTCGTAAATTTTTCCGCCTTTGTTGGTCCCGCTTTCGAAATGTAGGGAAATAAATCAAAGGCGATTAACAATTAATTTTTAACAAGTCGTCGAAAAGTTACTCTTTTATCAAAGGATTCTTTGTCGTCTTTTCCCAAGATCTTTTATTTGGCTAGAAACGATTTTTGCTTCAAACACTAATCAATTAACTAACGGCCGTTAGAAGTGATTATTAAGGCCTCCATACCTCTTTATGTCAATAGATTACTTTGGTTTGTATTAAACGAAACTTTTGATTGTTTTGAAATTCGGAGAAAAAGTTTAATTACTTGCGATGCTTAGAATGATATCTCTATAGAACGCTAGTATATTTTCAACAAAAATTATGAATAATTAGTGTTACTGTAGCCTCATAGCTTCATTGTCGAATAGGAAATTGCAAAAATTCAAAAAAATAATTAAAAATTTCTAAGAAAAAGTACATTGAAGTAGATATATTAAAGGGTTTACCAATAAGGACTTGACAACTTTTTTTCAAAATAAAATGCAGACCATTTGAGATATTTCAAAAACTTTATTATCGGATTGAAGTACAATCAAAACATTTATGAATGGAACTCGACTTCGTTCATATGGCCACCGCGGGCACGTTTGCAGCGGTCGATTCGTTGGACCCAATTTTCGATGACTCGACCACACAATTTGGCCGAAACGGCTGCTATTTCGCGTTCAATGTTGGCTCTGAGCTCTTCCAACGTTGTCGGCTTGTTGGCATAGACCAATGACTTGACGTAGCCCCAAAGAAAATGTCTAGAGGCGTTAAATCGCACGAACGAGGCGGCCAATCGACTGGTCCATTTCTTGAGATAACACGCTCATCAAACTTACTCTTCAATAAATCGATTGTAGCGTGTGCTGTGTGGCTTGTGGCACCGTCCTGCTGAAACCACGTGTCCATATCTTCCAATTTGGGCCAAAAATAATCGGTAATCAGGGCGCGATAACGATTACCATTCACAGTAACGTGACGATCATTATCGTCGACGAAAAAATATGGTCCTATGACGCCGCCGGCATGCAAACCGCACCAAACAGTTATTTTTTGTGGATGAAGTGGTGTTTCATGAAGCATATGTGGATTTTCACCCGACCAATAACGCATATTTTGCTTATTGACGAACCCATTGAGCCAAAAATGAGCTTCGTCACTGAAAATGATTTTGCGATGAAATTGATCATCTTGGCGCATCTTTTCCAGAGCCCAATCGGAGAACGTACGGCGCTTCAAATGGTCCATCGGCTTCAATTCTTGAGTCAGCTTGATCTTGTATGGGTGTAAACCAAGATCCTTACGCAAAATTTGGCATAAAGTCGTCTGGGCGATGCCCAACTCTTGAGAACGCCGCGGAATTGACTGATTTGGATCATTTGCTACGGACGTTTCAACGGCAGCGATATTTTCGACACTTTGACCAACCCGTTGTCTCACTGGCACGGCAACATCACACAACGAATATGTAGACTCAAATTTTTGCACTAAACTTGTTACTGCCTGTCTACTAGGGCGAGAATTACGACCGAAAATCGGAGTTAACGCTCTTAAAGTAGCGGTCACCGACTCCGAATTTCTGTAGTAAATTTTTATAATTTGCAGCATAATTCAATTTGTGCGTTCACAAATTGAATTAAAAGTTGTCAAGTCCCTATTGGAAAACCCTTTATATGACAAAAAAAAAGCGAATCACTCAATAAAAATATATAATTTTAACCAAATTTTGTAACTGTCTACTGTGTTGATATTAATAAATGAATATCATTGCAAAATTCGTATTCTTTATAGAAAAATATTATTAACGAATTCTCGCTCCATATAAACGAACATGGTCTGCAGTACGCTTGTGCCCGCTTCTAATAAGACGTTCTATGGACTCTTGTGGAAGTTTATTTCAAACAATTTGTAAGCGTCATGTAGCTGTTGTAACTCCATTGGAGAGTTAAGAATCATATCAACCGAAGGGTTGATATGATTCTACTATCGACTATCATATTCTAAACATGTTCTAGGGGTGACCACGCAGGTCAATTGGGAGTATTGATGTTGGTTTCTTGTAGGACTCGTAATGTTGTAATGTAAGGACAGGCACTGTGTTGCTGGAGCTTGGTATTATTTAGCCTTTGGATAGATAATAAAGCGACACGAACGTAAAGTACAGTTAGTTTATCAAAGTGATATGGGCGAACTCTTTACAATTTCCCAAAATACAGCCAAGTATTGATTTAGAGAGCTCGTTAACGCATTCCTAGCTATCGTACCTGCTTGAGTACAGAAAAAAGGCAATATTTAAATATGCATAAATTTTACGAGAAGTGAAATTACGCAACGTTTCCTTTGGTTTTGAATTCAACATAATGTGTTTAAAAAGCACACAACAACAAAGTGTTTAGAAATAGTACCGTTACTGTATATTTTGTTTAGTTTTAATACCTTTGCGTCAATTTTGCAAATGTCGGCTAGGTCGGCGATTATTCAGCTGCGTGTAGTAAAACCTGTTGTATTATAATAAGTGTCTGTTATAGTTTTGCATAGGGGAATAACTGTGTTTCCAATTTATAAAAAGGTGAAAAATAAAGAAACTAATTGGAACGACGCTGGGTGAGTAGAAAAATTAGTGTACCCAATTGAGTACAATGGCTTATTGGGTATGCATTTTTTTTAGATTTTTGCCCACAAAAAAATGGAATTTCCTACTATAAAAACGTCAATTTTTTACGGTAGACATTTCAATACCTTGAACTGTGCCCTGAATTATGTTGAACCTGAGGAAATTGCTAATACTTATACTTCCAAGCCCGGATTATAACACAGATGAAGAAGAAGGTATGCCGAAAAAATTGAAGTTGATCGTGTACGATGTGCCAGGTGAAAAAGAGGTATTTTGTGGCAGCGGTAGCGAAGACGATATTCCACTTGAACAATTAAAAAAATTAAAAAAAATAAAATTTCGAGTAAAGAAGGTGGACACTTTTTACCACAAGGTTGAGTTCCGTTGTGGTCAATGCATGGAAGTTATATAAAACTGCAAACAAGTCCCAAATGGAGCTGAGAGAGTTTCAGCGTCATATTGTTCGCCACTATTGTCGAAATTATACGCAGACACTGCCAACTTTGAAACGCTCGCTTGCGCTTGGTGTAGCTACTATTGCTGGAAACCACTTCCCCAAGAGAATAAAAAACCCTTTACGATGCCGCGAATGCCATAGTAGAATTAGATGGATGTGTGAACAATGTGACGTTGCACTTTGTCTAGAAGGGGGGGTGTTTTAAAATATATCACACTAAAAAATAAGCATACTAATTAAGCCATTGAACCCGTTTGGGTACAGCTCCAAAACCATAGTTCCTGAATTTTTTTATAATTTTTTGCTTTTTTTATGTTCCTTATGTATATTTTAACTAAATTAAATAAATGAATTAAACACGTTTTCATTTTTAATTGCCTTGGTTTTTAATGGGTTAATGTGATATACAAAGGTTAGGTGAAAATCAAAAATAAACCACAAATCTGAATTGGTTTCAACTGATGTAAATACCATAAAATATTGTTCTTCAGGTATAAGTCACTTATAGCAGCTGACATTATATAATGTTTCTTATTATGATGGAAAAATCTCAAGTTTTTGCTCGAATCCGATACCGTTTTCCCAAAGGGTTTTCTTGATTTTACTTCTAGTTTAAGATGAACGTCGTCAGGCGAAAATCGTAAATCACTACAAAAGCGCGGGCAAATAATTACTCATGCAACTGGCGTTAAATTATAAAAGAACATGAAGGCATTATTATCAGTAAAAATAACAAATGTTCATATTCTTAATTATATCTTCGAAACAGCGTTTTTCGGACAATAATGTCAATAACCAATACGTTTGATAGAAATACAAATACAAATGAAGACGCTCACATGCGTCTTTAAAGATTTTCCATATCCAACAATTACCACAAGCAAAACTTACGCAGATTAGTACCAATAAACGAAAAATGCTTTCTTTTTTTTTCGACGTTCTTTTTTAACCCTAGGGCACGTCAACCGTGAAATGTCGTTCCGCTTTTGTTTTTTTCTACGTTTTTTTTTTCGCACGCCCAAACAAAAGACTATCGTTTAGGATAAATGTCAACGTCAAAATTGGAACTTATTTTTCGGTTTCCTTTCCGTTTTTCCCCGTTTTTTAATAAACGTGTTCTCATATAAAATTGTGCGCGTGAAGGAGAGGATCGGAAACGGATCCCCGGGGAGTCTTAAATTGTATATCACTGAAGGATGATGAAAATAAAAAAAAGTATACGTGCAATGAATATATTTGGAGTTTCACCCACATTCCTCTTATAAGTGTGGAGGAGTCAATGTCACCCAGTAGTCTCGAATAAAAATGTTATTAGTATACAGAGAATGAATATGCTAACATTTATTTGCATATCGAGAAATTTGTAATACAAGGCGTTCGTGTTTATTTCAAATGTATGATTGTAACAGGATTTAGTTCAAGGAGGACCTATTCCTAGGAAAACCAACCATTATATTATTAGGAAAATACCCTTACTGTCGGTTTTATATCAGAGACTCTCAGGCGTGAGAGTACATCTAATGAAATATAGGGTGTTTTTTAAGTTGCATGAGAATTATTGATATCTATAACTATGGTTTCACAGCTAATAATATTAAACTGTGTTGACATTTCTGTTCAGTAAGGTTTGCAAGTCATCACGAATTGTTTAACGCTAGAACAACGCTTCCAAATTGTGGATATTTACAGTGATTACAGAGAATGCTGATCGTCTTCTTCAACAAATCACTTTGATGATAGAGTACCATGCTATAAGTTGATTCCTCTGTATTAGTTGCTATCCACTGTAATTCAGACTAATTTCCTAGCTTAGGAACATGTGCTCACAAAAAAAAAAAACTCACACTGCTTCAACGTTACAGAAGAAACAAGATCTAAATTAAACACAAGTAATACAAAGGCTCATTATTCCTACCTCAAATAGATAAGAGGGTTGCTTAATCAAAATTAATTCCCTTTTCTGAAAGTTTTTAATACCATAAATTAAGATGGATGTTATTATCCAAGTAGTGTAAAATCGATCGGCATGTTTTGGTTCCGACATACAGTTGCAAGTAAAACTCTTCTTAAATTAAAACAACGCTCAATCAACGTCCACTTCTGTTTCCTGCAGGACACTCATAATCTGATTGTAGATTCACAAAAGGGAACGAATTCGCATGGTTCTACGATTTATAAATATTCGACCAACAACGTTACAACTACAAAGTAATGGGATAAAATACCGTTAAAATGTAGTATACGAAGACGTCATACTTTGAAATAAAAGAAATATATTTGCCAGTACAATTAGAAAATTCTGTTCAGTCCGAATTCAGTGATGAACGACCGTATTTTCGAGCGACGGCAGGATACAAGAATTTTGACACTTTTGTTTTGAGAGATTTCAAAATTGAAAAACAAATCAGATGTTTTATTTAGTACCGCTTTCCTTCCCCAAGCTCACTAATTACTTATCTACCCTTGTACTTGTGGAGCGCCAAATCCAAATGATTATTTGTATTGCTAAAACCTAAGCTATGAATGCACATGTTGCATATGTGCATTGCTTCTCAAACAAGTAAATAAAGTAAATAAATTTTATAAAATGTTAATAAAAGCAACTAAACACGTAAACTCTGTTTATGATGAATAAAGAAAAAAACTAAATGGGGTCACCGATGGTGACGAAGAAACACATCTATGTGAAACATATGCATGCAACCGTATGCGGTACGACTAGATAGATGGCGACATAGCAGTGATGAATTATTAAGAAATCGCAGTGAACAGCTGGTGTCATCACGGCGAAACGCGACATCCATATACTTTACTTCGTGGACGTTTCGCGTCGCCTCTTTTTCCACTGTTTTCGCGTCACGGTCATCGGTTACATCACGTTGATTACTATTTATGAAAATGCTCGCTCGCCGTTTGACTGGTAATCGAGCGGTCGACCAGTGACGTTGGAACATGGCGAGTAAATTTTTTATCCCGGAGCGCTCAATAATTCAGACGAGATAAACGTGACCGGATTCGTCGTGTAAAATTTTTAAATTGAGTGCCGAGATTCACTGATGTACCTTGTATATTTGCTAGGGTATGTTATAACTTCAATGCTTTTAATGTAATTTACATCTTTCCTTAGGCAACAAATACCAGCATGAAATGAGAAGAAAACGTGGTTTATTTGATGAAATTATGACTTTACTGAAACTTTGATCATGCATACCTAGTTGAAGAATCGATAAAATGCGGTTCTGATATATTTAATATTTTAGTAAAGTAGAATTTTTTAAATGATGATTTATGAAAACCAATGTTTCAACGTTCACACACACATCCGGATTGGTTGTGTGCGAAGGCCTTCCGCTTCTTGGGGTCATCTTCAATGGATTCACGACCTCAATTAAACTGTTCTGACCAATATTTGACTTTAAAATACATATGACGCCGCCTCGTTTCCATACACAGCAATCATTCGTTCGTGAATACTTTTAGGAGAATTCTGTTCTTTTGTGAAAAATTAGATGACACTGCGATGTACTAATTTCATAAAACTCATTTTGGTAGTGAAATACTTTATAAATCATAAAATAATGAACAATTCGAAGTCAAATTTGCCACAAGTAGAAAGAAATTGTCACTATTAGACGTTACAAGGCAATGAACAGTAATTGCTTCTATCGTGGGTAGGTAGATCTTTTTCTAGATCCTTTACTATTATACCGTTATGTATTTATTAAAATTTATTTAAAGTGGTCAAGGATTGTTTTTAATATTTTATGTAGGAGTTGTAGTCGTATATATACATACACATTTTGCAAACCAGTAGATTATTTAGCTGCGCTATTCCTCGAAAAATATGGAGAAACAACACGCCCAACAATTGCATATTTGCGAAGTTGTAATGGAACCCTGAAGATTTTCAAAAGGCTCGTACACAATACTACGATATGGCTGCAACGATGTTTACTTTTTCATTGAATGAAAATTTCCACGTACCCGGAGAACAGTAGAAACGTTAGCAGCTCTATTGTTATTGCGCTCCTCGGGCGCGAGCACCGCAAAACGGCGCTCTGCTCTTTTGAGCTCGTAAATGCAATTATAGATAAACACTTTCACGTTACGGTCAACGTGCAATCATTGTACGGGATTAAAATCCCTTGCACAAGATCTATTTTTAAGTAGTGACGTTCGGTCAATGGAAGTTATCGAACGTTTCGTTAAACTTTATTTTTATTACATGCTTCATATGCTGGCCGCCATAAATAAATGAACACCTATTAAACGTTTATATATTTCAGCAATGCTTTCAGGAAAGATGCAGTTCGTACTAATAAACGATGAAATATTCAACAGAATACATTGGATTATTCATTGGCAATAAATTAAAATATATTTTATTTTTGAATGCAAAAAAATGTCCTCTTATTCGCCAACGTACGAATTTCATCAATTAACTGAATCTGAACGTGGCAAGATAAGCGATCTACGATAAGTCAGATTATCCTTTAGTGGTGTTGCTGATAGTGTAGTACGTAGTGTCGCTGCAGTTACTCTGTTTTGGCAAATATGGACAAAAGATAATGGGGAATGACGATGTTTATGGTCCGAACGTCATAACCCATCACTCCTCGGCTTGTGGTTTTTGGGAACCGTTTCTCGTTAACATGAGGAATTGGCGAATGGAGAGGCTTAATTAATCAACAAATCTTCATTGGATCTTTTAGGCTTAGATTGTACTGACCATTTCTTTCTTCTTTGTTCCTTTAATTTTACGATGCAAAATGGCAGAGTGATGTAACCGTGCAATTTAATTAGGAATTAATCGAGTCATCTGTAGTGTTGAATTTCGATTTTTTATGGGCTCATGATCGTTGCGGAATGGTCACAACACGTCCCAGAGAAAAAAGAACTTACAATAAAGTTTCTATACAGCAACATAAGACTCTTACTCGAGGTGTGATGGTGTGTGGGGGTCTATCTTCCATGACAGGAGATCTCCTCGTAATACGAGGAACATTAAATGCTTTCGTTACGTCTATAAAATTCTTGAATCAGTTTTAATACCATATTTGCAGCTGGTAAATTAAAACTTTCAGTAGGATAATGAGCGGCCACTTACCACTAGGATTACTATGCCTTCTCATGGCCTTCTCCTTCGATTGCTACCAATAGAACACGCGTGGAGTGTAGTGGGGCAACCGAATAGTAATTTACAACCACTCTCAAATAATGTCAATATTCGTCAACAAAGGATTTAAAAATTTGGGATAGCATGCCACAGACTACAAGTGTATATCCAATAGATTAGTTTGTTACGTGTTCGATTGCCAAACTTCTACGAATTTAGTAAGATATTTATAATATTGTACTATTGTTACAGTATTATTTGCAAACCTTCTTTACTTTATAGTACTTGTATAGTACCTTGCTAATTACCATCTACTTAAATGTACTTGTCCTAGTCATGCTATTTATGCTTTCATTTGCTACGTGGCATTCCATATTTATTCCATTGATATTGTTTACCCTAGAAATTCAACCAAAAACCTTCAACCACTTTTATTTAATATTTTCATAGATGATCTTATTAAACTGATCGATTATTCTGTATTAGCCAATGACTACGAGATTAAGATTTATCACAGAGTTGACTTATTGTCTGATGTTAACTAATTGTAACCAAATGTTAACGAAATTTATGACTGGTGCTTATGCAATAACTCTAAACAACACACAGATAAGTGTTTCTTGGTGCCCTACTATAGAAAGAAGAAACGTTCCTAGAATTTAATTTTGTTTAACTAGTAGCAACGTCGAGATTTCTCGTAGGTTCTCGATTAAAGACATGGGTGTGATATATGACAAAAAATTTGCTTTTTCTGTTTAAGTTATTAATGTGACGGTTGCGGTTTCCAGACCTCTTGGATTTATAATTCGTACACGCAAATATTTTGACAATTTTGATATCATTAAAACTCTTTTCATTACCTATGTCATTTTCAAACTCAGATATGTATCCATAACATGATATCCCTTGTATAATGTTCAGACTAACCTCTTAGAGTGAATCCATCGTAAATTTCTGAAATATCCTTCTTTTAAAGGGGATGAACAACGTTCTATTGGGTTGGCAACTAAGTACTTTCGGTTTTGTAATATAAAATAAAACACTTTTTTTAAACAAAGAATAGTTTTTAATCAATTATATATTTTCCATTTTGCTCAATGGCCTTTTGCCATCTTTCTTTCAGCTGCATGATTCCGGGCTCATAAAATTTCGGGTCCTTATCAGCAAAAAACTGAACCAGGTGCGAGTAAAGCTCATCGTCATTTGTGAAAGTTTTACCATTCAAAGAATTCTGCAAACTTCGAAATAAATGGTAATCAGATGGTGCTCGATCAGGGCTGTATGGGGGATGTGGCATTACTTCCCAGCCAAGCTCTAATAGTTTCCCACGAGTTGCCAAAGATGTGTGAGGCCTTGCATTATCTTGGTGGAAAACTACACCTTTCCGATTTGACAATTCTGGCCGTTTTTCTTTGATTGCTTCATCCAGTTTTATTAATTGTTGACAGTAAACATCAGAATTGATCGTTTGGTTCCTTGGAAGCAGCTCAAAAAAAAACAAAACACCTGTAATCTCACCAAACTGACAGCATGATCTTTTCTGGATGCAATTCAGCTTTCGATGTGATTTGAGCTGGTTTATCGTGTTTGCTCCATGATCGTTTTCGAACTATGTTACTGTACAGGACCCATTTTTCATCACCAGTGATGATTCTTTTTAAGAAAAGGTCGGTTTCATTTTGTCTAAGGTTCATATCGCAAAAGTTGATTCTTTGTGTTAAATGAATTTCTTTCAATTCGTGAGGTACCCAAATATCAAGCTTCTTAACTAACCCAAGACATTTTAAATGTTTTTCAATTGTTGTGTGCGATACATGTAGCCTCTCCACAACCTCTCGAACAGTTATATGACGATCCTCTTCAATTATGACTTTGATTTGGTCATCATCAACTTCAGTAGGCCGACCAGAACGTTGCTCGTCTTTGAGGGAAAAATCTCCAGAACGGAATTTTTTATACCAATTCTGACACGTGCGCTCTGTTAAGCAATTAGCACCATAAACTTCACATATCTTTTTGTGAGCCGCAGCAGCTTTCTTTCCTTTACGGAAATAAAATAGTAAAATATGTCGAAAATGTTCGTTTCTGCACTCCATTTAAAATTAACCCACAACTAATAGCTTTAATAAAAATCACGCACTACTTGCTTCTGAAATTACGTCAATGTGACTAGTATTACGCGACCAACGGTAAAGTACAGCACTAACATACGTTATACGAAAAATAAAGCAACGCTCTCTATCAGTAAAAACCGAAAGTACTTAGTTACCAACCCAATATATGTGCAACTGGTAACGAGTTACTCGAGCGATATGACATCGTCTCACTCTCTGAAAGGAAAAGGATCATTAACGCTCTATTGTTATGGGTAGAGTTGGTTAGCCAAATTTATTGTCGAATGTTGATTTTCTCGTACCACGTCTGGAATCAAGATCGAATCAGTTGATTCATATCTATAGAACAAGAACTACCATTTTGTTGGGCGTCCATGGTCCATACGGCATGGAATTTCAATCTTCGTGGGAAGGACTTTCCTTGATATTGTAAGGGTATTTAATGTAATGTCCAGACTTCAGTTATGTATTAATTATTGTTATTGCATTGTAATTTTATTATTCCTTGTCCACTTCAGGATTTTATCTGTTGGGCATTTAATAAATTATTATTTACTGTAAGAATTCTGCAGCCTCTGTGTATTAGAATAGTTTTAGGAGAATTCTTTTACTTTGTTAAACATTGCATAAACAAGTATAAAATAATCAACGAGTTTGAGTCAAATTTGTCATTATTGAAAGTCACTAAGTAACAAAGAATTAGTTGTTTGTATTATAGCTGGGTAGATATTTTTCTAGGTCCACTCATAGCATAGCATTTTTTATTGATTTTTTTGGTAGATCTAACTTAATAATAGATTTTGCAATATAGAGTTACGAAATTATTCTTTCAATAAAGGCTTAATTAGGTGTCAAATAAATCTATATTTGGCATTATTATACTGTATATTTAGGTTATTTATTCAAGTGTAAACCATAAAAAGGTCCTTTAAATTTCAGCAGTTTCGGATTAATTTTATAAAATATTTTAAAAGGATTACCTCCGCGTATTCCGGAAATACGCACTGTAAACACTAAAGCCGATAAGAGTTAATAGAAAGATAAGGCAAAAATTTAGGAAGTGGGCTCGAATTGAAAATTTAAACAGAGGGATTTGGATGCCGAGTTTCGAAACCTGTTTTCGTAACTCAAACAATACTTCCGAAGTCAACGCTTTTCCAAAATTAATATTCATAAGGACGACAGTGGTGAGAAACGGCACATTTCTGAATGTTCAGAAGCGTATACAATGATTACATAAACTTTCCAATTTCGAACGAATTTGGAACGATGTTCAATAAATTCATTTACGCCTTCCTGAACGTATTTGTCATACATGATGTACCATTAACGCTGTCACTGTTTCTATTATATTTTATCCTCATTTTGATTTGTTATTTATATTAATTTTTACGAGGTTTCCCAGAAAAGTTTTTAATTAGATATACCATGAAATATTAAAATGTGAAAGGCCTCAAGCTTTGAAATAATTCTTTCTTTAATTTTAATGATCTGTGTTTGGAAGTACTGACTTACGAGGGTAGTCCCAGAAGTACCCGACTTAAAAAGAAAACAAAAATTTTGCAAAGAAATATATTTATTTTTCAACATAATTTCCTTTCAGCTCTATAAACTTTTCCCAGCGATGTTCAATAAGTTCGATACCCTCTTTATTATAAGAACTGTCTTGCTCCTCAAAATAGCCATTAAATGCCGACATCACTTCTTCATCGTTGGAAAATCTTTGACCAGTGAGCCATTTTTTTCAAGTTTGGGAACAGAAAATAATCCGAGGGGGCTAAATCTGGCGAATAGGGTGCATGAAGTAGCAATTCAAACTTTATTTCATAAATTTTGGCCATTGCAAAAACGGATTTGTGAACTGGTGCATTAGCTTAATGAAACAACACTTTCTTCTTAGCCAAATGCGACCGTTTTTACTTGATTCCTTCGCTCAAACGTTGCAATAAGTTCGCATAATTCTCGCAGTTGATAGTTCTTCCTTTTTCAAGATAGTCAAAGAAAATTATTCTACGCGCATTCCAAAAAACCGACGCCATGACTTTGTCTGCAGATGAAACGGTCTTCGCCTTCTTTAGAGCCGGTTCTCTCTTTTGTGTCCATTGTTTTGATTGTTCTTTTCTCCCGGGGGTGAAGTGATGAAAAAGATGTTTCATACATGGTTATGAATTGGCGAAAAAATTCTGCTTTGTTGCTGTGAAACTTCGCTAAACACTCAGTTAAACATCTTCACAACACTGTTTTTGCTCGAGTGTGATTGAGTGTGTATCGCACTTTGTAAATGCCTATTATGTCTGCTAGCGTGCCCATTTTCAGTCGACGATCATCCAGTACCGCTTTGAGGATTTTCTTCATCATTTCTGGAGTCGTCACCTCATTTAGTCGACCACATGCTCGTCTTGGCAGCTCGTACGGCCTCGTTTAAACTCTGCTACCCAGTATTTCACTGTTGTAAATGAAAGAGCAGACTCACCCAGAGTAGAATCTAGTTTGGTTTATATATCGGTTTGATTAACGCCTTTCAAATAAAAGTATTGTATCACGTAACGATGACCAATTTTCTCCATTTTTAAGAATGCACTGAAAACGTTCACTATTGATGGCTGCCAAACAAATACTAAACAACGTGGTGTCTTCGAAGTTGAAACATATGCTTTACAGATTATATACTTTCTAATACAGTGATATTTTTCAAACAACTACTCCCATCGCTAGGTCAGGCCGGGTACTTATGGGACCACCCTCGTATAACAATCTTTGAAGACGGGCAAGTAATTAACTCTGTCTATTATACTGTACCCAAAATGTTTTAAGAAGCAAGTAAGAACAGACAAGTAAAATATTTCTAAACTAAGCATATGTTTAATGACATACAGTACGAATATAGGAAGACAAATTCTACAATCACCGCGAAGATTTAAATAGTGAATGATGCGAGGCTTCTGATAAAGGTACACAACCGAGACAAGAAATAATTTAAATATGTATAACACCGTTCCGAAAGTGGTTTCAACCATTTATTTCTCTAAATAGTATCTCGAAGATAAGCGTTCATATCAGTGCCTTATCTAGGTATTTCAACCTAACAGAATTTATTGTTTATATCATCTTCATCTTATTTTTGTTAATACTGACATATTTTTAATACATTTGTTAGTAAAAAATATAATTTGCATTTACATATTTCTAGTTCTTTTTTTATAATATTGGGTCTGGGAAAAAGTTCGTGGCGTTTTTCCCGATAGATGGCATTGGTTGCCGATAACTAAAGAACAACAAGTCACAGCGACACCACCGACGGCTCGTTTTTTAGATGACCTTCCGAACGTTAGTTTGAGCGTAGAAACATTGTAATCGGTGCAGTGGTTGGAAAGTTATTCGCACTTGAAAATGGAGAAGAATAATGAGAAATTTCGCTATATTCTGCAATATTATTATGATAAGGAGAAGAACGCTGCGCAGGCTTGTGATAAAATTTGTGCTGTGTACGGTGAAGGTACTTTATCGAAATCTGTTGCGCGGAAATGGTTCGCTCGCTTTCGTTCTGGAAATTTCAATGTGAAAGATGAGTCACGCTCCGGTCGTCCAATCACTGAAAAATCTGATGAAATTCTTGAAAAAGTCCAACAAGATAAGCATATCAGCAGTGTCGATATTGGCATGGAGCTAGGCATTGACCACAAAACTGTTTTGAACCATTTACACAAAGCTGGTTACAAAAAAAAGCTTGACGTATGGGTTCCTCATGAGTTGAGCGTGAAAAACATGATGGACCGAATTAACATCTGCGATGCGCTGCTGAAACGGAATGAAATCGAGCCGTTTCTGAAACGTTTAATAACCGGAGATGAAAAATGGATTACGTACGATAATCGGAAGCGTAAAAGATCGTGGATAAAGGATGGTGAGCCGTCACAAGCGTTCGCTAAGCCAACATTGACGCCAAAAAAAGTGATGCTGTGTGTATGGTGGGACTGGAGGGGAATCGTCCACTACGAGCTACTTCCAACTGGTCAGACGATTGATTCTCAACTCTACTGTGCACAACTAGAGAGATTACGCCAGGCGATTGAAAGAAAACGGCCCGAATTGATTAATAGGAAAGGTGTTGTCTTCCATCATGACAACGCCCGACCACACACTTCTTTGATGACCCGTCAAAAATTGAGAGAGTTTGGTTGGGAAGTTTTGATGCACCCACCTTACAGTCCGGATATAGCACCCTCTGACTATCATCTGTTTCGATCTCTGCAGAACTCTCTCAATGGAATTAAGTTGGTTTCAAAAGAAGCCTGTGAAAACTACTTGATTCAGTTTTTCGACCAGAAACCACAGAAGTTTTTCACCGATGGGATCATGGATCTACCAAAAAAATGGCGAAACATTGTCGATAATAATGGAGCATATTCGGTTTAAATGAATTCGTCCACGCGCCATGCGGGGACCAGTTGAATTTTACTGAAAAAACGCCACGAACTTTTTCCCAGACCCAATAGATAATATAACTTTGTTCGAACTTCTGTGGTCGATAGTGTATAATATATTGTACTTGAAAAAAAGTAAACAATTATTTTTCTTCAAGTATACACCGATATTATCACAATTTCCTTAACCCACAAACTTGAGTGTAGACTACGCCATTCATTAGTTCATTTGCATATCTCAATGCACTTCACCGAATAGTCACATAAGTAATTATTCAATCGTATTCCCTGAAGCGGCAACAGGCGTTCCGACTAGCAATCAAAATACAGCCGGGCTCGATCGACCATCGCCGTGGGTCGACTACACACGGGATTCCTATCTATTTTCACATATATATACACACACACACATGCGCCGGCACCGCGGTGTCAACCGGTATTTCTGGAGAATATTCGGGACCGAATTGACTGGTGTTTGGATGTATTTATAGACCGGCGCGTTTGTCAATAGTATAAAGCGAATACTCCAACCGACGAACGCCCCTGTCTTATCAATCGACGCGCCGCGTTGCAAATGTTTTGTGGGCTACTCGACGGCACTACTTAATGCTAGTTATTTAGATTTGGCACCGATACAATGCATGTTTTTCGTTCTTTTTTTTTGATCAGCGAACATCAAAACAATGACTCAACGCGGCTTAGACTTTGATGATACCTGATCTTCATTAAAAAAATTATAAATTTTAGTAATAAAACGTTTTGTATTAAATTTTCGTTGGAATTTTTCGAATTAATAAATTCATATAAACTAAAATGTGGATATATTTATATAAAAATGTTATTTATATTAAAGCTTTTTTGAAGGAAGATCATTTGAGTTTGAAATAGTAGGCGTAATTTTTGAAAATATTTTTATTTTTGGTATACATTTTTATTTTAATTGCATTTAAGTAAAGGTGCTGATTAATGTGTTATTAAATCCTTAGAAAAGTTTTAATTATGCAAAGGATAAATGCATCGTAATGGCAAAATGCATTTTTATATTCGTTTTCTTTATATTATAGGTGATTCCTATTTCTATACTGTAGTCTGCTTAATTTAAAAAGAGTGTAATAATTCTTTATTTTATATAATACTTTAATTATATTTTATTATAGTTCTTTTATTTATAATTATTGCGTCTATTATGTATATTGTCTTCGTTTATTATGTGCGCTTATAAATAATGATCCAGCTGTATGCAATTCTGAGTCACGTGCATATAATAAAACAATTACCCATCTGTGGACACGAAGGTGTGCGGACAATGGGATAACCCCTTTGTATATAGGGTGTGTAATAAAAACTCTATTTATATAAATAAACAGGGGAAATTCTAATCAATCAAGAGAGTTAGAAAGAGTCAAGGTCAGTCGTATTTTTGCCAAGTAATCAGAGTGTGTGATTCGCCTGATATTAGTTTTTGCAGATACTTGGTGTTGGAAGTTTCTGCAAAGAAGAAACAGTTGCGAATAATATGAAAATTATATATATTGATACCTGCAAACGCAAGTTGATAGGCCGTGCTAAGTTAATTTTGTATTATTTAAGAACGAATAATTAGTGAGTGCACGAATCAACGCATTTGATGAAAGTAGATCCGAAGCAAGGATCATATGTATTAAAACGAGATAAGTGCTTAGACACATATGTAGGGAGACGATAGAAGGTAAAAAATTGTATTTGCGAATTGTTGTGTTACTATTGTGTTTTCTTTATTATTTTATTCTCGCGTATAGCTATATTACATTGGGATATTTATTGTCTTTAATCGTTGTTAATTTTATGTTTTACACTGCAAGAAATATCCTCCTAAAGTGATTCTGATGATCGTTGAACGTATAAATATTTTATGAGATTTTTCGATATTCAAATTAAAGGGACGTTTATATATGTACATCCTTCTTCGTAATGGAATCGCCATGTGTATTATTATTTGTACAGAGACTATCTATTCAACAGAGAATTTAATTTAAAATTCAAGTAAATATTCTTTTATGGAAGAATTATCAGAAAAGCCATCGAGATAAAGAAGTAACAAAATTTGAACCGAGAGAACGGTTATCGACTCAGTAACACATGCATGAGCTCTACTACAAAAATCTGTAACGGGCACCACGCTCCGGTAAGACAAAGACGAGGGTGGTCTGACAACTTTCCGACCTAACAAAGATACAAGACATTATTTCTTAAAATTTATATTTATTTTTCTACACATCTTTTTAACATATCCAAATAGTACTCGGCGTTTTTCTCTGCAAAATAATTGTTCATGAAGGTGATTGCCTCCTCATTTGACGAAAATCTCTGTCCTCCGAGCGCAATTTTTAGATGAGGAAACAAAAAGAAGTCGCTTGAGGCTAGATCTGGTGAGCAAGGCAGAGTTCAAGCAGTTCAAACCGTAATTCGTGGATTTTCGCCATGGTATGAGACGGCGCGTTGTCTTGATGAAACAGGATTTTCTTTTTCTGCAAATGTGGCCGTTTTTCCAAATTTCTGCCTTCAGCTTGTCAAGTAATGATGCATAGTATGTTCCTCTAATAGTTTTTTCTTTTTGAAGATAATCGATTAAGATAATTCCATGACTATCCCAAAAAACAGTCGCCATCACTTTCCCAGCCGAAAAAAACAGTTTTTGCTTTTTTTGGAGCCGATTCCCCCTCAGCAGTCCACTGTTTTGACTGTATTTTTGTTTCAGGCGTATAACGGCCCTAAAACTCGAATTTATTGCGCCTAAACTGCACCAACAGAGCGTTGGAAATGTTCATTCGAACACGTTTTTCGTCTAACGTTAGCAAACGCGGTACTCAACGCGCGGTCAGTTTCTTCATACCTATGTTCGTGTGTATGTAATCGCTGAGTGGACTGTATTTGTTTTCTTCGAGGTTCACATTGGTGTAAATGAATAACTAGTCTTACTTATGAGGTATATATTGTATTTAGGTTTCAATGGTAATAATAACACTTGCTACATTGACATTACATTATTCATTTTCGTTCACTGCGCGCATGCGCCTACTTCCTCCCTGGTGGTTAAAAATAAAAATAAAAATGCTGTAACATATGCCGCCCACCTTGAAAGGTAGCTTTCAATATTAGTAAAAATGGTAAAAATATTGTTCTGACATATAGGATATAAAATAATAGTACAGTTCATTATAAGTCCAACTAGTCATTATTTTCCTCAAGGGGGATAATACATATTTTCGACACTGAGCGTTGAAACACTTTACCACTAGGCGTTTTCACAGACACTACACGAGTGATGTTGTCTAATCCTGGATGGAGTTTGATGATCCTCGCCATGGGCCAGTGTAGTGGGGACAAATTATCTTCTTTCAAGATGACCAGTGTGCCTTCCTGAAGTGATGGATGTGAATTCGTCTTCCATTTGGATCTCTTCTGTAGTTCGGTTAAATATTCACGCGACCACCTTTTCCAGAAATGTTGAGTTAATTGTTGTAGGCGTTGGTACCTAGTAAGTCGGTTAATCTGTTGATCTTGAACATCTTCTTGTGGTGCAGCAGCTAATGATTCTCCAATTAAAAAGTGAGCAGGAGTTAAAGGTAAAAAGTCGTCGGGATCATTGGATAAAGGGGACAGAGGTCTGGAGTTTAAACAAGCTTCAATCTGAATGAGTATCGTATTTAACTCTTCATAAGTCAAAGCGGCCCTTTCCAATATTCTCCGTAAGTGAAATTTAGTCGACTTTACACTCGCTTCCCATAAACCTCCTACATGAGCTGATCTGGGAGGAATGAACACCCATTTAATTTTATCATTAGCTAAAAAATTGTGAATTTTGTCGTTGTGGCATTTATCATTTATTAATTGGTACAATTCAATGAAATGGTTATTCGCACCAACAAAGTTCAGACCATTGTCCGAATGAATTACGGACGGTTTTCCTCTACGAGCTATAAATCTTTTGAGTGCATTCAAAAAACTCTCGGTTGTGAGATTACTGACTAATTCAATGTGAATTGCACGCGTAGCAAAACATACAAATATGCAAAGGTATGCCTTGACTAGCCTTGCATTTCGTAAGCTTCTGTCCTTGATTAACATAGGACCAGCGGAATCTACGCCGCATTTTGAGAAAGGCCTGCAGGGCAATACCCGTGAGCTGGGTAAATCACCCATTAGGAATTTAGTAGGTTTTGGATTAATTTTAAAACATTTGGTGCAAGTTCGGAGAACTCCCTTAACTGTTGATTTGCCATTGAGAGGCCAGAATTCTAATCTTATTATGGATAATAAATTTTGTGCACCAGCGTGTAAATGTTCCCAGTGGTATTTTGTGATAATCAATTTTGTTAATTTATGATTTTTAGGTATTATAATTGGATGTTTTTGAGCGAAGTCTAAATTGGAATGCCTTAATCTTCCGCCGACGCGTAATAATCCGACTTCATCTAGAAATGGATTCAAATTCAATATTTTACTACTAGGTTTCAATGCTCGTTTATGTGATAACGAATAAATCTCATTAGCAAATACCTCCTGTTGAGTTAACTTAACTATTCTTTTCAATGAGCATTCTAATTCATCTGATGAAAGTTTCTGTGATTTAAACCTTGCTTTATCTAGTGTCGCACGTTTAAATCGCATACAATAGGCAACTATACGTTGTAATTTGCTTAAACTCGAATATTTGTTAAATAGGTCACCATTGGGTTTATCAACAGCTGCTAAACTAATTACTGATTTCTTAGTGTCAGGTAAGAATTCAAAATCTATCATATCTTGTTCGTGATTTAATTCATTGGTTATTATAAAATCTGGTCCATGCCACCAAAGTTTTGAATCCTGTATCTCCAAAGCATTAAGACCTCTGGAAATAATATCTGCGGGATTAAGTTCTGAAGGAACGTGTTTCCATTCGGTTACATTCGATAATTCTCTTATGGTTGTTACACGATTAGCTACAAACGTCTTCAACTGACACGGGTCAATTTGTAACCATGCCAAAACAATCGTGGAATCACTGTAAAGTATTGTCTGGGTTAATTGAATGTTCAATGTACGTCTTATAACATCTACTAATTTTGCTAATAATACTGCTGCTAACAGTTCTAATCGTGGTAGCGTACATTTTTTCTGTGGAGCCACCTTGGACTTAGCACATAAGAGATTGGAACATTTTTCACCTTTAGCATTTCCTGATATTAAATAAATACATGCTCCGTAAGCTCTTTCCGACGAATCACAAAATCCATGCAATTCAATAAATTCTGGTTGGTAACATAATACTTGCCTTTTAATAATGACTTGATTTATGTGCTGCATCTCTTCTAGAAATGTTAACCAAAGTTTTCCCAATTCCGGATCTAATTCTTCGTCCCATGCGATTTGTAGCTTCCATAATTGTTGCATAAATAATTTTGCTCTTATTATTGCGGGACCTATTAATCCAAGTGGGTCAAATATTCTAGAAACGGTAGCTAAAACTAATCTTTTTGTAACATATTTATGTTTCATTTCTAAATTTATTGCATAATTTAGCGTATCTGGTTCTGAAATCCATGAGAGTCCCAGGGTTTTCAAGTCTCTATTATCACGAATTTCAATAATTGTCTCTGTGTTGTTGCTATCTTCTGCTATTTTGTTTAAAATCTCCTTATCATTTGAAGACCATTTTCTTAAATGGAATCCTGCTGTTCCTAATATGTAAGACATTTCCTTGTATATTTCTAATGCCTCCACTCTGGAATTCACACTAACGAGTAAGTCGTCCATGTAAAATGAATTTCTAATTAGTTCACAGGTACGTGGATATTTATCTTGACAATCCACGGCTAATTGTCTGAGTACTCTTGTTGCCAAATAAGGTGCACTTGCTGTACCATATGTGACTGTATTTAAATTATATAAATGTATTGCTTGATCATCATTAGCTCTCCACAAGATCTGTTGATATTTACGATCATCTGGATGAATCAATATTTGCCGGTACATCATTTGTATGTCTGCACTAAGTACAAAACTATGCAATCTTAATCGTAAGACTATAGCAAATAAATCATCCTGTACCGTGGGTCCTATCAGTAATGTATCGTTTAATGAAATGTTCAAATCTGTTTTTGCCGATGCATCGAATACTACTCTGCATTTGGTAGTAGTACTACTTGATTTGAATACTGCATGATGTGGTAATATATATGACGGTTGCATCTGTTCAGTTTCTACATTGACGCGTTGTTGCCTCGTCATGTGGTTTAATTGTTCGTATTCATTCATGAATTCTACATAATTAGCCTTTAAGGTTGTGTCCTTGCGAAATTTAGCTTCCAATGAATAAAATCGTTTGAATGCCATCGCCTTTGAGTTCCCTAAGTTAGCAATCTTTTCTAAAAAGGGCAATCTGACCACAAAACGTCCATTTGCGTCTCGCGTTGTGGTTTCAGAAAAATGTTGCTCACACAGTTGTTCAGTAGGTGATAAAAAACGTTTCTGTGGAATTTCTTCTAACTGCCAGAATCTTGTCAAATTCTCATCTAGAGTTTCATTTGAAATTACTGTTGTAAAATTGCAAATTCGTTTTTTGCTTGCCTTCGATGGTATGTTAATATTACCCGTAACTACCCAGCCTAAGAGCGTTTCTTGAAATACAGGTTTATTTTCTCCTAGTTTATACTGATTAGCAAGAAGTAATTCATAAAATAAGCTTGCAGCTATTAAGATATCTATGGTACCTGATTTATCAAAATTAGGGTCAGCTAACATGATGTCTTTTGGATAATCTAATGTATATTTATCAAATCCAACGGGTGGCAAATTCTCGGTGATAGTTGGTAAAATTAAAAATGTTAAAGTTGCCTTAAATTTGTTGTCCCGTGATTCGATAATTGTTTTTGTTTTCTGGGTAACTGTGGTTAATTTCTGATTTATCCCTGCTATTGGAATATGAATATCTTCGTGTTTTAACCTTAGTTTAGTACACAATGATTTTGTCATTATATTGCTCTGACTCCCTGAATCTAATAATGCTCTACATGTATGAGCTCTTCCTTGGTCATCATAAATTAAGATTTGTGCCGTTGAAAGTAAAACTAAATTACGATTTGAACTACTATGTGCAATTTGAAGTGATTGTTGATTTTCTGATTTCCTTTGGTCAATATTTGTTGTTGCAGTCAAATGGCAAAGTTCTGTGGATCCATGCGTGTGCGTTTTGTTTCGTGTATGTGAGCTATTGGTTTGAATAGCAAGTTCATTTGACTCCGTTTCGTTTTGTAAATTTGTATCATTATTTTGATCTGAATTTGTTGAATGTGTATTAAAGCGTTTACGATATTCTTGATTATGTAATAAAGTATTGTGAGCCAACCCGCATTTTTTGCATTTTCCTGACCTGCAGTCTCGCTGTGAATGCCCTGAACGTAAACAATTGGTACATAAATACAACCTTTTTACTTGATTGTATTTTTCTTTCGCGTTTAATTTCATAAATTCCGGACATGCATAAATGTAATGATTTTGTTTACAATATTGGCAACTCCGGTCCTGATTGTATTCTGTCATGGCAAAGTTTTGTTCTGCATATGTGTACTTATAATCTTTGTTATAATTGCTCGATTGGTTTTTAATAAAACTTGGTGAACGTGAATTTTGTGTGCTTTGAGGGTATTTTTTGCTTGTTGTCTCTAATGTAAAGCATTTTTTGTTTAAAAACTTACTTAATTCATCAAAAGTTGGTATAGACCCTTCGTCGTCTAGAGAATTTTCCCATTCGCGATTAGTTATTGCGTCTAATTTTGATGTAATTATATATATTAATAATACATCCCATTCTTTTGTTGGTAATTGCAACTTGTTTAAAGCTGATACATGATAATAAACTGTGTCAGTTACTTGTCTCAATAATACAGGCGAGTCTTTTGTTACCGATGGTAATTCGAACAGCTGTTTGAGATGATTATTAATTATAATACGTTTGTTTTCATATCGTTTTTTAAGTAATTCCCATACAATTGCATAGTTGTCTGATGAAATTACATACGCTTGCACCAACCGTAACGCCTCATTTTTTAGACAAGATTTCAAATAGTAAAATTTTTGAATATCTGTTAAATTCACATTATCATGAATAAGTTGTTTAAAAGCGTCATGGAACGGTAACCAACCATCGTAATTTCCCACAAATACCGGTAAACTGATTGTTGGCAATCTTAAATTTGCTGTCGGATCACCCGTATTATTAGTATTTGATGAAATTGAACTTGTACTGTTTTGATTAACACTTTGTGCATTTGCATTAATAATTGATCTAGCCTTGCTGATAAGCTCAAAAAAACTATCTTCTATTTCTTGCCGCTCCGCTTCTTCTGTTATATCAATGATTTCTAACTTCGTTTGCACCTCTTCGAATGTTTCGAAATGTTTTTCAAGTTTTTCTAACCTTAATTTAACTAGGTATTGATCATTTATGTTGTCACTGCTTTCTAAAAAGTGTTTGAATCTCGTTAAATGGCCTTTTAATATACCCCGACTTTGTCTTAATTCTCTTATCTCGTCTTCTTCTGTCATTTTGTGTTTTGTATATATACGTAAATGAGTGTATTTATTTTATGAATAAGATTGCTCGATTCAGATTGAATTTTATATGAGGATATTAAATATGTAAGGAAAAAAGGACTCACCAATGTTTTTTGCTGCTTCTTTATCGTGATCGTATGTACGTGTCGTTGTTTTTTGCTGATGTATGCGGTTCGTCTGGACCAAAAATATGTTCGTGTGTATGTAATCGCTGAGTGGACTGTATTTGTTTTCTTCGAGGTTCACATTGGTGTAAATGAATAACTAGTCTTACTTATGAGGTATATATTGTATTTAGGTTTCAATGGTAATAATAACACTTGCTACATTGACATTACATTATTCATTTTCGTTCACTGCGCGCATGCGCCTACTTCCTCCCTGGTGGTTAAAAATAAAAATAAAAATGCTGTAACACCTAAGTCTTGATTTAACATATTCATAGCCTTTGCTATCTCTCTCACTTTAATTCGACGGTCGTCTAGCACCAATTGCTGAACTTTAGCGATGTTATCGTCAGTAGTTGCAGTTTTTGGACGTCCCGAACGTTCATTGCCTCCCAAGCTCTTATGGCCACGTTTAAATACTGCTGCCCAAAATTTCGTTGTGGTAAATGATGGTGCAGAGTCCCAGTACACAGAGTCCAACTCAGCTTTGATTTGCGTAGGCGTATTACTTTTCAAAAACAAATATTTAATGATAGCTCGATACTCGATTTTTTTCTATTTTCACAAAAACATTCACATCGACTCACTCAAACGACTGTCAAATAACAACTGCGCGTCCAAAATGGCTGAAACTTTGGTGAATACTTTTCAGACCACCCTCGTATATAAGTAAGAACAGCAACGGGAGTGAAATATTGATATAAACTACAACACGGCGAAATCCTCAAGAAGATTGTACTGCAAGTGACATCGGTCGTGAAAGTCGTAATTTTCTTATTTAACTGAATAAAATCATATTCACCATTATTATGAGAGTTGCGAAAATAAGATCCATTCATTAAACATTTCATGTTCTTCAGCAAAATATATCGCTGCAGAAGAGATAGAAATGTTATACGCAACGATAATTTAATTTTAAAAACAACTAACTTCTTTCAACTTTTACTTAAAAAAGTAGAAATTAGGACAATAAAAGTGAAATGCCTAACCACACAACTGCCTAAACACGACTGACTTTAGATGCAACTGACATTTCAAAGATTTATATGAATAAAGAATCGACATGTCGTTTGTTGTCACAGAGAAATCATGCTCCATTGGAAGTGAGATTTTTTTTGAATTTACCATGCGGCTCTGCTTAAAACGTAACCCCGTGAAACGAGAATATTTAACAAAACACGTAAAATTTACGTATATTTTTTTGTTTTTTTAACAGCAGATTAAAATGATATATTCTATGAGTTAATGTAATTTATAGGGCTATTATTTCTATGCATAACACACTGTATGTGAAAATCTAAATTATTATTCTTCACGAAATAATAATCGCCGAGTAAAAATCGTGCACGTTCCTTGTATATATTAAATCGATCTAAATTACAGTTTATAATGAAATAGGAAACACAAACAAAACATTTATACTTGCATGTAAATTAGGTACGATGCCTGAAAACTTGTCCATGATCGAATTTTATATTCAAATTTAAACTTGTTAATTTTGTTATTGTTATTATAATTACAGAGATTGTTTTGAAAACTGTATAGATTAAATTGATTAAATAAAGATATTTTCTATGAATCACTTGTTATTAGTCACGTATGCACATATTCCATTTAACTTTAAATTATAATTTTGTTCTAACAATGTAAAGGACATTTCATTTTCAATAGCCCGCCATTTTAACAGTTGTCATGACTCAACCTGTAACTACTTGACAGATAACAAGTAAAAACTACGCCATTAATAAAAATGGAACGATACACGTTTCAACAACGCACTGAAATTATTCAAATTCACTACAAAAATGGTGAAAATATCGCGGTCACAGTTCGCAAAACTAAAGCATTTTTAGGTCATCGTGAAGCATCTTCTCGGCCAGCAATTGTGAAACTGGTGGAAAAATTTGAGCTGTTGGGACAAGTTAGTGATGTGAAGAATCGAACTCGTGCACGTCGCTCAAGAACAACTGAGAATATTGCTGTTGTAGCCCATAGTGTTGAGCAAAACTTAGGTTTGTCCATTTCTCATCGATCTTTGGAATTGGGCATTCCACAAACGACGTTACACTGTATTTTGCATAAAAGCTTAGGTCTTAAGGCTTTTAAAGTTCAGTTAACACAAGAACTCACGCTTCAGGATTGGGTCCTTGAAATGCATCTAACTGATCCGAAATTTCATCTTGAGTGATGAGGCCCATTTTCACCTCGGAGGCTACGTTAACAAGCAGAAGTGTCACATTTAGGGCTCGAAAAACCCAAGAATTATTGTTGAAAAGTCTCTCTATCCTCAACGTGTGACTGTTTGGTGCGGTTTTTGGTCTGGCGGGGTCATTGGACCTTACTTCTTTGAAAATGAGGCTAGAGCAACTGTTATGGTGAATGGATTGCGCTATCGAACGATGATTAATGATTTTGTATGGTCGGAATTGGAAGATATTGATGTGGACGGCGTTTATTTTCAACAAGACAGCGCTACGTGCTACACAAGTAACGATACTCGCTCTTTTGTGTGAAAAGTTTCCTGACCGTGTGATTTCTCGAGGCGATCACAATTGGCTGCCGAGATCTTGTGATTTAACACCTTTAGACTTTCTTCTTTGGGGCTAAAGAGTAAAAAAATTAGAAAGTTTCCTCCTGAAAGCACATGTTTAAGAGCTACAGGTATTTTGTAAAACGCGCAAGAAAAATTGAACAAGATAGAATGATCGAAAGAACGAACTTAAATAATTGATGATCTTCATAGAGACCAAAATGTTAGAACCAATTGAGAACTACGTACCAGTAAAGATTTTAATAAAAGATTGTCTTTTTAGTTATCATAATGATTAAACTAAAGCCAAATTCACAATAATAAAGTTTTTATACAATAAAGGTAGGACTCCATGCGCAGTTTTATAAAAAAATGTTATGGATGTTGTAAGAAGAAGAAGATATGAAGACAACAAAAATAATTTTATTCATGTATGTACATTTGCGAATTGAATCATAACGCCCGGATGCGTTGTCATATGTCGGCGTGGATTTGCGGGCTGAAGAACACCAAAGATTATGTATTGAAAATATACAACAGTTATTATGACGACATAAATTATAATGCGAACTTCTCATGAAATGATATTATTGGTACGTAAAATTTCTGCGTGAAAAGCAAACAGTTAATACAGCTTATTATTATGGGTTTGTATGCAAGACCAAAGCTATATACTACTTAAAATAAAGTGTTGCTTTTATTCGAAGGATGTTTCTACTGCATGATTATGCAAGACCCAGCATCTTAGCCATGACATAGCAAACAATGATGTAAACATACTGGAAGACCATTGATATTTCAATCCGCTAAATAACGAGTATTCATATTGGATAGCTAATAGCACTTAAGAAGAAAATGTTCCAAAGTGCTACAATTTTTAATATGGGATTGCAATCTACGAAAGATGTTAGCACTATACGATTTTAGGTGTTTATGAATGAAATTTTGTGTCATGAAATTTGTTTATGTTTCTGTTAAGTTCTATTGCAAATGAGATTCTTGAGAAAAGTTGAGAGAAGAATGTTAATGGGCAAAATTAGAAATGTATCACATAAACAGAGCCTGAAGTTAAATCGACAGAAAACGCCATAGAAGAGGGAACAATGAAAAGTAAGATTAACTAAAACAACCAACAAAGTAAACCGAAGAATGTTTATGACCAAATTAGAAATGTATCACATAAACAAAACCTGAAGTTAAATTGGCAGAAAACACTATAGAAGAGAGGACAATGAAAAGTAACATTAACTTTTAATCTTACTTTTCATTATCCCCTGTGATGCAACCACCAAAGTAAACCGAATAACGAAAGGAAGTTAAAGGTAAAAAATGCAGCTGACAGAAGATTAATGAAATGGGAACGAATTAAAACAGACGCCTCTATATTTAGAAGTAGAGGAAAATTTGGAGAAGACTTTTCCATTGTCTTGTACTTATGAGAGTAGGTAGGCGTCGTGAATTAGGAAAGTAAATTCGACTGAATCTCTGCTTTTAGAAGTCAATAAATAATATTAACTAAGAAAATATCAAAGTCAGTTTACAGGATTCTTTGTGGTATATATTGAAGATTGAACAAATAATAATAACAGTTGCATCGCCAACAGAAAAGTAGCCCAAAAACACTACGCTATAATGAAAGCACAAAACTTTAGAGTGAAAATAGACAACCACAACATGGAACCTTGAAGTTTCCAATCTACGATTAGTAAAACCTGCTTTATCGAGTCTCCAAAAAGAAATTTCTTTGGGAAACTCCATTTAATATAGTTTTATATGGCTACATTACTTGTATTATTTGAAAAATAATAATATTTGCTACCTTTCAAAGATATATTTTCGATATAATTACTGATAAGAGTCCAAATTACTAATTATTATTATAACCGCTACATAGAGCAAGTCGTGTGCCATATTACACTAAAGTATTTATCCCAACTAATCCTTTAATGTCGCCGCAATTCTTTTAATTATATCGTGCTCTTAATCCCTATTTTTTAGTGTATCTTTTTGGTACTATCTTTGGTCAGTTCCTAGTTGATAATCAGTCTTTCTCTCATTGATTTCTGTAAGACGCAATCTTAAAAACCGAGAAACAGTCAACATTTTATTAATTCCCCATATTAGTAGTGCTGCTAATCGTATCCATGTATCGTGTTCGCGGTATTCCTTAGGTCATGCCCAGGGACACACACGAAAGTATACCCACCTATCGTTCAATACCTATCTTTTTTTAACCATTCCCTTCTATATCTGTTCCTGATATTTTATTATTTCATTGCAACCATTGCATTAATAATTCTGTTACTTGAACATACATTTCTTGCATTTAATCTATTTGTAACTTTACTTTTTCATTTAATTCAGTTAAATGAAGCATACTTTTTGTTTGTTTATTTGCTTTTGGCTTTCCACAGATCCTGTAACTTTGACGTTTATCGTGAACGAATTAATTTTTGTTTCATTTATTCTGACACGAGTTTATTTTTCACACCAAGCTCAGCAATAAATTTAGCGCTACAACATGGTGTAATTTGTATTACCTCAGCGTTAGCATTTTTAACCTATGCCATACAAATATTTTATCAGTCGTTAAAGGTAATGAACGTGCTTCAAATGTTATCAACAGTAATATATCCACATCTCTTGGTGTAGACAAAGATAAATAATATTAATACTTTTATCAATAAATAATGAAGTGTATTTAACAAAAATTACTACAACATTGCCTTTAAAGCTTTTCCCAAATAATCAGACGTATCACAAGAAACTTAACACTCTTAAGTCGACTGTAAATAGAGATTTAAAGTTTATTTATCGCAGTGCAAGCGCATAGAACATGTAATATATCGGGAAACGTCGCACTTACACGAGAGGTCGTATACTAAGTTTAAAATACAACGTTGTGGAAGCGTAAGTCCACATACACATAGAGAGAGGCACATACACATAATGGAACGTAATATGAGACCGACCCGGTCTCTTCTTTCGACGATCGAAACTGTATGACCTCATGCCCGTTCTCGGCCCGGCATTAGTCCGAGCGTGACCCTCCCCGATACATAAGCTCGGTCTGGATGGTCGTGTTCCTTTTCCCCATACCTAGGACGGATGTCTGTATTGTCTGGAGGGACTTTTGGCAAAATTGCGGCGAAAGTTCGGTACGAAACAGCACTGAACGTTGGTGTTCGTCGGTATTATAATGAATGCTATAGTGGGAACATGAAAAGCAATTTCGAACACCATTTCTGGATTGTTCTTCCTAACACAGCGAGACGCAGGACACGGTAGTGAATAACATTAGGAAATGTACTAATAATCCTTACGAGAACTGGAACGAGATGCATTTACTAATTTCGATAATCGGCATTAGAAGTTCTACTGAAGAGTGGCCCAAATTTTAGATGTAGTATGCAGAGACTAAATACGCTTTATAAATACTGATGAGAAATGAGAAGAAAAAATAAAAGAGAAAAATGTAATATTAGGCTGATAAAACTTTTTATTATTATTAAAAGTTATTAAAAACTTTCGAATAATTGATTTAACAAATAAATTGATAAAAGCTTCCACAATCTAAAAATTTAATCACTTAAGGTGGATATAATGGGTATCTTTTAAGCTGGATGGGAACTATCGATATCGATAATTGTGGGTTGGTTGACAGCTGATAATGTCAAACTGTGCCGACATTTCTATTCAATAAGGTTTGGCAAGTCATCATGAATTATTTAACGCCAGAACAACGCTTCCAAATTGTGGAAATTTTCATTGAAATAAATAAATCTGTCGCGAAGTTCGTAGAGTACTTCGTTCATTTTACGGTCAACATAATCGGCCTAGTGAGCAAGCAATTCGTGCAGTTATTGATCCTTTTCGCACTAATTTTACTCTTCTCGAGTCAAAACCATTAACAAGACAAAGAAATGTGCGTACCGAAGAGAATATTGCTGCTGTAGCGCGAAGTATTGAAGAAGACGCCGAAATGTCGATTCGTCGTCGTTCTCAACGTGTTGGTTTGTTTTTCGACTACGTGGAAAATTTTATGTAAGGATCTTGGCTTACATGCCTATAAAATACAGCTCGCGCAAGAAATGAAACCAAGCGACTATCGTTTGCGTCGCTTTTTTGCTGATTGGGCTCATTTGAAATTGGCCGAAGATGAGCATTTTTATTAAAGAATTGTATTTAGCGATGAAGCTCATTTCTGGTTAAATGACTACGTCAATAAGCAAAATTGCCGTACTTGGAGCGAAGACAATCCTCAAGTCGTTAACGAATCACCATTACATACATTAAAATTGACTGTTTGGTGCCGTTTACACGCTGGCGGTATCATCGGTCATTATTTCTTTCGAAGTGATGAAGGAGCTGCCGTTACGGTGAATGGCGACCGCTATCGAGCCTTGCTGACTGAGTTTTCGTTTCGAAAAATTAAACAGCCAAACATCGACGACATTTGGTTCCAACAAGACGGCGCAACTTGCCATACAGCGCGCTTAACAATCGAATTATTGCAAAATCAATTTGGTGACAATTTTATTTCTAGAACTGGTCCTGTTCACTGGCCCCTCGTTCGTGCGATTTAACGCCTCTGGATTACTTTTTATGGGGCTATGTTAAGTCATTGGTTTATGACGACAAACCGGCACCTCTTGAAGCATTGGAAATCAATATTCAGGTCATAATTGACGCCATACGGCCAGATTTATTGCAAAAAGTAGTCAAAAATTGGACTGATCGAATGGATCATGTAACTCGTAGCCGCGGCGGACATATGTCGGGAATTATATTTAAAAAATAAATGCCATCAAATTATCTACCAGATTATAATAAAAAAAGTTTCATTCCAACAATATTTCTGTCTTGTATTATCATTTTAAGTTCTCAATCTCTTAAAAAAACTCTATATAACCTCTTTTCACATTTATTTTCGTATTCTGTATACTGTATCTTTAACAAGTAAGTTGTTATCATCAGCAGATAATTAAACAGTGTCGCACCTGGAAAACTACGGCAAAAACCCGCACCAAACAAATTCCGTGCGAATTTTTATACGAAAATTAATGTGGAAAGGGGTTATATATCAACCGTAAGTGATTAAGTTAATCGACCACAGGTTCCATCAAAATTACCAATCTAAAAATTAATAAATATTTTTCAACTAAATACTTATATTACAATTCCCATAAAATGAGAATGGGTAAGATATCAAACATCGATGGTTTTTTTAAGGTATCGATTTTATTTAAATGCTTTATTATAGAATATTCTTATTCAAAAAGAATTTTAATATCATTTAAATGAACATTTCCACTGAGTTTCTAGCAGGACATGATATTTTTCTACAAATTTTGTTTAACACTTTGACTTAGTTATTTTACAAGCTTAATGACAATGATAATTGAAAAATATTGTGCACCTTTCTGTTTAAAAGAAAGTCTGTTTTAGAAAAAATGATAGCAGGTATATAAACTACAATCTAATATACAGAATGCGGAAAAATGGCTGCCCTAATTTGGTATGTGAATAAATACTGAACCAAACAGTGCAAAGAAATAAAGCTTTTATCTTTGAAAGTAATTATGCAATTTTAAAATGTTATGTGTTAAGAGTCACACCATTTAAATTACGGCCGTTGCTATCAATGCAGTCTCGAAGTCTTTCTCGAAAGTTCGCCATTACTCTGCGGATCATGTCCTATGAAATCGCAGTGATTCCTAGCCTTTGGGTCTTCGAAATTTCATGGCTGATATTAGCAAACTCGTGCCCTTTAACTGGCCCATAGAAAAAATCGCAAGTAGTCAAATCAGGCGAACGTGGGGATTATCCAATGTTACCCTGTAAAGACACGGAAACATTTATCTGAGAATCCCCAGTAAACGATGTGAGGTGTGCGGTGTGGTATAATCTTCTTGGTACCATAAAGGTTTTACATTGCGATCGTTAAATAACTCGTTCACTTTTGGATGCTGAAAAATATCACAATAACGATTAAATAAAATAAGGACCCCGTACTCTTGCATACCAACTGCGAAGATATATAATACACGTAGTTTAACTTGAAGTAATGTCACGGTTATGCCGAAAGATAGTTGCAAAATAATAATTAATAAAGGCGATATTAATTGTCAAAGATAACCATGTAAATGAACTATTTTTTTTTCTTTAATATACAGCTAAAAATGTGAAGAAATGGTGAATTACACGGATTTTTTATTTTCATATTCAACATACAAAAAACCACAAGAATAAGGTAAATTAATTCAAAAAGTTTTCTCATCGCTAGTCTGTTATTTATGAAATTCTTACATACTCATAGTCATACCAGAGCAACACAAAAATTATTTATCGATAAAAGCAGATTACAAACTGTTAGCTTTGTTGTATATTTGTTTTCTATAAAGAACTGATCGAAACATTAAAACTGACAAAAAGGTCCTATTTATCATAAACTTTTACTACCAAGAATGATTCTTAATATTAGTAAATAACATAATCAATTAATAAATGTGGCTGCAGCTATCAAAGAAAAAGGGCCAGCTTTTAGCTAATTAGAAAAAGTTGTCTTTCAGAGCGATAACGTTAGACTACAAGGTTTTTTCCAAATCTAAGGTTGGCAGAGTTAGTCTTGAAGTGTCACTATATCCATTACGTTATTTAGTAATATAATTATCTTTTTCAATTGCTACAAAAATTTTAAATATAAAAAGACTTCTGGGGTTCAAGATGACATAGAAGTGGCCTTAAAGAAATACCTCAATTCAAAAAGAAATAAAATTTTTGAAAGGAGGTCCTTCTCGGCTGCCTCAAAGGTTTCCATAAAAAGACAAAGGGTACTAGGAAAGATTTGCAATACAGCTTTGTTTATTTAATTTTTTCATAGTAATTTCCTCTACACTCAATACACCTATCCATCCTCCGAAACCAATCTTTAAACCAATTCTGCCAAGTTTCACTAGGGAGTAAAGCACACTCGTTGGTCCAAGCCCGCAGAAGGTCCTCATCACTGGAAAACCGCCTCCCTTTTAGCTTCATTTTCACATGCGGGAACAGTGCAAAGTCGCAGGGAGCAAGATCTGGATTGTAGGGAGGGTGGTCGAGAAGTTTCAATCCTGTCGTGGTAAAATATTCGGTGTAGACTTTGGCGTGGTGAGCTGGAGCATTATCGTGATCGAGGAACCAAGTGTCCATTCTTGACTTTGGCCGCAGGTTCTTCATAGATCCAATGACTTTAGGCAGGCACTGTTCAGTATACCACTGTGACTGTCTTCTGTGTGTCCAAAATGACGCGTTCCACAATTCAATTCGATTTGAAAAGTACAGATATTATTTTCTTCTTTACAGATCGGGATTTTCTGACAACTACGGATGTGGCCTGATCGTCAAAGACCTAAACTTTGTTTTGAGCTTTGCACGGCACATCGTAATAGTATAGCCAACTCTCGTCGCCTGTCGCGATGTTGTTCACATACCGAGATTGTCCCTTATTAAACTTTTTTAGCATCTCCCGGCACCAAGTCGCACGTCGTGTCATCTGCTCTTTAGTCAGTCGATGCGGCACCCAGAGAGAACAAAGTTTCTTCACGTGCAAATGATCATGCAGAATCGAACGAATTACTGGTGCATTTAGGCCTGAAGTACCCTCTATCTGTTGGTAAGTCACTCGCCTGTCCTCGCCAAGCATTTTCCACACAATAGTACCGCTTTCCTCCGCAACTGACGTTCGTGGCCTTCCCGACCTCTCAGTATCCTCCACAGTTAAGTTTCCCCTTTAGAATTCTCTATACGACCTGAATATCGTTTTGCGATGTGGACAAACATCACCTAGTACAAGAGTCATTTCTTCGAAGCACTGGTCTATGTTTAAACCACGCACGAAATTATAACGCGCAACTGCCCTTATCTCATTTCGTGACCACGATGGCATCGCAAGCACTTTACACTCTCACTGCTAATGAATAACTGAGCCCATCGACATAGTGCGGCGGGTACTATGCACGTGTGAACATGTAGCAACAAGCAGCTTCCTACGATTCATTGTTGCGTCGTATTGCAAAACTTTCCAAGTACCGTTTGCAAGGGGAACTGTTTCGAATTTATATTATTTCAAAAATACAACAAAACCTTTCAACAGATCTGATACATCAACTGTTAATATTAACAAAAACTAAAACATATAAAAAAAATCAATCATTAATAAGAATAGATAAACTTATTACAGACAGATTGAATGTTATTTTTTAACAAGACTAGTAACCTATGCCTAATTAATCATATGCTCTTTACTTAAGTATCTAATAAACGAAATGGTGTGTCGCTTCGTTAAGTTTAAAATTTTAATGAATCCTCTGCTACTTGCCTGAACCAAAAGGAAAGTTTACCTCCATTAAATGATCTTTTCAATTAGCTTAAATTAAAGCGTCTAAGATTTCCTGTAACTAAAGCAGGTTGAATCCGTCACGTCAGCATCAATCTTTACGTTAACTTTATGAAACGGATTAACTTATTTATCCAATAACCGCTTCGAAACTTTTAAGAAAACCGTCGAGTGATAGCTTTATTTCAATATTAACGACTTTCTCGAAAGTCGGACTTTTACATTAAGAATTATCTAAAAGGCATTCAGTTTTGTAGTTATGAAAAAATTGTTCTAAGTAGAAATAGTAAAAGATTCTATATTATTACTGTACCATATGCAGTCAAAACCAAAAAAACTGCTTATTTGCTTATGTTAAAAACAATATACAAGAGTGATTAAATAATAGTAATGCAGAGTTTGGTATTTCCCCAGTTAAAAATCCCTTTTGTATTACTGTATTAAGAAGTTATATACAGCAAGCGAACATGTTTAGTCGCATCTACTGTTTGTATATATTTATGAACAAGCAAAAGAGAATTTATTCGCTGCTTCTGTAGTAGTTTTAGGTACGGAAATTGCATTGAGTTGAAAAGTTTGCTACTTATTGGAATAATTTATAAGTCACTAACGTAAAATAAAACGTTTTTTGATCTAAAGCTTTTAAATTTTCGTTCAATATGTAAATGCAGGATTAAGAGAATTAAAGGAGCTGGCAATTGTACACAACTGTTTAATTATGAGCGTTTTGGATCTTTCGACGAGGTGGACAGTTTTGAAATTCGTGCTGTAATTAATTACCTTTTCCTGAAAGGTTTATCAACAAGCAATATTCATAATAAGGTGAAGGATGGTGTGATGAACTCGGCTCGTTCATTTTAAATTGTTCATAAATGAATTCGTGAGTTAAAATGGAACGGTACAACCGTTAAAGATGTACTATGTAGTGGACATCCGCAATCTGCCACTATATTGGGAATTGTTGGAACAGTGCATACTAGGGTGCATACCACTGTTATGTTTAAATACGTGGTTGCTGACAGATCGGTAGCATACTTATACATACAAACATTTGTTTGTTATGTGTCTAAGGGAGCATAGGCTGTAAACCTCTCTAAAGAATCTTCGACGTACATTTTGAATGAAGAGTTGGCCATGAAGAAGGTGCTCGCTAGATGGGTGTCAGGATTGTTCAATATTTATCAAAAATTGGTATGAATGAAAACTTCTAATGAGAACGTGGAACGTTTTTAAAAGAAGGTAGACTTCATGCGCCAATTTATCACCACAGATGAAACTTGGGTTCATTATTTGACGCCCGATTAAATATTAATCTAAACAGTGGCGACACAGTAATTCTCCTTCCGCAAATAGGGATGCTGAAAAAGCAACGACTTCCAGTTTTTGGGATGCAAAAGGTATTCTTGTTCATTATCTTTCAAAAGGTCAAATCATTACAGACAAAGAATTAATAGCCAGGGAAAAATAATTTTCTACCAAGACAATGTATGACCCCCACATAAGTGTTGTTGCTGGTGCAAAAAACTAACAAGTTAGGCATCGAGCTGTGGATGTTTACTTCAACGAATTTTAGAGTTGTGACTTTTAACAAGGCATATAGGCTTCGCTGGTTAAAATGTATAGAGATGACAGGAGATTATGTTGTGAAATAAATGCAATTTAGATCCGCTTCTTTCCGCTATTTTTATATCACCGACTTTTCAGCCCGGCCTCGTAATAAGACAATACCAAATTCATACGACAGATAGATTTTAGCATAAATGGTTTCGACTGTATATTTACAATTCGCATTTTAAAGATACGTAATCGATCACGTGCAAAAGAACAAGAGAAAATCCACATCGAACCTCTTCATGCGTGGAATTCACGGTCTTTCGAACACTTTGACGAGACCGTTTTGACATCGGATTTACATACATACAAAATACTACCTAGCAATATGTACAAATGGCATCGGCAATATAAATTTCCATACCGCCGGTTTACGTTTATGTAATACATTATACCTTGTTAACTCACGTATTTATCTACATTAAAGGAGGTGGTACATATTTGACGCCAGCCTACCACCATCCATTTCGTGGAATATTTAGTAGGTATTTGATAAAAAATATGGTTATTTATAGGAATATAAATGTATAATATGCATTAAAAATGCACAATTTTTTTGTTGATATGCTAAATGACTGCAATAAATTTCATTTAAAATCATGTTTTTTGTACAGTTTTATATTTGTTGAACACGTACTATTACTCATAAATATTAACACAAATCGATTATGTATAGTTTGTTTATATTATAAACAAATAGAATACTTACAAAAATGTTTTCCCCAGGTTAAATTCTAAGGAGTGAGAGCTTACAAACATATTTGTACGAGGATAGTTTGACAAGTAGTGAGAATGACACATAGGTGGCGCTCTAATTGGTAAAACAAATGCACTGTAATTTAGGTTGTGTATTTATATGTTTACATTCGGATATTTAGATAAATCGGTTGATTAGTTTATTTTTGGCAGCTGATTGAAAAAGAAGCAACACATCGTTTTGTTAAAATGGAAAAAGCAGAGTATCCTGCGGTGATTAAATACTTCGTAATTAAGGGTATGAAAGCTACCAAAATAAAAGATGAGTTACGGGAAACATTAGGTGAATCTGCTCCATCATCTGCCACAATAAGTAGATGGGTAAATGAATTTAAACCTGGTAGAACAAGCTTTGTTGATGAAGCGCTCTCTGGAGCACCCAAAATTGTGACTTCTAAGGAAATGATTATAAAAATCCATAATATTATTACGCAAGATCGACGACTCAAAGTGAGAGAGATAGCAGACATGGTAAACATTTCAAAAGAACGCGTACACCATATTTTAACGAAAGAATTGGGCCTTTCCAAGCTTCCGGCAAGATGGGTGCCGCGATTGCTTACGACTGATCAAAAGTTTACTCGTTTGGGCATTTCCAATGAGTGTTTGGACCTTTAGAAGCGGAATCCGGTTGATTTTTGTAGGCGATTTGTTACTTGCGATGAAACTTGGATACACTACAGTACACCCGAAACTAAACAACAGTCGAAACAATGATGAGAACTTGATTCTGCACCTCCAAAGAAGCGAAAACCACTTTATCGGCAAACAAGGTGATGGCATCAATTTTTTGGGATTCAAAGGGCATTTTGCTCATTGACTACCTTCAAAAAAGTGACACAATAGTCGGACAATATTATGCAGAACTTCTACAAAAATTAAATGTTGAGTTTCGTGCTAAACGGCCAGGAATGGCAAAGAAAAAGATTCTGTTTCACCAAGACAACACTCCCCCGCATATCAGCACAGTTGCGATGTCCAAAATCCACGAGTTGCATTTCCAATTAGTACCGCATGCGCCTTATTCGCCGGATCTAGCCCCTTCCGACTTCCACCTTTTTCCAAAATTGAAAACGGCACTAGGTGGAAAGAAATTTTCGTCTAACGACGAGCTTATCATCTTCGTAAATGAGTATTTTGCAAGCCTTCCGGAATCGCATTTTAGAAATGGCATAAGGACATTGGTATATATATATATATTTTTTTAAATACAAAATAATTTTTATTTTTCAATATATTCTCCTAAAAGAGCAATATATATATATATATATATATATATATATATATATATATATATATATATATATATGGAGAATATATTGAAAAATAAAAATTATTTTGTATTTAAAAAATTCGTTTTTCTTTTCCATTCTCAATACTTGTCAAACTACCCTCGTATATGCACCAACACAACAACGTGTTGATTAGGTAGCGCAACAAGCATTTTAATATATAACTTGGTAAGCGAATCTCATGTCTGACAGGGAGGCCCGGCCAGTTAGGTTATTTTGACATCATAAGGCTAAACTGTAAATGCTCGCAAAGCAAAGTTAAGATTATATAGAGGCTAAAAGAACAGGATTCAAGACCAACTTTTACAAGCATATCTAAAGAAGTCGGAAAACTCTAGGAAAACATGAGGACTACAACAGAACTGGAAAAGTCGCGGTGAGTTAGATCTATAGTCATCTCTAGTAATCTATCTATTAAATATGGAGACAGCAGATCCAATGTCTATAGAAAAAACATGATGAAACAACAAAAAGAAGAAAGAAAAGTATATCTTCTTAAGTATACACATAAGGAATTTTTTTCTTTTTTAATATGTTAGTCGTTTTATTCTATCTATAAATTTTATGATTTGACGTTCGGGCTTTCGACCACTATGAATAGTAAGTCACTTAATTCGTACTAACGATGTTTCAGGGGATATTTTTCTTATTTTTTCCCTTTTTCTTTAAAGAAAGGGGGAAAATCCTCCGAAATGTGGATTTGAACTAAATATTCTTTGACGTTCGGGCTTTCGACCACTATGAATAGTAAGTCACTTAATTCGTACTAACCACGTTTCAGGGGATATTTTTCTTATTTTTTCCCTTTTTCTTTGGAAAGAGGGAAAATCCTCCGAAATGTGGATATGAACTAAATATTTTATACCTAATTGTCGAAAACTCAGATATAAAAGAATAAAATACTTAGTTAATGTAGGAAGCAAAATAATTAAATCTGTATTTTATCGATGCAGCTATCATATAATAATAGTAGCTTGTCTACTAAATTAGTATAAGTGCAATTTACCATAGGTTTCCTCTAAAAAACGCAGAGGACAAAGAGAAAGAGAGGAAAAGCAAGGTTTACATGATTGCACAAGAAGCTGAAGGTGGCTACTAAATTGTTGCATAAAAGTTAGATTGAATTCAGACCTGGGCAAAGAAGGCGTCTAGAAGCTTTACTTATAAAAGCTTCTAAGTCAGGTCGGCAAATTCATGTCGCTGGAACACGTGCGTATAGACTACGGTGTTCTAAACCGGCATTTACTTAAAATAATCAAAAAGTCTGTCGCTGAAACTTTTATTTAAAATATTAAATCTCAGAATTAAAATTGCGTTAACAAAATTAAAAATTCTTTACAAATAAGTACGTAAAATGCAGAGTTAAAATTCGTTCTTCACATTCCACAGTTCTTCGCTATTTTGTGGAGTGAAGGTAATATATACGTTTTTTTAATATTGCCCAAACGGTAAGGGAGATAATGTAGTTGTTTGAAGCTTTTTGTTATCAGTTTGAAAATGTAAACAAACTCGTGTATTATTTGAATTGCACACTATGCACACCATTGTTCGTTTCATTTTTTTAATGAAACACAAAAAATCTTTCTAGTTTAACATCGCTACGGCTAGACCTAAAAATATAGAGTAACAATTGCGAGTTATATCGTAAACTTTTTTGTGGTAATGATTATACTTATAAAAATATATAAAAGGTAACGAATTGGCTCGACAAGCCTTGCCAATGGCTTTCATAGTATCGGAACCTTCCTGGGGCATTACCAAACCACGGAAAACTAGACTGAAAATAAATCTCGAGATAGGTGGAAAACTTGCAAGTAAATTGTTCTTGTGAATATACATATTTAATATATCTAAATAATGAAGTAGTCGTCCTTCACTAAAATAGACAAATTCTGGTTCATTAAAAAAACAATCAAATAAGTAATGTGGGGTGCGATTAAATCAGTTCAGAAATGCAAAGTCATCACCAAGTAAGTTAATGACAAAGTAGCATTGTTTGTCAATTTTATAATAAAAAAAATGATAATATTTTGTATTTAAATCTAAAACAAACACAAAGCTATTTTTCTCTTTTTTTGGTTTGATTCCCCCATTTCATATGCATGTATGTGTTTTTATGGCTGCGATTTACATATGTATTGTAACGTTACACGGAAGAAAAAATAGCAGATGCCTGAGGACAGAGGACAACGAAAACGTATGCGTATCGCGTAGCGACTCAGCTACACAAATAAAATAATTCCGTACAGAAATGCTAAAGGAGAAATTCTAGGGTGGCAAAACGGGCGGCACGACTAAGTGGGGAAAAGGCTGGGTGGGCAGGTGATTGGGAAGACGTGTCAGCGGAGCCGATTTTACGGTCACCGCTTCAGATGTGCTGATGCTGCTCCCAGATGGGACGAGCCCGGTGGCGCTGCTCCCTCTCTTATATGTATGTGTATGTCCTTATTTATCGGCAACTACTTCGTCCAACCGTCCTGATTTATTGCCGATTCTTTGGTTTCTTTTTTCTACTCTTTTTGATGTGTGCGCTTTATTATAAGGATCAGTGTAAATACTTGGATAACAGAACGAGACATGTCTTATCTGTACTTGGACGGAAATAATTTAAAATGTATCTCCAGGAGTGAGAAAGAGAGAGAGAGGAACAGACAGACGGCAGTGCCGTGAGTTCGTTTCGAGACGGTCGTAAATAAATATAGATGTAACTCTTAAAGTATGGACCAAGAATCTTATTTTATACGATTCGATATGTTATTTTCTATGATATAGTATTTTATTAATTAGTATGTGAAATGAGATGAGGAGTTACAAAGAAAAAACAAATGAAAGATAGAGAAAATTTTAACGTTTGAAGAATTATGACTAACTTACTTAATTTGTAAAGTCTATCTAGGATCTAAAAGAAGTACTGTTAAAAAATGTAAAAAATTCTTACATATACATATATGTCTCCTAGACATAAACGGGGTAATTATTTTCTATTTGTTTCAGACTTGTATTTTGCGTCTGCAATTGAATATTCCTTTTTTTTGCAGACCATTTATGCATTCTATCGAATCATCTTTTCGTTGGTCGCCTCGACTCTACTGCTGTCAAAGCTGAAATCTTTCATTCTGCCGGTTTAAATATACGTTGAAAATCTCTGTTTCATCGTATGCGTCATACTTGGTTTGTTTTTCTTAACCTTCGTTCCCATTTTTTTCACTCTGCACATTCGTCTAAGAATTTTGCCACTCACTTGTCGGTTTTATTTTATGCCATCTTATTTGCTATCTAGGATTGACTGCCATATTTTCTTATTACTCTAAAGTTTTATTTGAAACTTTTGGAGACATTTTCTCTCTAAAATATTGAATTTAATCTTCCAGAATTTTTTATTGCCTTCGGTAATATTTATTTCTGCGAGCGATGTCCGAAATTAAAGTTGCAGGTGTGTTATACAAACTATACATGCACTGGACACATTCATGTGAATAGTGATAGAGTCTAGAGTGTGTGCAATTGCAGGATATTCCAAGTGTGAAGTGCATGGAGTTACCTTTTAGCCGAAGGAGTTAATTAGAGCAAAATTCAACGCAAATAACAGACTATGTATGCAATAACGTTCAAGTTGAAAAGAAGTCAGTGTTTAATGCATAAATTTAAAGATGGGCGAACGGAGCTTAATGATAATCCGACAAAGAAACGAGGCAGAACAAGGTCCTCACGCACGGATGACTACTCCAAAATTATCGTTTGATTGGGGAAGATCGTCGCATTAAAGTTTGTGAAATTACTGAAATTATTGTCATTTCCAAGAATTGTGTTCATGAAATCATGTACGACCTAAACTTTCGCAAATTTTCGGCTCGCTGGGTGCCTAAAATGCTTTTTGATGAACAAAAAACTAATCGAATGAGGGCTTCTCTTCAACATCTTATCCAATATCACCAGGAAAGGAATTCTTTCATTGAAAGTATCGTTAGTGGAGATAAGATCTGAGTTTATGAGTTCATGCCGGAGATGAAACAACAGTCCACGATATAGAAACGTTCAGTTTCCCCAGTTACGAAAAAATTTAAAATCCAGCCATTTGTTCGCAAAACTATGGTTACTCTGTACTAAGCTAATGAAGGCCTACTACTGCGAAATTCTCCAGAAATTACGCATAGCCATTAAAAGGAAAAGGCTGGAACGATTACGTAAAGAGATCGACTTTTGCACGATGGTACAAGATGCCACACGCTAAATCAAATCAAATAGTGCGGAATTGGAAGTTCCTGCAACGTCCTTTGTATAGTGCGAATTTAGCTCCCTCGGATTTTAATTTATTCGAACCTTTAAAGAAATATTTTGACGGGAAATGCTTTGTGAACCAGGAGGAATTGCAAGACACTATTGTGGCGTATTTCGAGCAACTTGATAAGCAGCAGTATCGTGATTTTGCAAACTGGTGTCACGCTGGGATAAATGTCTTAGTGTTTCCGGAGATTATGTCGAGGAATAAACAAAAGCATGTAGTTTTTTTTATACATATTTAACATTTTTTTAATACAAATATTAGTGTAATTGTTGTAGTTGTGCTTTTAATATTGAACACCCCTCCTCTGTACTAACTGTACCTATGTAAAAATAACTTTCGACCTATCCTAATTCAATAGTTTTTATTATTATAATGGAATATTTTCCTTCTACGAATTATACTTTGTTCTGTGTCCACGATTCGTTAACTATTCTTCTTTTCTATATCTCATCTTCCTCCTTTCTAACTTTTCTGTTTCATTTGTTGCTAATTACTTGCTCCTCCCATCTCAGTCACGGTTTTCCTCGTAGTTTTGCATACGATTTCCAATTTATTCTATTAACTACAGACGCCGTTTGCTTTCGTCATATCACCACAGTGATTACCTTGTTTGTACTAATAATCAGATGTTTCCCATGTTTGTTCATTTTGTTTCCGTTTTCATAAATTTACATATATCTTGTTCGATTTATTTTGAAATTCATTTTATCTGCTACTATTACAAAATTCTTGCATGTTCGTTTAGTTCTTATTATGATTTTACTAGTACTTCATCACTTGCTAGGTTTTAGTTTTTAGCGTATACGTACGTCTTATTAATGTGTTCATTAAAAACATATAACTCATAAAGTCTAGGCAAATCTTGAATGATTATGATTAATGATGGCGAATTGATACCCACAAAAGTTTAAAAGAACTACGATGAGAACTGCTAAAATTTTGAGCCGTCGCTGTTACCAGATGCTAACCACATAAAAAATTCTTATATTTTGACATATTAGATTAGAAAAAATTTTAAAAGTAAACAAACATTTAAAAAATGGATTTAAATCATGAATATGTTTAGGTATTGACTTTTTTTAAGTGAAAAGAAGGTATCGACGTTTTAAAAGCTGTATTTGGTTGTAAGGCACCACCAAATCGATTGCTTTTCATCCATCGACATGGAACAACTAATAGTATATGATATGATATGGTGAGTCCAAGTGTAGAAAGTAAGCATTTCACTCAGGTGTGTGCGAGATTTGAAGGCACGCTATTTAATGAAAATATTTTTTCTCAAATGCTGTATAGGACTTTGTTGGATCCTGTTCTTAAACTGTTCAGAAGTACACAAATTTGTCAAATCTTAAATGTGTGAAAAATGTTATTTATTACGAATAAACTTATATTTAACTTTCAGCACTTTTGCACTTTTCGCTTTTGGGAACAGCACAGCAATGCGCTTGTCCTCTAAAAACTGCTTGTAAAATAGGCACCATTTTTGCACAAACTTTTGTCATGTTTAATTGTGTCTTACTGTTTCTTTGTTAACGTTTACCATATCGACAATCATCTGAATGCCCAGACGTCGGTCGTTCCGCATAATTTCATTAATATTCTGAACGTTGCCTTCATTTCTTGCAGGTCAACCAGGACGTACATCATTTTCGACCTCTTCTCGACCTTCAGAAAACCGCGTACGTGACAAAACATTATCGACATTCGTAAACGTTCTGATGGCGATTTTTTTTAGTTTGCCAAGGAATTTCAGGCTAATTCGTTGCTCGATTTTTGTGTCAACCATTATCACGGCACTACAAAATAACAATGTCCTCTGCAATTAAAGCCCGAAAGAATTGAAAATTTTCTTTTCATATACGTTTTTGTTGCAGGTTTAGTTAGAAATATTACATTAGTTTTAACAAAGTCAACTAATAATTAAATATTGTAAAGTTCTTCTCTGTGGTATACCCCGGATACTCCCAGAAATAATGGGTTTATATACTTTTTTAATCACTGAAGGTTGATATATAATCCCTTTCCATATTAATTTTCGTGTTCTGTGTATGTATTTCGACAACTAAGTTGTCATGATCAGGATATAATTAAACAATGTCGCAGTGTCGGGGATTAAGTTAATCAACCACAGACTCCACCAAAATTACCTGGGTTTATATATTTTTGTTATTGTAATAATAACACAAGAATTGAAAATTTTCTTTTCATATACGTTTTTGTTGCAGGTTCAGTTAGAAATATTACATTAGTTTTAACAAAGTCAACTAATAATTAAATATTGTAAAGTTCTTCTCTGTGGTATACCCCGGATACTTCCAGAAATAATGGGTTTATATATTTTTTTAATCACTGAAGGTTGATATATAACCCCTTTCCACATTAATTTTCGTGTTCTGTATATGTATTTCGACAACTAACTTGTGATGATCAGCAGATAATTAAACAATGTCGCAGTGTCAGTGAATAAGTTAATAAATCACAGACTCAATCAAAATTACATGGGTTTATATATGTTTGTTATTTTTCTTCTAATTTTCTTTTCATATACGTCTTTGTTGCAGGTACAGGTAGAAATATTACAATTAGTTTTAACAGAGTCAACTAATAATTAAATATTGTAAAGTTCTTCTCTGTGGTACGAGGGAGCGTTTTTATATTCGCGGAATGAGCGAGTTGTAGAGGGGTGAGTAGGCGCATTGGGGTCGTGGCCTGTGCAGCGACTCATGATTAGTATAAATACGAAGTTTCATTATTATTAGACAGTTAGTCTTTGAGCTATCGTCAACCAAGTAACATAATCAGGAGTGAAAAGTGAAATATGGAAAAAATCGAATATCGTGCCGTTATAAAGTTCCTTACCAGGCAAGGAAAATCAGTCGCGACCATAATGAATGAGATGTCATTGGTTTACGGCGACTCTTGTCCAGGAAAAACCATGGTGTACAAGTGGCATAGTTTATTTAAACAAGGAAGGGAATCCCTTGAAGACGACCCGAGGCCGGGCAGGAGCATTGAGGTAACCACGCCAGCACTTATCCAAAAAGTTGAACAAATTGTACTCGAAGATGCTCGACTAAAGAAGAAACAACTCGCAGAAATGGTTGGAGTATCCGATACAACAATTTTTAAAATCCTACACGATCATCTCGGCATGTCTAAGGTCAGCGCAAGATGGGTGCCGAGAATGCTACGCCGCCGCAAAAACAACAGCGCGTAGAGTGTTCGCGTGCATTTTTGGACCTCTGTAATGAAGACAAGGATGGTGTATTGAGTGGAATTGTTACTGGAGACGAAACTTGGGTTCATCATTATGAACCTGAGTCCAAGCAAGACTCCATGCAGTGGCATAAAAAGGGCACAGCACCTCCCAAGAAATTTAAAGTGTCACAATCAGCTGGGAAACTCATGGCACCGGTATTTTGGGACTCGGAAGGAATATTGTTGATTGATTATAAAGATAAAGGTGTTTCTATAACCGGAGAATATTACGCTTCAATATTAGAGCGACTAAAAGAAGCCATTAAAGAGAAAAGACGGGGAAAATTGACAAAAGGTGTTCTGCCTTTGCACGACAACGCGCCCGTCCACAAGAGCCGCGTTGCGTTAGCTGCCCTGCATAAGGTGGGCTTCGAAATTGTGAATCACCCACCCTACAGCCCAGACCTGGCCCCGAGTGATTATTACCTGTTTCCGAAAATGAAAAAAGAGCTGCGGGGTAAAAAATTTACTGCCGATGATGAAGTCAAGGAGGCAGTTTCGGCGTATTTTGCAGATAAAGAGAAATCATTTTTTTATGAGGGTATAAATAAATTAATTGAAAGATGTGAAAAATGTATCCGTCTTGCAGGTGAATATATTGAAAAAGAAAAATAATTTGGTTTTTTTATTTCCACCCCTTGTCCCCCATTCCGCGAATATAAAAACGCTCCCTCGTATACCTCGGGTACTGCCAGAAATAATGAATTAGGAGTTTTAAATTTATTTATCTCCTCATCTGAGAAAATGAAAATGTAATAAGTTTGTTGTTTTTTGAAATATCACTATTATTACACATCAATAAAGAAGACCTTATAATTGAATAAGTTGGCCAAAATGACTTTTGCTTGGCATTTCTTGAAAATATAAAAAAGAACTTTTTATGTACATTTTAATTTCACAAAATTCTATCAATTTTGTATATGGGACTTTCCAGCTTTGTTTTGATTCAGCCGGTACCAATTACCAATTATTTATTATTCTATTTAAAACATCTAGTATATTTGTAGCGTGCACAAAATAGCAAAATGTGTAAAAATTACTTGTTTAGCCATAAAATAATTATCAGTTGTCAATTCAAGCTTTATTGGAATAAATGGAATACAGGTTAAGTAAATTAAATTTACCAATACTTTACATGTCAACACATTGTAAACTATTTATATAATAAAAATTGGTAACACGTTTTTATACAATAATCTAATAATAAATAATTTAATTTTTTTTAAATGTAACGAATAATTATCATTTAATGTTAGAATTTTGAATGTGTTCACATTAATCTTTACTTTTATTCCGCCAAAAAGTAGCACTTATACAAAAGCATGTATTATTAATTAATAAAATTTCGCTCGTTACAAGAAATATTGTGTACAAATTACGGGTGCGAAGACCTTTCGTTCCCTCGAGTTATAAACCTGCACTCATGTCGGAAAGTCGGAAAGTTGTCTTCGCGCCCTAATCTGTACATAACTATTACATGATTGACTAAATCAAGAAAAATATGTCATAGTTGGATTCCACATAATTTTAACTGAATATCGTAAACAAGCTCGTGTTAAATGGTGCAAAGAAACGATAAAATTCAATTACATCAATTGGTATGTGACATCGTTAATAGTGACCAAAGTTGAATTAACTCATACACGAGTATGGCAATTAAATAATGAGACTGCGCTCCTTCCATCGTGTAGTCGCATCGGGCGTGGTTTTAATTGGAATATCATTGACCTTGATACTTCCCAAGCAACGACCCATGGTTTCGCCTCTTTGCTTTAATTGTAGAGGATACTGTTACTTAGTAGTGGTTGACATAAAAATCGAGCAGCGAATTAATTTAAAATATCTTGTTAAATTAAAAAAACCGCTAACAGAATGTTTCAAATGTAAAAGGATTGGTAATAATTTTATATTACGTACGTGAAAGACAAGAAAAAAGGACGAATGAGCAAGTCGAAATCAAAGGCGATGATTATCGTTTCTTTTTGATATCAAGGGTGTTATCACAATTGATTGGTCGTCTGAGGGTCAAGCCATTATTCAGATATACTAGAAAAAAGTCCTAATCAAGCTGAGGGAAAGACTAAAGAAGAAAACACCGGATTTGTGGAAGAACGACTAGTGGATTCTGCACCGGCTCACAATGACCTATCTGTGAAGCAGTGCTTAGTGGATAAGTATATTGCTGTGCTTGATCATCCTCCGTACTCACCAGATTTCGCAACATTCTACTTGTTCTCAAAAGTGAAAAGTGCATTAAAGAGAATACATTTTCAGTCTATTGGACATGTAAAAGCAAAAACAGCAAAGTTATTGAAGAGCCTGACAACTGATGAACTACAGCATTATCTTGAACAATGGAAGACACGTATACAGCGGTGTATAGATAGGGGAGGACAGTATATTTAAGGGGATAAAAGTTAAATATAAGTTTACTTACAATAAATAACATTTCTCATATCAGTCCCGTTATTTAATTGCCACACTTCATAAACAACAACAGCAAGTTGTTTCAATACTTCGAGTTGAAGCGAAACCAACAAAATTACCAAAATTACTCGCTGTCGCAATTTTTCAAAAGAAGGATCAGTTAGTCAGAAGTTTTCTCTGGAATGTGAAAAAGAAATAAAAAATTATTGAATTATTCTTAAGACAATGCAAGCTCACTACCTACACATTATTTATGTAGCAAAAATGTGAAATTAATATTTTATTGGTCTATATACGTGGACAAGGTGAAAAGTTCTTGGCCTGATACAGAAATGGCATTACAATTAACAGAAATTTATGTTTCCTGCGTGGCTGCATGTGTCTTTAGTTCATATAAAAACTTTCAACTTGTTCTCTCAAGTAGTTTGTTTGCAAGAATTTTTGTAGTAGACGTCGTGCGTGTTATTTTTTTTAATAGATAAACTTGAATATCGTACTGTTGTTTTGGATGGTTTAACTCCTATGGAAATTCATCCGAAGTTGACAAAAGTGTACGGGACCCTGCTCCTTCGATGTAAACCGTTAAAAAGTGGGCAGTTGAATTTAAACGTGGTCGTACGTCCCTCGAAGATGACCCACATGAAGGACGGCCAAAAACCGCAACCACACCAGAAATCATCGAAAAAGTAAATGATATTGTGTTGGACGATAGTCGAGTGAAAGTGAGAAAGATAGCTGAGGCTGTGGGGATATCGGAAGAAAGGGTGCGAAACATTTTGCCCAAAGAATTAGAGATGAGAAAGCTCTGCGCAAGATGGGTGCCGCATTTGCTGAATGTCGATCAAAAGCAAATGCGCAAACGATTCGGAGCATTCTTTGGACCGATTTAACAAGAATCCGACCGATTTTGTGCGGCGATTTGTCACCATGGATGAGACATGGGTCCACCAATACACGCCAGAAGCGAAACAGCAGTTGAAGCAGTGAGTGGAAGCCGGTGGTTCAGCGCCAAAGAAAGCGAAGTCGATCGCATCTGCCGGAAAAGTCATGGCCAGCGTGTTTTGGGGTGCAAGACGAATCTTGTTAATTGATTACCTTGAAAAAGGCAGAACAATTACAGGCGCATATTACTCTAACCTTCTTGACCAGCTGGATTCCAAAATTCGCGGGAAGAGACCTGGTTTGAAGAAGAAAAAAATCATTTTTCATCAGGACCCGCACGAGCACCCGCACACAAGGGTGCATTGGCGATGGGAAAATTGCGGGATTTGGGGTACGATTTGCTCGGCCATCCTCCCTATTCTCCTGATTTGGCACCCTCAGACTTCCATCTATGCCCAAATTTGAAAAAATTTGTTTCTGGAAAGCGATTCACATCCAACGAAGAAGTTGAAAGGACCGCAGAAGAATATTTTGACAGCCTTCCAGACTCTCACTTCCGGGAAGGAATATTGATGTTAGAAAAACGCTGGACCAAGTGTGTTGAACTCAAGGGAGATTATGTAGAAAAATAAAATCATTTTTTAAATTTAAATCGCAGTCTTTCATTGTCAGCCCGAGAACTTTTCACCTTGTCCATGTAGTTCTGATTTAAGCCCTGATTAATTCACATTTCCAAAAAAATAAATAAATCACTTACTTAGAATTTAAAATCATTTAGAATTTTCAGTACCAAAAGTTAGAATTGAAATGTTTAAAAATAAAACTATCCTCCGAATAATTCTATGAAAATTGATTTATTCGACTGAAAAAATATATAAAACATAAAAGAGAATATTTAGAAAAGTAATAAAGTATTTTTTTTCATTTCAAATACTTCTGTCTCCTTTTATGTTGACATTTTAGCAGCAACCCTCGCGAAGAAAAACTAAATTAAAGTAAGTATAAAATAAACAAAATTAATGTGACGTTGATTTACAATTAGGAACCAATTATTGACTTACAAGATCAACTTAAATTAGAGCACCATTATCGTTTGTCTGTAATCTACTGTTAGATCACAAGCTTCCCAGATGGTGTATTAATAAACTTTCTAATAGAATCGCTACTAAATATTCTCTTTATGTGTGTCTGTGTGTGGTATTTGAAGTCTCCAAGCGTTTTGCGATGGTAACGGCTCCGTTCTGTAATTTTCCTTGTGCTCTAGATACTTGAAGGAATAATTAATATTCTTCCTGATGTGAGAAACAAAACAGGATGCATAATTTAACAAGTTTCGTGGATCTCCGCTGTATTACACACCGGGTGTTTTCTTGTAAATAATAGTCGACATTGATATATCATTAATTTTGGAGTACATACTTATACTGTATGTTTTTTTGTTATGTAGAATAAGTAAAAGAAATAAAAAATAAGGAATACTCACACTAGGAGTTTTATAATTATTGGGTTGGCAACTAAGTACTTTCGGTTTTAACTGATACAGAGCGTTGCTTTATTTTTTGTATAACGTATGTTAGTGCTGTACTTTACCGTTTGTCGCGTGATACTAGTCACATTGACGTAACTTCAGAAGCAAGTAGTGCGTGATTTTTATTAAAGCTATTAGTTGTGAGTTAATTTTAAATGGAGTGCAGAAACGAACATTTTTGACATATTTTACTATTTTATTTCCGTAAAGGAAAGAAAGCTGCTGCGGCTCGCAAAATGATATGTGAAGTTTATGTTGCTAATTGCTTAACAGAGCGCACGTGTCAGAATTGGTATAAAAAATTACGTTCTGGAGATTTCTCCCTCAAAGTTGATGATGACCAAATCAAAGTCATAATTAAAGAGGATCGTCATATAACTGTTCGAGAGGTTGCGAAGAGCTGCTTCCAAGGAACCAAACGATCAATTCCGATGCTTACTGTCAACAGTTAATAAAACTGGATGAAGCAATCAAAGAAAAACGGCCAGAATTGTCAAATCGGAAAGGTTTAGTTTTCCACCAAGATAATGCAAGGCCTCACACATCTTTGGCAACTCGTGGGAAACTATTGGAGCTTGGCTGGGAAGTGATGCCACATCCCCCATACAGCCCTGATCTAGCACCATCTGATTACCATTTATTTCGAAGTTTGCAGAATTCTTTGAATGGTAAAACTTTCACAAATGACGATGACCTTCACTCGCACCTGGTTCACTTTTTTGCTGATAAGGACCAGAAATTTTATGAGCGCGGAATCATGCAGCTGAAAGAAAGATGGCAAAAGGTCATTGAGCAAAATGGAAAATATATAATTGATTAAAAACTATTCTTTGTTTAAAAAAAAGTGTTTTATTTTATACTACAAAACCGAAAGTACTTAGTTGCCAACCCAATATATTTATTTTCACAAAATAAGTATAAATATGTTATGGGAATACTATTTGGAGTTGTAACTCATTTTTTTTTGTTTTCGTTTAATTGGTAGATTCCACCAGTCAATTTACCAACTGATTAAATTTATTGTTGAGGATTTAAGTTTTTCTATAGAGTTAGTTTTGTACGCACCAGCAATCTGATTATTTGATCGAATATCTTATTACTATTAAAATTTAATTGGATAATAGTGACGGGGGTGAGTGCTAAGTCGGTGTATCTGAGATGCAACTTAACTAAACAATGAACTTGTGGAAACTATTTACATATAAGTGTAATTTACATAAAGTATCAACTTAAGTCGTTAAATACGTTGGTTGTCTTTTAAGTTTTGCATAAAAAACTGGAATGAAACAGAAGATAATTTTTAAAGACTTCATTGTTTTTAGAAGTATTCCCCACGAAGATTAATGCACTTTTGCATGTGGTCGAACTACTCTGGAGGCGGTTGTTCCACTCGATTGTTGGTGCAGTCAAAATTGACGACTAGAACCTTTGATCATGCAGTCCGTTCTTGATTTTCGGAATGGTAAAAAAATCGCTGGGACTTAGGTCCGGACTGTACGGAGGTTGGTCCAACAATTAGATGTTTTGTTGGGTTAAAAATTCATGCAGTCCGTTCTTGATTTTCGGAATGGTAAAAAAATCGCTGGGACTTAGGTCCGGACTGTACGGAGGTTGGTCCAACAATTAGATGTTTTGTTGGGTTAAAAATTCAATTGTCTTGCGTACTCTGTGCGAACTTGCATAATCTTGGTGGAAGATGATTCATCGTTCGGGGTTGGTTTTTCGAAGCTCAGCGACGACTTGCAGCATACAAATGGTTGTATACAATTGGCAGTAACAGTCCTTTGATCTTGTAAAGGAATTGTTGCTACATGACCTGCTTTGGAGACAAATATCTCGACTATCTTTTTAGAGACACTTCGAGAACGGAGACCACTAAAACAAACGACTGGCGTTTATTTTCTGGCTCGTATGAGTAAATCCCAGGTTAATCACAACTGACAATGTTGTACACGTTTTTAGAATTTCCGACGCTGAAGCGAAAACTAACTCGGTGAGGCATTCTTGTTGAGATAATTGTCTTTGTTAAGACTAATCTATTGAAATTGTTGACTGATGTGGTGCTTCATTTCCGAAAACAAAAACCAACTCGGCGAGGCATTCTTGTTGTCTTCGAAAATCATATAAATTATTCCGCGAAAATTCTATTTTCCAACTTACTTGTCAACTTTATGACACCAATTCGGTCAACAGATGCGGTATCTAACGGGAAACAAATTTTTTTTACACATAATTCTTTACGCAAAATTTTTTGGACTGAGGTCTTTAAAATCTTCAATAATGCTTCAATTTGGCTTCATTGATGATCTTGCGCACAGCATTGTCGTCTTCCTGACTGATTGCCGTTTTTAGTGAACCTGCTCTTGGATCGTCGCTAAGACTAGTCCGTCCACATTTAAATTCTTCATACCAACGAGAAATTGTTGATTGATGTGGTGCTTCATTGCCGAAAACAGAAAGTTCTTGTTGAGATAGTTGTCGATTATTTCGCGAAAATTTTCTCGGTTGAATTCCATTTTTCAACTAACTTGCCAACTTTGACAGTTCGTTGTAGCTACTACACTACACGTATCGCACTGATACTTTGGATTTAGGTTAACTAGAGATGGAGGTTAATTTTTAGCACTGACATTTGATTAGTGGCGCCTTCTATGTCCCACTATGCAAAACTTAAAAGACATCCCACGTAATTAATAATTTAAAATTAGGAAGTGGCATTGTAACACATGTAGTACGAAAGATATTGCAGAACTGGTGAATTGAATTGTAGAGAAATGTAATAAATTAGATAAAACACTACAATTGTTGTTTAATATTATATTATTAATGAGTAGCCTAAATAAAAATCGATAATCAAAATTCAATTGTACATAATCTAAATAAAGTTTAAAACACCAATTTAGAAATCGAAATAACGAAGAAGCTGGTAACATGGTTATTATCCTCAAAAATATATTCGAAAACGTATGTTAAGCAGATGGTTGAGACGGTGCATAAAAAACAGGATAAATATAAAGAACGACTGAATAAAATAATATTAGAAAACAAACGCAAAAAGGTTTTCAAATTTAAAAAGATCCACTTACTATGGTATAATCAGGCGTGCCACAGGGTTCAAATGTGAGCCTACTACTTTTAGTGTTTTCATAAGCGATCGAATGTTTAAGAAACTTAAACATTGACCTATTATTTTATTATGGTATTTTAGTACCATAATGTGGTTTATACCAGAATGTAGTTTATATTATTGTTTGTCTAATATATTTCTAAAACAAATCATTTCATTAGCCTATTATGGGTTTCTTGCAAATTCCTTATATTTGATCAATAAGGTTGATATATAACCCCTTTCCACAATTAACTATTTATAAATTCTGTATACGCATTTCGACAACCAAGTTGTCATCATCAGCAGATAATTTCAAAGTGTCGCACCTGGTAAAACACGGCGAAAAAAATTGCACGAAAAAACAAACTCCGTACGCGATCCTCACCGTTCAAAACCAAGATGTGCACATCTTGCAATTTTTTTCGCCGTGTTTTACCAGGTGCGACACTTTGAAATTATCTGCTGATGATGACAACTTGGTTGTCGAAATGCGTATACAGAATTTACAAATAGTTTGTGGAAATTGTGGAAAGGGGTTATATATCAACCTTATTGATCAAGTCAATCAACCACAGGCTCCATCAAATTCAACTAAATTCCTTATAGTTTAGGCGTTCTTGAGATCTACTCAAACCGTAAAGCGATTTCTAAAATTATTTTATTGTCAACAAACTATATATGAAAAGGCACAGGTTCAAATTTGTCTGTTTTTTAACTTCTTAGCACTCCTCTCTACTTCTTCGTCTTCGTCTTCCTTACATATTTTATTCTGTTAATTTCGTGATTGTATTAAAAGTAAATAATCGGGGGAAAAATAAAAGGTTGAAAGGTGTGAAAAAACATAGCAAAGCAAAAAAAACGCATCAAAGTTTGTGTAGAACACTGCAAAAAGTCTTTGGGTTCTACGAGTTCTTGTTTGAATGAAATATGAGGGTGAAGTGAAATGTTCTAAGTCTGACACATAGATGGCGATTCAAGCATTGAACATAGTTTATTTTATTAAGGCACTATCCGCTAACTTTCAACAACAACAAACTTTCAGTCAAGTCTGAAGTAAATACTCCGTTTTGAAAGGCAGACACTAATTGAAATAAAAATTGAGATTGAATTAATTCTTGACAATGACGTTCTTTTGCAGGAATATTGGCTTGTAGAATTTAAACGTTCTATCTATTCAAGGTGATAAGAATTTGTAAGGCCAAAATAGACCACTATCGATAACGAACATTGTAAAGATCTCCCATACAAATCTTGTATATAATAATAATCTTTAATGCCCAACAGTTTAACAAACCAATTACAGGACAAATTTCTGAACTTAAAAAAAAATAAAAATAGGTGCAGTTAATGCAATACAAAGAAAAAATAAGAAACCAACCAAAAATATAAACACTTATGCAAAGTCATTCGAAAACTGAATGAACAATAAATGTTGATTAATGAAAGGGATACACGTATAATCCATTGGCATTTCTGCACATATGTATGTACCAGTGGAGCCTTGTAAAGAACATTGGTTCTTACTGTAGGTATTGAGAGTATTATGAGTATTTACATATAGAAAATGCTAGATAGGTTCCGTGATTGCTAATAATCGAACAAAAACATTAAAGACTGAACACTTCAAAGATAGGTTTGAAGCTTTCTCGAGGTAATTCACTTGAATTTTTGCTTCATTTTAATAAAAGTTGACCTGAATCCATCACCATACTGAAGCTAATTCAAATATTTCAGAGAAGACAAGAACAGTTTCATGAACTGGGATGGTAATGACTTGCTTTTTGAAATTCACATGGCGTAATATTCGTCGGCTATCTTGAGAAAGGGAGACCCATCTTAAAGAAAATATTATGCAGCTTTACTAAATAGGCTGAATACTCAAATTAAAAGCAAACAACGACATTTGGCAAATATGCTTCATCATTAATTATACAAACAAAAAATATTGATCTACGTTACGAATTACTTCCACATTTATCTTATTCGCCAGACTTAGTTCTTCTTCTAACTTAAAACATGACTGGTTGGAAAGAGATTTCATTCAAACAACGAAGTGATGTGTGAAACTGGTACCTACTTTGAGAAGTTCAAAAAACTTACTATATGGTAAGTGTGAAGAAGCCAAAGAACTACTGGACTAAATGTATGGCGTTGGAACAATTCTACGCAGAGAAATAATTATTTATAAAATAGCAGTGTTTCGTTAGTCAGATCAAAAACATTTTCATCTGCTCTATTCTAATACGGTTTAACGACATATGTAATCTTGTTACATTTCGTTAAGTTAACTTGGGTTATAAATAATTTAGTTTTATCGGAGTAATTGGAGCTTCAAAACAAAAAAAGACGTAGAAAATAAATAAAAAAGAAATAACTGAAAATTTTATTTTTCATATACAACTAAATATAACTTTGTATATTTAAAAACCGCCTACATCTTCATTTGCCTGTACATACCATTCGAGTGTGTTAATGTTTTATTTTTATTTTCAAAGACTTTGTTCCCCATTTAATTAAGTTTTTTTCACGCTAGTCGACCACCCATCTACCTAAATAATTACCAAACGTAAGATATTCGGTCAATTGCCCGTATTCTCTATTGCGACAGTCATAGTCGTTACCGAATCTTTCCAACTGTGAAATTTAATTACTCAAAAATGCCCCCCCCCCCCCCATACACACCCCGCCGGTTCGACGGCCAATTTTCCGCTCAGCGATGTACTGTGCCTTCGTGAATTTTAAGTTGTACGTTCTTTTTCGCCGTCCGGAACCACTCTACCCATCTCCAGCTGACTCTGAAATTTCAGTTTTATGTGCATTTCCTTGCATCAATAACTAACTCTTTCTTACAGTCTCTCCCTCTCTATTTCTTTCTGGGGGCACTTTATATCTTCCTGTGCGCGAGGAAGTCGGGTAGTATGTATGCTTTACGACAACCGAATATTTTCATAAAAAGGAGCTTCGCGACCCAAATTTTCATTTTCATAAATTAAAGTGTATGTATTTATATAGACGTATGCATGTAAAGAGCGAATTGAAATGTGATGGTATGTTGAAAATATACATATGTCGTTCACCGTAGTTTCTATATTAAGTAGTAAAAAAGCAATTACCTAACTTAAAAAAGGTATATACGAGAGTCGTCCAGAAAACAAGGAGCGTTTAGATGTTTTTCAATTAAAGCAAAAGGTATTACAATAAAAACATATTAACACTCGATCTACCTAACCCGACTTTTCAATACAGTTACTATTAATAGCAAGGTACTTATATTTCTTTGCCGACAAAGACTGCAACTAAGAAGTTATTGCTTGCATCACCACCACCCCTCCCCCACTAATACACCAGAATGCTTCCATTTTCGGAAAAATATGAAATTCACATAGCGCCAAGTCTTGGCTATAGGATGGATGCTCAAAAATTTCTCACTTAAAGCGCCGCTGTAATTCTTAATTCGTTGCTACAAATGTATGAAGCCAAAAGTTGTTACGAATCAACACGATCTCCGCAGGCAATTTTCTACGACTTTTGCTTTGAATGGCATGCCAGGTAATGACAGACGATAGATTATTATCTCCCCTCTTAGCATGAAGTCAACATGCGGTAAGCTCATGTGATTCCAAAACGCAGTCGCCAGCAGTTTACTTGGAATCAGATTTGACTATTTTTACTTGGTGAAGGTGAACTTGTGCGATGCTACTCTATTGATTGCTTCTTGGATTCAGGTGTTTTCTAGGATACTCGTGACCAATCAAGCGCTCCTCATATCGGTTATGCTAAAATCTTAGGAGAACACATTTTTTTATAACTAATGTGATCTGTGACCACTTGATGTAACAGTGTTCTTGAAATATATCTTGAAAAGATCGTGTAGAATGTCCAAGGTGAGCGCCTATTGTCATAAACTTTGTTTTCCACTTTCTCTTTCAGAGCTCCTGTATTGAGTGATGGTTGGACACTTTCTGTTGTGCACTGTCCCTCATTTTCTCATAAAAGACGAATTCTCCTTTAATTTGCTTTGTCTATAAACCTTAATAAGCCAAACTTTCCGCGCATTCCGAAACTAAATATTATTGCGTATCACACACCTGACAGGTTTTTTTTATTGTCGCTGCTAATTTGAAAAAGTTTCCAGTAACGTAACCGTTGTTATCTACTCCTTAACGACCTTAGCGGTGTGCTTAGGGTTGTTATCGTGCTGCTTTCAAGTTTTCTGGCAATATTTTGGATTTTATCTTTCCCCTGTGGGGCTCTGTACATAACAAATTCCGTTAGTGTTACGCATACTAAATTTGGATTCGTCGCTAAATAAGACGGCTTTCCACTGTTGTACAGATCACTACGCGTGCTCCTTAGCAAAACGTATTCTCGCCGCTGTTTGCTATTATAATAACAAATGTTTTCGCGCTGATCCTCGGCTATAAAGTCCACCTCCTACTAAATATTGTCATATGGTGCGTGTGCTCCCATTACTATCCAGTGAAGATTTTATTTCTTGAGCAATTTTCATTGAATTTATCTTACACTGAATTATTTTATTATCTCTGTAACTTGTTCATCGCGGTCATTCAGAACGTAATTTAGTGGCTACTGTATTTCTAGCTTCGTATCGTTCTCGATATTACAGACTTGTGTAAATCAAAATTTTTACTTACATTCGCTTGTGGCACACATAATTAACAAAAATGTTTTCAAATTCATCACGTATGTCTTCAATTTTATCGTATACTAAGAAATGAATAGGCATACAAGTATAAAATATACAAATAGGGGGTTCCCAGAAGTGTAATGGATGAGCTTGCTTAACTTCATATAAAACAATTAGAAAATGAAAGTCTTCATATGAAATTAATAATGTTTGAAACAGTGGAAATAATATCTTTCAATTATATTTTGATATTTTTGTTCAGTCTTTAAAAATTATTAGGTGCGCAACTAAGTTCTCGCTGTTTTTTTTGATGAAAATGCAACTTTATTGTGAAAAAATGTTTACAAATGAATCATTCAAAATATTGCTAGCGACAACTTTTTCCCATCCTTCTGGCAGAGCTCGAATACCGTTACGGTAGAAGTGTTCGTCTTTTGAGGCTATCGACGAATCAAGCTATTTTGAGATGTCTTCATATGAGCGGAACTGTTGATTAGCCAGACCATGTGCCATCGAACGGAACAGGTAATAATCGGAATGCGCAACATCTGGGGAATATGACGGGTGGGGTAGGACCTCCCATTTGAGCGTTTTTAACCAGGTTTCAATGGGTTTGGCAACGTGAGGCCGAGCATTGTCATGCTGTAGAATCACTTTTTCGTGCCTCTGCTCGTATTGTGGCCGCTTTTCGCGCAGTGCTCAGCTCAATCGCATCAATTGAGTTCGATACCGTTCCTCAGTGATGGTTTCGTTCGGTTTCAACAGCTCATAATAAATAACACCGCACTGGTCCCACCAAATATACAACAAAACCTTCGCTTCGTGAATATTTGGCCGAACCGACGACGTAGAAGCATGACCGGGCAGTCTTCATGATTTTGTTCTCTTTGGGTTGCTGTAATGAATCCATTTTTTATCACCCGTAACGATGCGATGAAGAAAACCCTTCCTTTTTTGCCGCTGGAGTAGTTGTTCACAGGCGAAAAAACGACGCTCAACGTCTCTTGGCTTCAAATCATAGGGAACCCAAGTTCCTTGTTTTTGAATCATCCCCAACGCATGCAATCGCTGAGAAATGGCTTGGCGGGTAACTCTTAATGCTGAAGCAAGCTCTTTTTGCGTTTGGCACGGATCCTCATCGAGCAATGCCTTCAATTCGAAGGTTTTTGGTCTTCCTTCACGCGAACGGTTGTCGACATCGAAATCATCGTCTTTGAAGCGACGGGACCAATCACGGCACGTTGTTTCACTTAGGGCAGCATCTCCGTAAACTTTTTGGAGTTCTCGATGCGCTCAGCCGCCGTTTTCTTCGAATGAAAGTAGAAAAGCAACACTTCCCGCAAATGACGATTATTTGGCACAAAATCAGACATTTTCACACAACCAAAAGTATATGACGCAAAAACAAAGTCACTAATGTGTCAAAGCGGTTTGTTTACCATATGTTTAAGCTTGATTCATGTCGTTTTGGTTATGTCACAATCGACCAGCACTTACTACTGGAGTCATCGCTTGAGAAACAGCTTAGTTGCGCGCCTAATACTATTTTTGCAGAATTGCATAAATTTTGTCCACTACTGTACCAAAACTAACGGTCCTTCAGTTTCAGTGTAGCAATGAGATCAAGAAAGGCCAAGAATGTCCTTCGTGAGAGCAGACAAAATGTCAATAAGTAAAGCAACAATGTCAGAAAAGCGGTTTCAGACTGGAAGCCCAGAAGAAACTATAGACAATGAGCGAAAGTTTACAAACCAGAATACCTACTGATGCTTATTTAAATTTTGTCGCATTATTTTCGGAGGCAACTTTTCCTTGGTTTTCAGCTGCTTCAAACTAAAAATTCGGTCATCTGAAAATCTATTTTGTGTACCTGTATTTCATACTTTGTTTAGATGGTGATTAATTACCTGAAAAACCTCTTTTCCTGCAGCTGTTTCTTGTTTTACTAACAGCTAAACAAGAACCAATTTAAAAGATATTATGATTCCTTTCCGTAATCACATGCATAATTTTATTATTACCTCGTACCGTTTCTAATATTATCCACAAGATATATGTATATTTTATGTAAGTCTAAAGATAATACAGGAATATTCTAACGAGAGCTAAATATTCCAATCAGCTTCCTGCTAATCGCTTTTCTTTTTGTTGCTTCCACTTCCTCGTATGCATAAACCACATACCATTCTTATGCAAATACAAAATCCTAATATGCATACAAAGTGCACGGGTGTTGATTGCACTTACACCTACGACTTTTATGATTCTATTCGAATTGCTTAATTGTAGCACGTCGAGATATTTGCCAGCCGCCGACTGGAGTTCGTCGCGTCGAACACATCACGTTCTTGCTATTTATAGAACTGCCGTAACTGTCAGAATTATGAATTTATTGAATAAAGTAATTTTATGCATAAATAAACATCAGATAAAAGTGTATACCTGGGAAACACTAAGAAATTATTTATAAAACGGCAAAATATAAATATTCTTATTTGGTTGTCTTTTGTGCTAGGTGTTTATGTTTTTCAAAATTTCGTAATGCGTAATCTAATTTAACTATATTCCATTTGTTTAGAAAAAATATCCAGAGCGAAGAAGTCTACAGCAGTTACTCTAACAGAGATCATACAATACGCCTTAGAAAGAGCTCACTTTGCGAGGTCGCTAAAGGACACCATTTAATCTTTCGTACATAATATAAACTTATCTCCCATTATTTATTTTTATTGCGCAAAAAGCTGAATTGATTAAGAAATAAAAAAGTTATCGGGTATTTAAAACTCGGAGCGATTTATGGAGAACTTGTAGTTTGCAATTTCGAGAAGTGCACCAAATGACTTTTTCTATGTCAGTAATTGTAAAAGCGTTGAAATTGTTTGTATTTGACCCTTAATTGTCTTCAACTGAGGCGAAATGGTTTGTTTTCCATCGTCGAATACAACAAGGAGTCAAGAAATAATCGCACGAAGCAAAATCTAGTGAACACGGGAGATGTGGAAGCAAAAAAATTGACTTTTGGTAAAAAATTGTCTGATTCTCGATATTAAATATGATGGATACGATTTATCAAGATACTTTTATATAAGCAGCTCAGTTGGCAGCTGTTAGTTTCTCTCTGAAATATGTATTAAGATTTCCATTCAGTCCTTAGTTCTTTCAGTAATTCTTTAAAGTATTGTTTCCATTTGTTGCATCTCATTTCTTATTTGTCTCTGAAAATGGTTTCATTTTGTAACGTTTGTTTATTTAATCCAACCTTAGAATAGTTTCTAGTTCCCCGATTACGAAGTTGCTATTTTATGTTAAAAGTCTAGTCTTGCAATCTTTTTTTGCATTGTTTATTGAATTTCTTAGCCGTTCCTCTCATATTTTATTTTTGGGAATAATTGGTTGGTCTTCGTATTTATTGCTTAGTTCTGTGCATTCCAAAACTTGCATTGGTCTCATTTCGCCATGGCATACAGTCTATGTCTTTTATATTTAGGAAACTTCTTCATGTGACCTTTTATCTTTTGAGCTAGAGTTTTTGCCACCTCAACTCATAATACAGGTACACTAAGACTGTGGCAAAAATAATGCTGGAAAGTGAATAGCGAGCAATGTTAATAACTTTGTAAAAAAAACAAAGAGTGGAAAAAGTTTGTGCATAGTTGACAAAATATCTGGACTAATAAAAAAAGTAAAAAAACCCTTACCAAATCAATTTTCGTATTCCCTATACGTATTTCGACGACTAAGTTCGCATCATCAGGGTCTGCGGTAAATTTCATATAGAAAAATTTGCTAACTACTTTACACGAAGACCAAGCACACACTAGAATGGTACGTAATGTAAGATTCACATTAGAATTGAGCATTCGTTAGCTCAACTCCAGAGTTCAGGAATTGGGAGAAACAATCTCGTCAATCATTGATTTATTCGATAGCCAATAACTTCATTAATTATGTTTTCTTGGCTGTCTGTATGTACGTCATTTTTTGCATATTCAACAGTATTGTCTTATATGCTTTAAACTGGTATGAATGCTTTCAAATCCATTCGAAGGATGAATATATTGATCTGTCTCATTACTTTGTATTATCGCATCGATAATAACACCCACTGGGTGCCTCGACAAAGCCAGACTAACCGAGAAGCTCCGGATTTGGCCGAAAGGATCGTCTTATGCGTTGATTTAGTCCGCAATTAATTATTTTTTTAATGGCATTCTTTAGAATTTATTTTAAACTTTTTTATAAGTTAAACAACAAAATGAGTAGTTTGAAGATTTTCATAAAAATTATAAATGCGAAAAAGTTGCTGACGTCATCGACCACCCTAAAACGTATCAATTCTTGAAGACAATAAAAGAAATCTGCCTGAAGGCGAGAGAGAAAGGAATGTAGAAAATCGTCGAAAACACGGGTGTCGGTAACAAATCACAAAATCTCAGCTCTAACTTACAACAGTCGCTCCGGATGGCCAATAAGCTCAATTCCTTCTGCTCGTCGTGTAGATTTGCGTTCACCGCACAGATATTACGGCATGCAATAAATGGTTAACGCATGATGTATTTTCCGTCGTTTATTTTACACTTTGACGCAAGAACGGAAGAAGTTTCGCGAAACATTCCGAGAATTGTTTTCGCAGTGCAACACACTGAAATAATTTAGGAAGAAAACGCATTGAATGCACAATATGTGGTCACAGCTGCGTGCATATTGTGTACATATTTATATTATAGATACGTATGTAAGAGAGATGTGTTTATTGAAATAACGTCACAATATATTTTGTAATGTACAGGTTATCGGTGATACATATGGATGTTCAATTTTGGTAACAGAAAATTTGCCGTATAAAATAAGGTTTTAGGCTACGATAAAATAATAGACAATTTGTATAAAATAAATGTAGATATTTTCAAGAAATTTACTATAACAAGGTTGTGCGATAAGTGTATCGTATTTTTCGTCTTTAAGTTATCTTTGTGCTATCAAAGTCATATGCGTTAGTTTTAATTTTACCTTCCGTAAATGCAGTCGTGTATTATTTAAAAGTTAGTAAATAGTTTCAGCATACAATGGATGAGAGTAAAAAACGTCATTGTTTACTTTACAAATAAAGCAATGAATGTAAAAAAGGCTTTCAAAACCTTGTACTGATAATTTGTTTGAAAATTTCGAAACTTTGAAAGTGATACCACCATGAACTAATAAATAATGTATAGTGAGTAGAGAGTAGTGTAGAGTGAATAGTGCATAATAAATAATAAATAAAGAAATAATAAATAATCACTTGAAATCGTCTAAAGAATTATTTGCAGAAATGTAGGGACAATGTGGAAGTTCCGTTTCAGTTAGAACGATTAGAAGACAATTACTAAAGTGAATTTGCGCGGTCGAAAGCTTTTTGAAAAATATACTTGAATCTACAACAAAAGAAAAATTGACTCTTGTAGGGGAAAAAATAAAGACACTGGACGGTAGAAGATTGGTATAAAACCATACAATTCAACGAAACAAACAGAGATATGATTATTTAACATATTTTTTATTTGGTTATGGTGCAATATTAAAAAGGTGAATGCATTAAAAATACCATAAAGAAAGCAACAGAATTAATTCACTTTCTTTCCAACACTTGGGGCATAATTTGTACGATGTATAAGAGAAAAAGCATTACACTCAGATTGTATTGAATCTGAAATAAAGCGTAGTGGCGGAACTTTTATTATTTAGAAGTGTAGATCTGCTAATAGCCTAGAAACCTACATGTGTGACAGTCGAATAAACAATGAAAACTACGTAGTTATGCTGGAAGAGGTATCAGAATTTTGAATTGTAAAATTGTTAGAAACCAAGAGACGGGTGAACGCGCGCTGGCACTTTCGATAGCTTGCATCATGTCAGTGACGGAAAGATGCTTCGCGAAGGCGGATTGTTAATCACAAGTAAAAGTCCTTCATAGTCTCTTTAAGAACAATCTACAGAACGCATTGTCGTGGCCCCATCGCTCATAAAAATCAACAGTTAATTAGTTAAAAGTTGGAATTTTTGTATCATTTTCAGCACCATCCTCGTAATTGCTTCCCCGGTACATTTTCTAATCTTTTGCTGGTTAATAAGATCGGAGATGTTGGTTTAAGAAGTTCCAATATACGTACTATAATATCTACAACAGAATTTTGTTTCGACGTGTCATTTCGTAAATACGTAACCACAGTTGATCGTCTTTTACTTTATTTTTTACTCTATTTTCGACATCTTCGCGTACAAGTGGTAGACATTCGTTAACGCTGTCCGAGATGGTATAAACTGGAATAATCACAATCCGACTGGAAGTGATGGTAGCTTCCAGTTGGATTGCGTTTATTCCAGAAATGTCAAAACGATTCTTTACCCAGCAAGTTTTTTTTATTATTATTTTACAGTGCACCTAGTCTTTGAGATTAACTAACATTTTGAGTTATTGTCCTAAATTACTACATCAATACTTATTAGTCTGGATGTTTCCGTCGACCCATCCTAGTTTCTCGCGATGCTTTGCACACAACCTTCACATGGCTACACTTGTACTATTCTCCGCTATTTACTATTTCAATGCACTTCTCACTACACTAGACTAGTTCGACAGGTTTTGTTCTTTTGAGCCTGCGAACAAGGTCCTGATTTACAAGTAGCTGTACCATTCCTGATTTAGATGTTCATAAAGCAGTGGCTCCTGGCAACCCTTCCCAATCACGTCCTCCACCATCTCCACTTGGAGTTCCAGTAAGTGAAGTAGCAAATCACAAGCAAGAAGCATTGAACATAAATTAGTCTGTCGTTGGCATTTAACTTTTTTAATTTATGTGTTTTATACTATTTAAATGCTTTCTACTGTCGTTTTTGTCCCAACACATCAACGGTTTATCGCACCATTACAACATAAATCGGGAAATTCATCGATATACTATTTCACTGAGGTGTACAACTAAAGAACCAATGATAGTTTTTTACTTTTTCGTACGTTCGATATAATTGTGCATTCGCAAAGTGCAAAAGAACACAACGGAAGGAGAATCAACTGCTTTGTTTGAACCTAGTGCGCAGACAAATGTGACCGCTCCACTCATTATACGAGGGAGCGTTTTTATATTCGCGGAATGAGCGGGTTGTAGAGGGGTGAGTAGGCGCATTGGGGGCGTGGCCTATGCAGCGACTCATGATTAGTATAAATACGAAGTTTCATTGTTATTAGACAGTTAGTCTTTGAGCTATCGTCAACCAAGTAACATAATCAGGAGTGAAAAGTGAAATATGGAAAAAATCGAATATCGTGCCGTTATAAAGTTCCTTACCAGGCCAGGAAAATCAGTCGCGACCATAATGAATGAGATGTCATTGGTTTACGGCGACTCTTGTCCAGCAAAAACCATGGTGTACAAGTGGCATAGTTTATTTAAACAAGGAAGGGAATCCCTTGAAGACGACCCGAGGCCGGGCAGGAGCATTGAGGTGACCACGCCACCACTTATCCAAAAAGTTGAACAAATTGTACTCGAAGATGCTCGACTAAAGAAGAAACAACTCACAGAAATGGTTGGAGTATCCGATACAACAATTTTTAAAATTCTACACGATCATCTCGGCATGTCTAAGGTCAGCGCAAGATGGGTGCCGAGAATGCTCACGCCGCCGCAAAAACAACAGCGCGTAGAGTGTTCGCGTGCATTTTTGGACCTCTGTAATGAAGACAAGGATGGTGTATTGAGTGGAATTGTTACTGGAGACGAAACTTGGGTTCATCATTATGAACCTGAGTCCAAACAAGACTCCATGCAGTGGCATAAAAAGGGCACAGCACCTCCCAAGAAATTTAAAGTGTCACAATCAGCTGGGAAACTCATGGCAACGGTATTTTGGGACTCGGAAGGAATATTGTTAATTGATTATAAAGATAAAGGTATTTTTATAACCGGAGAATATTACGCTTCAATATTAGAGCGACTAAAAGAAGCCATTAAAGAGAAAAGACGGGGAAAATTGACAAAAGGTGTTCTGCTTTTGCACGACAACGCGCCCGTCCACAAGAGCCGCGTTGCGTTAGCTGCCCTGCATAAGGTGGGCTTCGAAATTGTGAATCACCCACCCTACAGCCCAGACCTGGCCCCGAGTGATTATTACCTGTTTCCGAAAATGAAAAGAGAGCTGCGGGGTAAAAAATTTACTGCCTATGATGAAGTCAAGGAAGCAGTTTCGGCGTATTTTGCAGATAAAGAGAAATCATTTTTTTATGAGGGTATAAATAAATTAATTGAAAGATGTGAAAAATGTATCCGTCTTGCAGGTGAATATATTGAAAAAGAAAAATAATTTGGTTTTTTTATTTCCACCCCTTGTCCCCCATTCCGCGAATATAAAAACGCTCCCTCGTAGTGTCATAAAAGACATAAAAATAGATCAAAATGATTATATCAATAACTAGGACTGGGACAATTGTAATGCAGAAGGATTTGTAATAGCGGTTCACGTCTATGTGTCAAATCGAAGTAAGATAAATCCTGCATTATTTTTGCAACAATCTAATGCTAGATCTAAGATTAGCAATCAATTTTCTTACCTACGGAAATAACCTAATAATTACCACAGCTCAATATCTCAATCAGTATATTTTTGCTTCGTACATCAATTTTCTCTCAATAATTTAGAAGAATCCCATTAATAATGTTAATATATTAACTTCATGTCTAACATCTAACAAATCTTTCACACATAGCCAATTAATATAACGTCTTAATAACGTTTACATAAACCTAAATATGCGTGCCTGTTTATAAGTTTATCGGAAATCATACACATTAATAATTTTGGCGAACGTGCTTATGATCTCGTCGTAGAAGAAGTACAAACTATCCTGAAGCACGTTATCGATTTAACGTTTGTCGTTTGCCAATAAACATCTTATTAGACTAATTTTCCACAAGATAAATTACTAGTAGTTGGGCGTTACCTGTTTTTCGCTGGCACACGAGGACTACTGGCGGAATTACAATTTATACATTCCCATTTATGCAATACGAACAACGAACATGGATTATCTGACATCTTGATAAACAATGTGAGCATGTTGCCTATTGGGAATTATTATTACCTAATATTTTAAAACGTAAAGTTACTGTGCAACGTTAATAAATAATGCATACTCTAATTGCGAGTGTTGTTGGCAAACAGCTGAATATTTCGATTAATACAAGTTGGGTTTTGATTTAAAATTAATACTGTAACAGAGGACAGGGACGAATAAGATTATTTATTGCGCTATACTCCAGTATTTGACCAATGCACGCTGTATACGAGGTGTGGCTATTAAATGACGAGACTGACGCTGGTACAGAAGAAGTGGGCATGCGCCAAACGCCAACTACTGACAGCTATTTATCGTGAAGCCTTCTCTTTCGAATGCAGTGCCTCTCGCCTCTGTAAACAAATCAGTATAGCCGTAGTCTTCGTTCGAATTAGAGAGATAAATGTTAAGTGTAACAATAGAGGAACGAATTGTTGTGAAATTCCACATGTAACTTGGAAAAACCGCTTCTGAAACTTATAATTTATTGAAAGAAGTGTATAGCAATAAATGTTTATTGCGTGCACGTGTTTTTGAGTAGTTTAAGCGTTTTCAAGATTCAACGCAATGATTATTTTTTTTCGATATTCATGGGATTGTGTACCTTCACTGTGTTTCTGAAGGTCAAACTATTAATCAACATTACTACCTTCATGTTCTTGCTCAACTCCGTGAAAGAATAAGGAAAAAAAGACCCGAATTGTGGAAGGCCAAGTCATGGGCTCATTCCGGTTTGGCAGTCAAGAGGTTTCTAGCCAAGTACAGTATCCCAGTGTTAGACCATTCGGCTTATTCGCCGGATCTTGGGCCGTGCGACTTCTATCTGTTTTCTAAGGTGAAATCCGAAGTAAAAGGAACAAAATTTGAGTCCGTTGAAGCTGTGAAAGCGAACACAGCACGCGTCCTGAAAGAGCTGGCAGAAGAAGACTTCCAGCACTGATTCGAACAACGGAAGACTCGCATAGAGCATTGTAGGGATAGAAGAGGGGTGTATATTGAAGGTGATAATAAGTAAATATGTGTGAAATCATAATAAAATGTTTTACAGCGTTAGTCTCGTTATTTAATAGCCACACCTCATATGTTACATAATTATAGAACATTTTTGTGTCGATAGGATTTTTGAGTGAGCGAAACCACATACTAATGTGTTAGTTATGTTTGTTGCAATATTGTGTCTCTCTGTGTAGTCCATTCCAGCAAGCAGTTTACATTTTTTGAATTGATGCCATTGTCTGAAATTGCCATTTTCCAAAGTCAAGCTGTATGAATCGATGTTCAAAAGAAGGAAATCAATAATATCCACTTTCAGACGCAATGATAAAGAGGGAAGTAGGCGTATGTGCTTTTAACAAAGTATATTAGCCATGCTCCAGCCGCCAAAGTTTGGAACAAGTAAATATTTCAAAAACTACAGTTAGGGACATATTAAAAAGGATTTTTTTAAATCCATTTATTCAGCAATCTACCCTAGTGCAATAAGCTACTGATTTGATATTAAATGACGAGTAGATTGATTCCATTGAACCCATCCGCACAATAATAATATTACAATTTTATGAATAAGAGAGCAGCTAATTATATCAAGCTCTGCCCACAGTGTATATTACATATTAATTCAGTTTTGTTACAAGATCGGAAGGTGTGATTTTCTTCAGTCTTTTCGCTTACTCTGTTAGTTGGATAATTTGAATATTTTTCGGGCAGCACATTGGAAAGTAACAGTCCATTGTGGTATTTGGCGCGATATTCGGCTATGTCACTTTTAACAGAAGTTGTAGGGATATCTCATTGAATAATACAGCTCGACACATGAGGATTGACCACAACACTTATTACCTCATTTTGGAACCTCTGTAAGATCTCGATATTCGAGTTACTGGTAACTCTCAGGTGCTGAATGCCATATGACTATATCGGACTATAACGACAACTTTGTACAACAATAATTTATTTTCGATAGATAATTGTGATCTATCTACGATAAGAATATGTTTGATTCAATTTGATGCTTAGTTGTTTTCATCGTGTAAAAAAATATGTGTCTGCCAAGTAAGTCGCGTATCTAGATGAATAGCCTAATATTTTGTACTGTTGGTTTGAGGGAGTTCTCTTGTTGATTTTAACGGGTGGACATGTACCTCGGCGCAGTGTAAAGATTATATGTGTGGATTTGATTTCATTGGCTGTCATGCACTATTTCTTGAGTCATTTTTGGATATTATTCAAGTTGGCGTGGAGATTTCTTGAAGCAGTTGTTGGGTAGTTGCGTGATGTGAGGACTGCTGTGCCATCGGCGTACGTAGCGACCGTTGTTATAGTTGTAGTTGGTAAGTTTGCCGTATATATGTATCGAATATAGAACTGGTCGCTTCTTTGAGGAACGCCAGATAAGATAGGGTATAAATTAGAGCATATATTATTTTGTTTTATAAGAAAATGTCTATCATTTAAGTAAAATTTTAAATGTTCATAGTGACGGTGGGGTAGGTATGTTTTTACTTTATAGGAAAGTCCGTCATATCACACCTTATCGAATGCTTGAGAATGTCCTAAAAAGGTGTAGAGCATCCTTTCTGAGGAAAGGATGAGGGAAGTCTGCGTATGTGATTTTAAGGAAGTAAACTAATCATGCTCCAGTCGCCAAATTTGGGAAATAAATATTTCAAAAACGACAGTTAAGGTCATATTAAAAAGAAATAAATGTGAGAGCTATACATAAGAAAATCAAGAAATATTCCCAAAAGACCATTTCCAATTTTGTGAAGCAATAAAAGGCAAGTATAATGGCGATGATAATTTTATACAAAATATTCCATTTACAGACAAATCCACATTTTCCCTCTATAAACACCATAATCCGTCCATAGTATCCCAAGAAAATATACATTTGAGTAGACATGTCACAACTTATACCCTCAAAAAGTAAAAGTCTGGGTAGGAATGCTAGGGATCAGATTATAGGCCTATTTTTCTTAAACGAGACATAAACTATACAGTTATATTTTAAGAACTGCAGCAGAATATTGTTTTTGCGTTATACGACCTTGCTTTAAATTTAAACGACATTTGGTTTCAGCATGACCGCTGTCCGGCTCATAATGCGATAGATGTTCGAGAGTACATTTCTTTGCGTTTTCCACAGACCATTATTGAACGAGGCACTATATCTTAGTCGCCTAGATATTCTAAAGAAATAAATCATAAGGCGCTGTTGTAGGTGAAATACTGTTAAAGAATTGTGTAATTCTCATTCGCAACTCTTCTAATATTCAGGGTCTTTTATGCTGATGTCCATAGACAGTTTTCACCAAGTATCCCCAAAGAAAGAAGTCAGTTCATCATATAACTAAATTCTATGTAACTTCTTCCTTTAGGGATACTTGGTAAACACTATTAGAAGAGTTGCGAATGTCTTCTTTAATGGATCGAGTTGCGTCCTACGACTAAAAGTTGATTTTTTACATCCGTGGATGTTCAGTGCAGTGATTTAATAAAAAAAAGTACTCAAACTTGTCACCAAGCTGAATCTACACCAAAGAAAATGATACTGTTTGGTGGTCTGTAGTTGAAGGGATTCACTACTTTTTAAATCATAACTGCTGCGAAATACTCTAAGGACATTGGAAAAATTCATTGAAAACTGCATCGAATTCGTCCAGCATTGACAAACAGAAAAAGTCCAATGCTTTTGCACGAAACCTAGAAAATATAGCAAACTTCAAAAATATGGACATCATTTCAGTTCGCTCTATACGTTATATCTGAATTCAGATAATTACATTTGGAAAAAGATGTTGTAAGGTTCCGAATATTACCGTTAGAGCTCTTCAGTATCGTCAGTTGTAAGCAAGATCGCTACTTTTGCAACACAAAATTTTTTGCATTTGTAGGTTGTCTTTCAATATTGTTTCTGTTTTTACAATTGCCGATGATACAATTTTAATAAAAAAAAGTAAAGTAAAACTTCAAAAGGTGAGTATAATTAAGTATTTCTTAAGGTTGAAAAAAAGCAATAGATTAAGATACAATTACACTTTCTAACGTTACTCCACCTAATTTTTAGTTTTCTTTTTTTATATTGAAAAAATACGTAGATATTGTCTGTATACGAAATTTTAGAACACTCACATAGTAATGTTTTTGTACATTACGATAACCTACTTAGCATGATTTGAAAGTATATTTTTAAAATTCTATATCGAGCGTTCTATAAACGTTCGACAATTTGAGAAATCAATATCAGACAATTAGAATACTCCTAATGCGCTAAGAATGCAGGTTAATACCGTCTAAATAAAGAGACTCCAGACGAATCGTATCGTGCGAAAATAGACAAGCGCGCGATGAAAATAACTGTGCAACCGTGTGATTCCACAGAGAGATAATTACACGACGAACAACTCTTGAGTGATGGAACACAGAGACGAACGAGCTAAAACTTATCCGTCGGTGTACCAACATTCAGCCGGAGATGTTTAGTTTCCTCCCTCCTTGTTACCGCAAAATATCTCGTCATTGTTTCCTACCCCGTTTAAAGTGATCAGAAACTTTTGACGTGAAAGCCAAGCGAATTTATCCAATTGCGATCCGCGGGAACGAGAATAGATGGAAATGGAAGGGAAGAAACTGAATTGGACAGAAGAGACGCTAGAGCATTAGAAGAAAACATGGGGGAAAAGCGAAGATGGAAATTCTCCTCGCCTTAATCTCGCACCCATCGGCTCGGGGAAATTGTCCTCGAACACGGGTTTACAAGTGGAATTGAATACTTAATAAATTTCCACTTTATGGAGTTTGTGTCTAAACCTCCGCCGCTCGACTATCTCCGTGAAAGAGGGCGAGAGGAATTGTTCACTGTCCCCTTTTCGATGCCACCTATTCACCGATAACGAGAAGGCCGAGATGGCGCGTCGTGTCGAAAAGGAGGGAGCGAATGATTTAATTTCGATAGGTAAACGGGCGGTCTCTAAATTAATCGACATTAGCTAAGATTAGGGTTTCTGAATCGGAATTTTAAGTCCACAAAATATGAAGGTTACGTGGAATCGTCACGTTTTTTATCGGCGGAGAACTCTTCGTAAAAGTGGGAAAAACTGAATTTAGACGAACATCGTGGGAAATGAAAAAATTAATTTCTGTAATAGGGCGACTTCTAAATGAAGTCAAATATGATACATAACATAGTATTACATATAGGAGTTTTTATCCAACAAAAAATAAAGATACATGCTAAAATGACTTGACGGGAAGTAAAACTTTACTAGTACCATCTTTCAGAAAAACGCACTGTATCCTACTTCTGCCATATTTTTCATGGCAATAAGTGAAATTCAAAATTAAATAAAATGTAAAAATGGAATATTCTAAAACACGTAAACTCTCCAGTCGTGGATCAATTCCATTTTCTTTTCTATTTTTAGTTAGACCAGAAGGAAAATGAACGAAAAGCTCCCATGAGTTTATATGATAACAATAGAAGTTACATAAGAATAGATAACCTGGTATCTGATGAATTTAGAATAACCGAGGACCTGAAACAGGGACGTATACTGAGTCCGCAAAAAAGATCGAAGTATAACAAGTATATGGGCCACAAGAACTTAAAATGGGTATGCATTAAACAGCGTGCTTTTGTGGATAACTGATAACGTTTGCATGAGTGTGACTTCTAAGAAATGTTAGTAATTTGGATCAAAGTAAAGTAGCAATCTCAAAATAAATAGTGACAAAATGAAGGTAACAGTGACAGGAAAAATGTGTGTAGTAGATGGAACAATTGAAAGCAAACTGACAGTTAAATATTTGTAAGAACACATGAATACAAAAGATGATTAGAAAATTAAGAATAGAAACATGTTCTAAGAAATAGCTTCATAGATAAGAAAGAAGTATCGAAAAGGATAAAAGTGAATATCTTCGAATTAATGTGTAATCCAATTCTTACATTTGGATGCGAGCGTTGGATACTGAGCAAAAGATTAACAAGCAAAATACAATGCACGAAAATGAAATATCTATGTTGAGTGTTAGGGATAACAAGATTAGGTAGAGCGTGAAATATGTCGTTGAGAAAAGAAAGTGGAATCCTGCAACAGAAACAGTCAAAAAGAATAAATGATGTGGTTTGGTCCGCATAAACCCTGACAGACCAGTCAAAAGAATTTGGGAGGCTAGAAGACAGGATACAGAGGCAGGAAGTATTATGTAGCGAAAAGGGAATATACGTTTTCAAAGTTAAAAGGTTGGCAAAGGATGGGACCATCTGGGAAACATTTTTGCAGGAAATTCATCCACCTGACACCTTAGGGTATAATAGTTTCCTGCCATTTATATCGGTCTTCTTGGATTATTCTTCCCACATAAAAGGGGCTCAATTTTTGAGGAAGAATATCTGCAGCACCCGAATTCAATAGTCGAAGTTAGTTCGTTAATCTTTGCCAGTTGAATTCTAAAATCGGAACGGTTCGAACAATAATATATTTTACTAAATACAAAGCAACACATTATGAGTCGGCACTTAATCATTCCTAATATTAGCTAATGTCGATTAATTTAGGGACCGCCCGTTTACCTATCCAAATTAAATCATTCGCTCCCTCTTTTTTGACACGACGCGCTATCTTGGCCTTGTGTGATCAGAAACTTTCAACGTGACCTACTCTAAAACATTAAGAAACATGATATTTGTCTTCCTCCTATCCCTATCAGCTTTCTTGGATTATTTTTTCCACATAAAATGGGTTTAGCTTTTGAAGGAGAATACCTGCAGTATCTGAATAATAGAAAACTAGTGTTGTTCAAAATCACAACAGAATTTTCAGTTAAAACTACAATGCCACATTTAAAATGACGAAAAGCAGGTAAAAGTAGCCCCGTTAATTGTGTTTCCCCAACAGCTTAACATCAATTACAGAGGGCTTTGGCAAACCATGAGTTATTATTACATCCGCGCTCGTGGGGAGACTTACGATCATTGTCTGTTAGCATTCCGTTTAAATGGAAAGGGTCCCGAGAGGGGTGTTTAGTGGTGGTTAGAATACTGAAAATTTTATAGTTTTTGTAAGGCATTCTCGACGATTCTATAAACGAAGATAAGAACATACTCTAACATAGAAAATACAATATTATATCTACTTACTAAATAGCTCTATATAGTTCTAAGAAATGAAAGTGGCCCTAATTCAATTGCGCGGTACCGTACATGTTGTATAAGATGTTTATATAACAGATTGAGTTTACCTCTGTTTATACAGAATAATTCCATTTTATTTACAAACTTTTCGCATAATTCTCGCGCAGAGCGCGTAATTTATGCCTTTTTTATGCAATCAACAAAAGAATAACATACGAGGTACGACCGAAGCAGGACGAAATGAAATCTAGCGGGCCGAGCGTAAATCTAACACACGCACCTATCACCTTCGGATATTCGCATAAAAAGGGGCAAAAAGGAAAAAAGATAGACAAGTGAAAGAGAAGGAATTATTAGCATGAAAAGTGTCACGTGGCGAACCAGGAGCACGCTAGCCTGAATTTATTACGTTTACCGCATTTCAAGAAAATGATACGAACGTGTTTTGTTTTTTCCCTCTATTTCTTTTTATTTTTCTCATATTTTTTTTATTTTTTCCTTTTTCTCATGTACCATCAGCTCTTGTCGTTCTTTGTTGTTGTATGTATGTTGTATGATTGTATCATAAACCTGTCACGTTTTGTTTTTTTCATTTTCACCAAATGGGACATCACTAGGTGAGTATAACTGTTAACGTCTCCCTTTTTCATTGTATTTTTTCTGTTTCTTTTCGTGCGCTTCCGTTTTCTTTTTTGATGAATCACGGGGACGTTTAACGCGGTCCAATCATGCAAATCGAGGCGCGAGTACGGTGGATACGAGGTTTTTGGCGGGGTTCGGTGGTGTGTGTTAAAAGCTTTCGTATTTCGTGTGCGCGTGGCGAACGAGCGCGTTGTTTTATTAAATTATGACGTTGCGTTTTGAAATATGGGCCGAAATTACGGGCTTGATATCCCACCAGATATTAGTTTTATTGTGTCATGTTCACGTTTGACACCTACGAAACGCGAAATTTAAAACGCTAGTGGAAAGAGGAAGGATTTTCGACTGATATAAAGGGTTTTCCAATAGGGACTTGACAATTTTAATTCAATTTGTGAACGCACCCTTTCACTAATCATCGAACTGTCACTGTCAATTTATTCAGTAAACTTAACATTTTCATCATGGTAAAGTACACGAACGAACAACGTCTGCAAATTATAAAAATTTACTATAGAAATTCGGAGTCGGTGACCGCTACTTTAAGAGCGTTAACTCCGATTTTCGGTCGTAATTCTCGCCCTAGTAGACAGGCAGTAACAAGTTTAGTGCAAAAATTTGAGTCTACATATTCGTTGTGTGATGTTGCCGTGCCAGTGAGACAACGGGTTGGTCGAGGTGTCGAAAATATCGCTGCCGTTGAAACGTCCGTAGCAAATGATCCAAATCAGTCAATTCCGCGGCGTTCTCAAGAGTTGGGCATCGGCCAGACCACTTTATGGCGAATTTTGCGTAAGGATCTTGGTTTACACCCATACAAGATCAAGCTGATTCGAGAATTGAAGCCGATGGACCATTTGAAGCGACGTACGTTCTCCGATTGGGCTCTGGAAAAGATGCGCCAAGATGATCAATTTCATCGCAAAATCATTTTCAGTGACGAAGCTCATTTTTGGCTCAATGGGTTCGTCAATAAGCAAAATATGCGTTATTGGTCGGGTGAAAATCCACATGTGCTTCATGAAACACCACTTCATCCACAAGAAATAACTGTTTGGTGCGGTTTGCATGCCGGCGGCGTCACAGGGCCATATTTTTTCGTCGACGATAATGATCGTCACGTTACTGTGAATGGTAATCGTTATCGCGCCATGATTACAGATTATTTTTGGCCCGCATTGGAAGATATGGACTTGGACAATATGTGGTTTCAGCAGGACGGTGGCACAAGCCACACAGCACACGCTACAGTGAGTGTTGTCTCAAGAAATGGACCAGTCGATTGGCCGCCTCGTTTGTGCGATTTAACGCCTCTAGACTTTTTTCTTTGGGGCTACGTCAAGTCATTGGTCTATGCCAACAAGCCGACAACGTTGGAAGAGCTCAGAGCCAACATTGAACGCGAAATAGCAGCCGTTTCGGTCGAATTGTGTGGCCGAGTCATCGAAAATTGGGTCCAACAAATCGACCGCTGCAAACGTGCCCGCGGTGGCCATATGAACGAAGTCGAGTTCTATTCATAAATGTTTTGATTGTACTTCAACCCGATAATAAAGTTTTTGAAATATCTCAAATGGTCTGCATTCTATTTTGAAAAAAAGTTGTCAAGTCCTTATTGGAAAACCCTTTACATACATGTGTTAACTCTTTCAGTAACGTTTCTGAATATCTTAATATGTAAGCTGGTTGGAGATAAATTATAAAAGTAGTTCCGGTCCGTTACTGACTAGGATCCTGAAAAATTTGTTAATTGTTTTAAATGCAGTTCCTTTTATATATAAATATGCAATTTTTCTCAATCGAAATATGTTTAAATAAATCTATGCTTAAAAATATATATGTAAATTTCTATTTGCTTTAGTCTTTTGTTTTCTATCTTATGGTCTGTGAAGTTATGTTATGTTTAAGCTACATAAGCGATGGAAATATGGATGAAAGATTAAATAATTGGTATTCTGTTCTAGATTGTTTTACTGATACATTTACTTCAATATTTCGAGTTCTCTCTGTATTTTCAGCATGAAATATAAAATTAATTTTGTAACGTAATTGTTCATTGTAAAGGGTGTTTCAAATTTCGCGGATTTTTTAAAGAATAAATAAAACACATAATTTGCATTCACTTTCAAAAACATTTTATTGGTAATTGAAGTATCAGTTATGACATTTGTATGCGAAAAATAATATCTGCCAAATGGTATCCTCTTGCAGCTCCACAGACATCCACTCTTTTGTTAAAATTTTCAATGACATTTTGACATAATTGAGGCTCTGTCTCACCAATGACACGAATAATTTCATCTTTCAAAGCAGGAATTGATTGTGAATTATTTTTATACACCTGACTTTTCACGTAATCCCAAAGAAAATAGTCTAACGGTGTCAAATGATCTTGGTGGCCAATTAACATCACCGTTTCTTAAGATTACACGTCCAGGAAATTTCAATATATCAATTGATTCGTGTGCAAAGTGAGGTGTAGCGCCATCCTGTTGAAACCACATTTCCTCTAGATCAATTTTCATTAATTCAGGCCACCAAAATTCGGTTATCATCCGACGATGTCGATCACTATTGACAGTTACCGCTTCGCCAGCAGCATTTTCAAAGAAGTAAGGTCCAATTACACCACCTGACCATAATGCACACAAAATAGTAACTCGTTTAGGATGCATAGGTTTCTCATGAATAATTGGTGGATTTTCCTCACCCCAGATATGGCAATTTTGTTTATTAACATAGCCAGCAAGTTCAAAATGTGCCTCATCGGAAAACATTATTTTTTGAGAAAAGTCAGCTGGTTGTTTATTGATGAAATTGACAAATGAACGACGTTTTAAATGATCTAATGGCTTCAGTTCCTGTGTTATTTGAAACTTATATGCCTTCAGAGCTAAATCCTTGTGTAAAATACGCCATGTTGTTCATCCACTAAGTCCAAGTTGTTGTGAACGTCGTCTAATGGACATTTCAGGATTTTCAGCAACATTTTCACGAATCAAACCAATATTTTCTTGTGAATGACCACTACGACTGTATTTTTCACATTTTTGATCTTCCACGGAACCGGTCTCTTGAAATTTTTTAATAATTCGATTAATAGTGCTTTCAGATGGACGATTATGTAAACCATAAAATTCACGTAATTTTCTAAAAACTCTCTCATTTTTATAAATGTCATACATCACATTTTTTAAATTCCCACATATCCAGACAAATTCAGTGCGCCATCTATATTTTATTTATTCTTAAAAAAACCCGCAATTTGAAACAGCTTTTATATACTAGCCTTTGAAAATAATATTTTTTATTTAGAACAAAATTAATTGGATATGAATCAATTATACTCAATAATACCACGGTGTTCTTTAAAAAAATCACATATTTATTTAGGAATTAATAAGCACACAAATATGAGTATTTACTTCAAGTTAATCATTAATTAATTATTAAATAAAGTTTAAATTGTAAAAATATTTAAACTACTTCAATCTAATTAACTTATCCTAACATCGATATGTAAACAAGAGAATATTGCGCTGCCGAGAGTAGGTATGTAAAGCTCCGCAAACGTTCTGGATTTTCAGTTATGATTTGCTCGTCGAATAGAATAAATATGTCGGGCGCTGATACGTAGACTTCTGTATGACTTGTACGTTGTATGTAATAATCGCAGTTACGTAATGCGAGGAAACGACCATTGTCAGATGCAGTGAATAACTTTATTAAAGATTTACCGGATTTAATTTACGATGGTTCAAAAATCAAATGTGTATTTGTGATATATTTCGAATGTGCTCGATGAAAAGTGACTGCAAACGACACATGAATAGTGCGAAGCACAATTATAAAAAACTGGCGTACGATCGAATGAGCACTTTCTATTAGATTAATGAGTAACATTTATTTTGTGTAATCTACCGTTTACTTTATTAAACAACCAGTCATTTGTCTCATTCTGCATTAAATACACGAACTATGTATTACTTAAATTACAAAATTTTATACCATTGTAATGGTAGGCGCAATTTTTTTGAAAAGAATATTTTAATTCTAATTTAAATAAAGATGCCCATTAATTGGTATTTTCCATATGTACTTGTATTATGCAAATTCCCTGAACAAAATTCTTAATTAATACAAGTACATTGTGGTATTTATATAATTTTAAGTATATTTACATATTTTCCCTTAACGTGTTATTAAATTTAACAGAAAGGTTCTAATTATACAAAAGACGTAAATACAGTTACCATCGAAATGCATTTATATTCGTTTTCTTTATATTAGGGTCTTTCCTATTTTTATATTGTCTGTTAGTTTCAAGAGAGTACAATAATTGTTTATTTTATATAATCCTTTAACTATACTTTAGTGTACATCATTTCGATGTATGTATATGCACTGCCTCTATTATTTATATTGTCTTAGTTTATGATGTGCATTTATAAGTTATAACGCAGGTGTAGCCACGTGTACAATTTAATATAAATATGTATAAACGATTATCCGTCTGTGGTGACGAAGGCGTGCGGACAATAGGATAATCACTTTGTGTCGAGTGGGTAATAAAATTTGTATTTGTATAAATAGACAGGAAATTTTAATTAAGGAGGTAGAAGAGAAGAGAGTTGCGTGCTGTCTAAGATTCTGGTCGGTGTACATAAGCCGTAGCAGTCATTTCTGCAAAAAACAGTTAGTTGCGAGTATTGCTATATATATAGAAACAATGAGATCCTGTGCGATAATGATTCATATACAGATCCAGATAGAAAACCAAATCCATTTCTCTATTTACTTATACATGTCATTTTTATGAAATGTTTTGTTTTATACATACGTCACTGAATTCAAATTAATGCCATTTAAAAAGAAATAAGTGAAATATTTGTCGATAAGTAAAAGCCAAATTATGCGATAATAAAATAATGATTAATGTTAAATTTTGATAATATTTACTATTTCTTTTGAATAAAATAAATGATAGAATAAATATATAGATCTTAATTTTTCTAATTATTGAATTTATGGAAATATTTGCTATTCTGTATATACACTTGGACTATCATATAAATAACATTTTATTCACTATTAGATGAACTATATAATAATTGAAGGTAATTTTGATGGAGCCTGTGGTTGATTAATTTAATCACTGCGGGTTGATATACTGTATACGAATTTCGACAACTTTTCATTTTTTTGCTGACATAAAATTTTCAAGCTACTGTCAACAGCAGAAATAGCGACCAAACAATAAAACTGCCAAGGTAAATATATTGTCAAAAATGGCAAACTTCACGATGCAATCAGCAGATCGGAGGCAACACTAAGAGTGTTACTTCGCCACACAGTGTTTCCTTCAAATGTTTGTTGAAGCATTGAACTGTGAGTATATCTCATCCAATATGAGGTATACTCTCCGTTAAATGCTTAAAGAGGCGAAAAAGTCATCTAATTACAGAAAAGTTAAATAGTGTTTTAAACGGTGATTCGGATTTTATCAGATTAAAATAAATATGTAATGATAGTGATAATGCTTCACCAGATCCCTTATATAGCTTATTTTATCTTACCTATGCAAACGTTACATTACTAAACGTGAAATGATTGCTTTCTTTATATACGAACATTGTTTCAGCGCACCGAACATCGCTGAGTGAAACGCTATTGGAAACATACCAGAATAGTGTTTCGCAATCTTTTGAATATTATTCAAATTGCTTGACTTCTAACGTTTCACTAACGTCCATATCGAACGGAATAGAGCTATTAATACATTTCAGTGAATAAATAACGTGAATTTACGATAGCAATATATGCGATTCATTTATCATTTAATCAATCAATTGAATCATTAATCTATCTATCATTTACCCAACAGTGCACTGAAATGCACAAATATTTTAAGAGATTTAAACCAAAGACCTAATTATTATATAAACTCCTGTTCAAAATTATCGCACCACTCAGTTTTTTTAATTTATTTTTATTATTTCAATTTAGTATTCAGTATTGGTTTATGCTAACATAAAATGAGATCATTAGAAAACAATTCTGTATGATGCATTTGCCTTTAATTTAAGAAAAAAAATAAAATTTACCTTTTTTGTACAAAAATTAAAAAAGAAAGAAAAATTTAAAAAGAAACAAAAATTTATTCAACACTGTAAACATACAGAAACTCAAGATCTGAAAAACTTAATAATGCGTGACACCACCTCTAGCTCTGATAACTGCCTGCACCCGTCATGGTAAACTTGTTATCAAATTTTGAATGGTTTCTTGAGGAATATTATCCCATTCTAAAAGAACAACGCGTTCCAGTTCTTGGAGATTTCTTGGTGCTGGTAAATGACGCCTTACTGACTTTTTCAGAGTATCCCAAAGATGCTCGATCGGATTCATGTCTGGGCTTCGCGGTGGCCAGTCCATCACTTGAATATTGATCTCATTTAAGTAATCTAAAACCGGTCTTGCAATATGTGGTCGAGCATTATCTTGCATAAAAATGAAATGGTTCCCTATAAAGGGCGCAAAAGGCATGACGTGGTCTTGAATAATGTTTTCCAGATAGAACTCAGCGTTCATTGATCTTGGATGAATGGGAACTAACTCTGTACGGGCGTCAAAGCTAATCCCTCCTCAGAACATTTTAGATCCGCCGCCAAACGGTTCCCTTGGAGAGATAGTGCAGGCAGCAAACCTTTCTCCAGGTCTTCGCCACACTCTTTCCCGACCATCTGGAGATTTCAAGCTTACCCTGGTTTCATCGGTAAACAAAACTTTCTTCTACTCGTCGACAGTCCAATTTGCATGATTTCTAGCAAACCTTAATCGTGCTATTCTGTGTGCTGTGGTGAGCAGTGGTGTAATTGCAGCCTTCCTACTAGCCAATCCTGCTTCATGTAATCTTCTCCTGACAGTTACGGCGGATATCCTAACATTTCTGATTGTTTGCAATTCGTTACTAAGCTCTGCACTAGTGAGTTTTCTGTTTCTCAAAACCTGCTGTCGGAGAAAACGCTCATCCCTGGCACTGGTGACTTTCTTTCTACCCTGTCCATATTTTCTAGAGTGCGATCCAGTTTCTCTAAATCTTTTTGCCATTCGACTAATCGTTGAATGATGAACACCTACCAGATCGGCTACATAACGCATAGTTTCTCCTACTTCTAACAAAGTTGACGCTCTTACACACTCATCGTTGGTTAAATAGCGTGGTCGATTCATGATTTTCAACTTTAATGGTATTAATTTAAATTTTCTTTAATCTTGAAAATGACCACTTAAGAAAATCAAAAACCAACGCCGTTGAAGTGGAATCTGAACTTCAGACAATAATCTCAACAAATGCTCACAACAAGAATAATCAACTGCCTTTCAACTTTTTGGTACTAAGCTGTCAAAATTTACTTATCATGACATAAGCCACCTATGATTTGTTATATTACTCTAATAATTTGTTCAATAATTTAAATAGTAATAAAAATAAGTTCGAAAAACTGAGTGGTGAGATAATTTTGAACAGGAGTTTATAATCTGTTATTAACTTTGATGCGGACCGCCATGACGTGCCGGCCGACTTGGCAGCTCTATTAATAAATAAAAGGAGTAAAAACAGAACGGACCAACCTAATAACTACTATATTAAGAAATGTATAAGTTGTACAATAAAAAAATAATCGAAACGTTTTCATACCTTTCTTCAAAAATAAAAAAATTCAGTTTTGTATTGACATTTAGTATATTATTGCCCTAAAATACATCCACGCTTCCATCGCATATTTAATGCCATCGAGTTCATAGATTTATGGCGATGCTTATTTACATTAAATAAAAATTTCTATGTAGATGATGATAAGGTCGCCCGCTTTTTCCTGTATAAACATATACATATACATAATGTACAAACGATCTCGTAAAAAGTAAAAGTCCAATACATTATTATACGAAAATTTATCTTTTATTTTTTGCCGAACAAAAAAAATTCCTTTCACATTAACGACCCTAGGAACGGCATTCCCTTTTTCTTACCCCTTAAAGTGATGACGTCCGTGCCGGCGTCTCCGTAGCCCGTTTAGCTTAATTAGATTCTATTCGATACATTTCTTATTTCGAAGAACTTTCTTGCTTTTGTACAGAATGTGTTCGATCACTACCATTGAGGATAATACATCGTAAATCTATGTTTTAGGTAGGTCATAATAGGCGTTTAAATTTTTGTTGTAGTATTGACTGAAAGCGAATAATAATTATTATAGATGTCGTTGAAGTTTTAAGTCGGTCAATAATTAAATTAATTTATCCATGAATAAGAAGGGGAACTGGAAGATTTTTATAACGAAAAAGGAGAGTTTTGTGACAATTTTCTATTATAAACCCTGCCAATATTAAAGTCTTTAAAAATCCTGTCTATTATTCTATTTAAGTACTATCAAGTCTCATTTAACTAGGATTGACAATGCCGACGAAATATACAATATACAATGATCCCACACACATCGTGTTTGTTATTGATGACTGTGTTTAGTGTGCAAGGCTGGTAGACTGAAAAAGTTTAAAGATGTGAAAAGGCAGGGGTGTTTGCATGAAGACCTAACCTAAACTCAAAAAAAATTGGCAGAAGCGTTAAATGTAGCCCAAGAAATGATTAGTGACCGATTACGAGCAATGAAAAAAATGGGAAAAGGGAAAAAGATGGGAAAATGGGTGCAACAAATCGTCTGTGAAGTGCTGGTTCGAAGGTATGATCGGAAGTTGTTTCTGCATTGAATAGTGACGGGTGATGAAAAGTGCATTTATTTCGAAAACCCTAAGTGCAAAAAATCACGGCTATCACTTGGCGAAGCCGACCCATCGACTTCAAGGCCACATCGTTTTGATGGGACCAGTGGTGTATTACGAACTGTTGAAACCTGGTGAAACAGTTAATACTGTTCGCTACCGACAACAAATTATCAGTTTGAATCATGCATTGAGAGAAGACACTGTAAAATGATTTTACAGCACGAAAACCGCCGTCTCATACGGCAAAACCGGTCAAGGAAGCGTTGAAAGCATTTGGATGGGACATAATATCGCACCCGCTGTACTCTCCAGACCTTGTCCCATCCGACCATCATCTTTTGCAACAATGGGATACGCGCTTGCGGAACAGCACTGCGCCAATTTCGAAGAAGGTAAAAAATGACAGTTTTTTTAGGATGGCATCCTAATTGCCTGAACGATGGACAAGATATGTCGAATCAAATGGCCAATACTTTGAATAAATAAATTTTTCTATTTTCATTTAAATTATCTAGTTTTTTTTTTGCGAAAGAACCGGTAATGACTTTCCGGTACACCTAGTATAGGTAATTCATCCCACACAAATTACGAATATTTTTTTCGCGAAATATTCTAATGTTGCCATCTAAACTGTTGATAAAAACGAAATTTTTGTTTTTGCTTGTTATGGAATTATAGCTGTTGGCAATTTCATGAACTTCGGGTACATTTTTAGGTAACAGCCCTGGTAGTAGTAGTATATATTCTATCTGATCTTATTTAAAATAATTGTAGTAATCGCCCTAGGCAGGTTCTTTTTTTATCGAATGACTTGAAGATTTTTTCAGAAATATCTTCTTGTGCCTTACGTTTATATGTACTGGACATAATGTTCCTGTTTAATTTACTCTCTTCCGGTTCACGTACTAGGTTATTTCTGGTTACAAGGTTTTCAGCACCAAGTGTAAAGAGTTTAGTGGTACAATTGGTAGATTTTTTTAGTACAATGTCAAAGAACTTCTCTAATTTTTAAAATTATATGCCGAGAAAATGTAAATTAAGTATATATATAATAAATTTTTTCCCTAGATACCTTGCATTAAATGGGTTTCCAAAATTTCACAATTTCAGCAACAATTTTTGTTTTAGAATTTCAAAAATACTGGCTAATTATGCTATTATTATTTTGCGACCGCCAAATATGATGTCCACTTTGCCTACAGAATTATCATAGTGTCACTAGATATTAATAGAAGACCATAAGACCATTATTAATATCCACTTGGTTTGTATTCTCAAAGGAAAATTGTTAGAAAAGTAAAAATTTTACGCCGAACGGTATCAAGAATAGCAACATTTATCAAAGAAAATTTGCCTTCAACACCAAGCAGCCGACAACGTTGTCATCAGCCACGTAAAACCACTGCAAAGGAAGATGGAAAAATTATTAACATTTAATATATGTTAACTCGATTATACGGTGCTGGATTAAAATGTCGTCGGTCTGTAAAAAAACCGCGTTTAACAGAAACGATGAAGAAAAAGCGTCCACAGTCGGTCAACACCCATCAAAATTTTACTGTTGGGAAACGGAGAAAGGTTTTTGTATAATATTATATCGCGAATATTTTGTGTGAAATGTTTTCCTATATTACGTGTTAGTTACTGTTATTCATTTCTCATTTACGGGTCATATTCAATGATGAGTCACATCTTGAAGCGGTTACGAAAACAAATTTGTGAGACGAACACCATCAGGATGTTATAAAAAGGAGTATATAGCGCCAAATGATGGTATGAGTATGCATTACTGAGACTGGAAGAGGACCTCTGTAAAAATTTTACTGTTTGGGAATGGAGAAAGGTTTTTGTATATTATATCGCGAATATTTTAAAAATGTTTTCCTATATTACGTGTTAGTTACTATTTCTCATTTAAGGGTCATATTAAATAATGAGTCTCGTCTCGAAGCGGTTACAAAAACAAATTTGTGACACGAACACCATCAGAACGTTATAAAAAGGAGTATATAGCGCCAAATGATGGTATGAGTATGCATTACTGAGACTGGAAGAGGACCTCTGTAAAAATTTTACTGTTTGGGAATGGAGAAAGGTTTTTGTATATTATATCGCGAATATTTTAAAAATGTTTTCCTATATTACGTGTTAGTTACTATTTCTCATTTAAGGGTCATATTAAATAATGAGTCTCGTCTCGAAGCGGTTACAAAAACAAATTTGTGACACGAACACCATCAGAACGTTATAAAAAGGAGAGTGTAGCGTTAAATGATGGTATGATTATGCATTACTGGGACTGGAAGAGAACCTCTGTACTTTGTTGAACAATGAACCAATATCAATACAAAAATGAATAAAATGGAAACTATTCCGGTGCCCTTTATTACTTTCGCGCAACAAAATTTGTCCAAAATGTATTTCACGATGACAGTGTGCCAGCAATGCCCTGGCCTGGAAATTCGTCGGATCTCAATCCGATCGAGAATATTTGAAAAGTTCTTAAATCTACTGTTTACTAGTCTCTAAATGCAAATTTAAGCGTTTTAAAATAAAATATCTAAAAAGCCCGGAAAGAAACCAGATAGTTGTAAGACACCGTAAAAGCCTGTATCGACGGCATGCCAAAGCGAAGTCGAGAAGTCATTGAAGTTATGGGAGGTTTGAGCCTATCGAAACAAATATATGTATCTTATAATTGTATATATATGTCCAAATACACTTTATCATGTGTAATATAAAATTTTTTTAAAATTTAATGTGTTTAGATTTTGCTTCGTTAAAACTCTAAAATTATATTATATTAAGATTGCTAATTTATCAGATACTGTAACATACATACATAGGAGTCTGTAGATCTCAAAAGTAAAGGAGAAGTCAAGAGGCTTTCAGTCAAACATGGGGCAAAACTTCTCACCCATTTCAATCGTAAAATCCTGGAGGTCCTTGATAACGCTGACCCCAGAAGATTACTCAAAAGAGTGAAACATTTGAGCTTGCCTTAGAGCAAATATGTGTGTGAGTTGTCAGAGCAGAGTAAAGTATTTTTGCTTATCAAGACGACATATTACGATAAATACTTATCATTAAGATTATAAAAATAAATGCACGTTAGTAGTTGTGAACTTAGTGATTAGTTTCTTCAAATAGAAATTTTTTCCCATAAGAATCACTTTTAGTTTGACACATTTTGTCCAACAAGAAGTAAACAATAAAGATTTTGTTGAATATCAATTCCATTACAATAAACATTATTGACCGAAACCTGAATGTTAAACCTTTGTTGAAACACATGGCTCCCAGCATTTCTGTACCGAACACGACCGTCGGACGCCTCCTACGGTGGACAAATTGTGACTAATTGGCAGGAACGAATGTCGAGGCTTGACTGCGATAATTTCACCACCATATTTCAGTGGCGTTTCTGGCGGACGGCGTAATGTATGGGACAGGTCCTTTTATTTCGTGTTGTCTCTCTTTCGTAACGTCGGTCCCCCTCCGTGTGAATTATTGCGAAAAAGGGGATGAAAACGCTTCGGTATCAGAGAGGGTGGACAATGTCAACCGGAGGAAGCTGCCGTTCCCGTTGACGTTCCGCTACCAATGTATTCAATTATTCATTTATAGAAGGCTTTATTCGGATTGCGAAGTTCATTTGTTCGTTTATTGTTTTGTTTGTTCGTGCGGTGGTGTGGTGGTGGTCTGTCCGATTGGTTAGACAGCAAGGGAACGGCGGTGTTTTATTTTCCTTCGTCGATTGTTTGTGTATCTCTACGTATGTGTATGTGCGTGTGTATGTGTGTGTTTATCTGTAAGAGACGAATAATTTCCGTGAAATGTGATTTAATGCGATCGGTTCTATATTTTCGGTGACTTAATTTTTTGATTTCGGAAATTTATGGCGGTTGGCAAGTAAATTTGCTTATATGCATTGAAAGTATCAGTAGGATACGCTTTAATAGTTTTTGAGTACTAGGTTTTACGAAGCGATGCTAATACTTAGCTGGTTCATATTATTTACGCTAAATTGAAAAAAAGAAATGGTAATTTGTTTGTGAAAACAGTTTGGGTTTTTTACGATTATTAAAGATCTGTACTAGACATGGGCCTACAATTATTTTAAGAAATACAAAGCTCAATGCATTATTACGATGAGTTTAGTAGAGGATGACATTTGTTCAAATACGAAACATAATTAGAGCTGGCACTGCGGGCGCGCTCTTCGAAGAAGTAAAAACCCCTTGCACTTCTACAGATAGAAAGCATTTCCAAGCTTTTACTAATTTACTATTTTATAGTGTCAGCCGCGTACAGTCTGAGTTCAAATCCATAGATATATATATATTTAGTGAAAAGCTTTCCAATGTTAAGCCAAGAAAGTGCCAGAAATCTAAACAATAATATTAATAATAAACAAAATAATACATGGAACACACCCTCGCCAAATAACACAAATGCATATTAACAAATAAGTGACTAACATATGGGTGAAAATCGGAAGTGTTTACGCAGATACAGATTTCATAATTTCAATACAAGATCGACTTGTGAAAGCCATAAATTATAAATATATCATAAAACAGACCAAAATTGAAGTTATATGCAGGCAATGGATATCGGAAACAAAGTCACAAGCGCATGCACAAACTTAGGACAGGCTGAATACGTAATGCGACATGATAGTATTTGCAAAATAACACACAAAGAACTTGTAAAAAAAATACCAAATTATTAGACACAATTGAATCATTGTTCAAATATAAACCGCAAACGGTTTTAGAAAATTCAGAGGTTAAACTATACTGACGCAGACACATTCTAGCAGATTACACACAATAGACCAGATATTGCACTAACTCATTAAAATACTAAAAAATATACCTAATTGACGTTTTTATATCTAACGCCTATAAAATTCAACAAAAATATATAGAGAAATGCAATAGATGCATCCCTCTAGCAAAAGAAATGCATAGCTATTGCGTTTCTTTTGCTAGAGGGCATCAGGTACAGGTTAAAATTATAGTAATTTTAATTTATACCACTGGAGTAATCCTCAACAACTCCATAAAATTCTTAAAGAACTTTATCTCAATCTAGTACACATAATATAAAGCAAAAAATCGTTCTTTCGAACACTGTTCAATCGTCAGAACATTTCTGAACAGACAATAAAAAAGAATCTAATTTTATCTGCATTTAAATACAGAAATTAATATTAATTTACTATTTTATGATGTATAATAACACCCCGTAACGGCTGCCTACAGTCCAAGCTCAAATCCATAGCTACGTGGGTTAAATGTAAACTTTTTTGGCGTTAAACTGATGAAGTACAAGAAATTTACGTCAAAATAATAATAACACGCCACCCCTTCATATTCTCCAACAACTTACCTCCAAATACACACGACACTAGCAAGCCATGAGTTATCATTACGCGCCCGCTCGCGGCGCTATTTAAGATCTTTGGCTGTCATTATTCTCTTAAACGAAAATGTAAACTTGAGAAACCTCAAACAGTAGAGTATCGGATTCAATCCTAGGATCCCGAGGTGCAAGTTAGTAACTTATCACTAACCTCTCAAATGACTTCATTAAATTTTAAATATATCTCTTCTTCATTAAAAGGATATTCTAAAACGAAACTCATGACATGGCTAGTATTGTGAATGACAAAAGAAATTGAAAACATGAAAAATTTTTATTATATTTAATCGAAACTACGGTCATAACTACACAAGTATAGAAAGATCGCATACATACATAATATAGAAAATTACATTGAATCATTGAAATGATTAAACGGATACAAGGAATATAAGTACTTTGGTATAAATGTAAAAAAAACATCGACTTACAATGTTTTTACACGAGTGTGAGCAAACGCGGCACCCATCTCGTTTAAACTCTGCTACCCAATATTTCACTATTGTAAACGAAGCAACAGACTCACCCAGGGTAGAATCCAGTTCAGTTTTCATATTGGTTGGGGTGAGGCCTTTCAAATAAAAGTATTGTATCACGTAACGATGAGCAATTTTCTCCATTTTTACAAATTTACTGAAAACGTTCACTATTGATGGCTGCCAAACAAATACTAACAACGTGGCGTCTTCAAACTTGAAATATATGCTTTGTAGATTGTGTACTTTCTAATACAGTGATATTTTTCAAACATCTACCACCCACATATGAGAAACACCCCAACCAATTCTTACACACTTGGGCACGTGAGTAGAAGTTGTTATTCAAAAAATGTTCGCACAATAAAATCCTTAGCACGACAGCTCAACCCACCAGCTGTCAAAGAAAGCCAGATAAAATTTAATAGTGTTTGTGTTCACTTGGATTTACAAAATATTGACGCCATAAAAACCTTGCAAAATACTTCATTAGCATTAATGAATCAAATAAAAGTAGTGGATGAAGTGGAAACAATGCTATGTAAATATAATTATGAATTTCAAGTAACCCAGATAATATTTTCAGTTTCTACACTACTAAGAATTACATGAACTAGACTAAAAACTTTTGATCTTTTCACTAACATTATTTTAGACAGACATTTTAACTTTAAGTACCTCGAGTACGGTGTATGAATTAAACTAAAATCTGCCCCGAAGAAAACATTCTCATAAAGGATCTTTTTCTGCACATTACTAACTTAACATCCAAGATAAATAGAAACGCTACGGGCAATTTTCGAATTAGCTCTTCGCTTTTTATGTCAGCGCGTAAAATGGAGGCAGCGCCATCTTCCTTTTTTCGTTTTCCCTTCTCCACCTCTTTCGCGCGACCGCCTGATCCGCATGCAAAGTAGATGATTGAAGGAAATTTTCTCGAAAATAAAACGAGGTCTCTCTCTCCCCTGTAATTCCGTATCGTTAACGGGCTGCCTAATGTTTCTCCGGAATTTTGTTTGTGTGTTTGGCAAATTCCACACTCATTAAGTCGAATCTTATGAATTCATAATTAATTTTGAATGTGAGACGTTTGTGTGAGGTTTCTTGTGCGGCTTGCTTGTTGACTTTGAAATAATTTTGCGGTCTGTTCAGAGAGAAAGAGAGAAAATCGTTTTTTGGCTTCTCACCTTATTAAAATTAAAAAATACCAGTCGTTTCAAGTAATAAGTAGTACTCGTTAGACAACACATCATATTGACTTATATATACAATATTATATTACCTCTGCTTTATTGTATAATAACTAATTAAGGTAAGCACTTTTTATTATGCTATGCAGCTTTTCATTTTATTCCTTAATTCTATTTTAAGAACTATAGGAAGACATGCTCTTCGAATTTATTAATTACAATTTTCTTTGTTTTTTGCAGCCTAGTAATACAGCGTGCTTCAAAAAGAATATACGTATTACAAAGTATTATTTGGTCCAAACTATCGATCGCTGCACCTCGGCTCGGCTATTGGAGAAACGAATACATAGTCTAGTTTAGTTAATAGCCGTTAGATGTCAGTTGTCTTCTGTTTTTCTTGGTAACTGTCATATGTTTAAAAGGGCTACTCCGCAGCAGAAATCATTTTGTGTTCTCGAGTTTGGAAGTGCAATTCCGTGATTACAGTGCAAAAACGTTTCAGGTTGAGCTACCAAATTGATCCTCCGAATGGGTGGAACATTCGCAGATGGTACCGACAGTTTTTAGGTACAGGATGTGTATGTTAAGGAAAGAGTCAGGACTCTTTCCTTAACAGGCCGTGGCCGCTCTCGTGTTTCTGAAGAAGCACTAAAGCTATAGAGAACAACCGCAAAGCACGCAACTCGATATCCTGACAAACACTGACTTAGTGCTAGAAAATTTTTTCGATATGTCCTCTTTTTAATAAAAAGAGATAATGTAGATGTAACAAAATCTAGACCAATCGCTATTATTTCTACATTTGGTAAGATATTTGAATCTAAAAAGTTCTGTAATTTAGTTGCAAATATTTCTTTTCTAACTGTGTATTATTCTTCTTTCTAATACGAATTTTTGGGATCTGCTACCACCAGTTTGTGTTCTATGACAAAATATTGCGGACTTTAGGTAGGAGTAGTTAGAGTGATGTCGTCTATAACCTTAGCCGAGCCTTTGATACCATTGATCATCGCATTCTACTTTCTATATTCTTCTCTGATTCTAGTGATGCCATGGTAAAATATATGAAATAATATTTAACCAATAGATGGAATTGGGTATAGTTTAACAGCTATAGATCTCATTCCTGCATATTATGTGTTTGTTTCTAGAACTCCACAGGGCTGTGACTATCTCATTGGATTATTTTCTGCTGGCTTACATGGACCACCTAAAAATTTTCCATAATATCGGCACAGATGAGGAAATTCAGATTGCTTCTACAAAAGAACTTGGAGTCCAGAGTTGGTGCATCAATACATAATACACTATTTATAAGCAAAGCGTGCAAACTACTAAAATTGTTCTTGATTTCCTACTATCCCGTAAAATATCTATCAGTTATTTGGGCGTAACTTTTGTTCCAGACTAAACTTTTTCTGAGAATGTTGTAAATATAACTAAATTCGCTTTCGAATCATTGGATCTTATCACAAGAACAGTAAAAATTTTAGTAATTTAACTGCTGTTAGCAAGTTGCATGCTTGTATTGTATAGCATCCAACTTATAATGTAAACATAAGTCAAGTAGAACGTACCAGATCAATAAGGTTGATATATAACCCCTTTTCCACAATTAACTATTTGTAAAATTCTGTATACGCATTTCGAAAACCAAGATGTGCACTGAGTGTACATCTTGGTTTTCCTCGGTGCGGATCGCGTACGGAGTGTATTTTTCGTACAATTTTTTCGCTGTTTTTTACCAGGTGCGACACTTTGAAATTATCTGCTGATGATGACAACTTAGTTGTCGAAATGCGTATACAGAATTTTACAAATAGTTAATTGTGGAAAAGGGGTTATATATCAACCTTATTGATCAAGTCAATCAACCACAGGCTCCATCAAATTTCAACTAGAACGTACCAATTGAAAATTTCTTAAGTACTTGCGGTCTAAATTGGTACATATCCTGAGAGAAAAACTAAGTACCCCGTCTTTTGAAAAGGCGTGGAAGTTTGAAGGAATGACATCAGGAACATAGTGCTTTGTTTGCGATGAATTTTGTTAGAAGATCTTTTACCAAAAATTTATTTTCCCGTTCCACGCATTTCTGCGAGAACTGCTAACACTTCTTTTTAGTCTTCCTAGACTTGAACAAATATACTCCATAGGACACCAATATTCCATTGACTGAGATTGCGGTCGTGTGCTCTAAGAATCTTTATCCTGTATCTTCAACCTTATTATTAAAAGTTCTTCCATGATATGCGGAAGATAAGCCGTCGTACCGTTACATAAGAATGGTGATCGTTCAGATATAAAAAATTATAGACCTACTAACATACTTAGTAATTTTACTAAATTGTTTGAGTCTGTCATGCATCAGCAGATCTATACTGAAACCACAACTACTTTTGCAACACATTAACATAACTTTATGACCGGAAGATGTACCAGTACCAATTTGATAATAAGCCTTAAATAATTGTCGTCAGGTTGACGTTATTTGTACACATTTTGCCAAGGGCTTTGACATAATTGATCATTGGTTACTCTTACTTAAACTGGACAACTTTGGTTTTTCTCAAGGCTTACTCAATCTTATCTCCTCCACCGTTCTAGTTATGTATGTTATAATTAATTTCAATTGGTACATTTTACATCAACTTCGAGTATACCGCAAGGAGTCTGGATTCCTTCCTTATTAATATATTTGTAAACGATCTTCTGAGGTCACTTTAGCAAAATATTCTGGCATATGGAGACGACTTGAAGATATTTATGGACATCAATTCAAAGGCCGACTATGTTCTATTGCAAAATCTATTGATGATTATATTGTACATTAGTTTATTCACTAAAAAGATTTCTCATCGGTACCTAGAAGCAGTAATATCACTGATTTGGGAGTTCTATTTGATTCTTTGATTCTGCTCTTCGATTCACGGAGCATATCGCTGCAGTTTGTAGATATGCTGAGGGATTCATTGGCTTTCCTTACACGATCTTGTAAGCAATTTAATAATTTTCTGGACTTGAAGTCAATTTGTTTTGCTCTTATGAGAAGCAGAATGGATGTGGCGGTATTATATGCTTTTGGAAGGGGTGCAAAAACGCTTTTGGAAATATTTGAGTTACAAAAATAATGGCACCTGTCGTCCCACTGGCATATAATACAACGGTCTGCTTGAGAGACATTCTATTGAATCATTGGCCGACAGAAGGCAGTTTGTCAGTGCGAAGTTTCATTTGAACTTAATTAATAATGAAATAGATGCTCCTGGATTCCGACTATCCCGACTGCTATGCGAACATCGAACACATTCTTTTCACCTAAAGCTCGGACAAATATCCTAAAGAAGGCACCATGATCACATATGGCCTCCAATATTATGAATTTCTTCCCAGATTTTTTCAAGTAACACTAGTTTAATTTTTTTTGTTTTTTATTTTTCGTTTGTTTATTGTAAAATCGGTGCGTATGTTTTATTATGTAGAGAACAACTTTTCATATTTACGTTAACATATTATATTAATGTCAAGTGTTTATCCTGTAATTGGAGTTTAACTCTGTTGGGTAGTAAAGTATTATTACAATATTATTATAACTTCTTTAAGCTAATCATTTAATAATCGTATCTACACAGTATCTTCAGCAATGTTAAACATGAATTAAAACACAATAAAAGTTAATATATTTAGAAATTAACCTTCAAAGAAATGTACCGCATAAGTAGTTTCGGTTAGAGCGTGCATTTTAAAAGAGGCAGGCGTTTGTCAGAAAATGACAGACCGCCAGAAGTCGCGAAGAACCGTCACTTGGATAAAAAAGAAAAAGCTCTTTGCAATTGCTCGCTACACGAAATGTACTACGTAACATTTAGGACGGTTCTAAAATGGAAAACGTCCTAACATGACAGGAACATTTCAAAAACTTCTTTCTCTTCTTTCGGAATTTAAAATAGTACGTATAGGTACGGTCGGTTTTGTCCCGTAGTTCGCCCGCCCCGTCTTATTTTACCTCGTCTGTTTTTCCTCCAAGAATTAATAGCTTTAATTATCAGAAAAACTTTTCCAATTTTAAGTTCCCTAATACAAATATATATATATATATATATATATATAAAACGCGGTGGCACAGAAGTACTGACTTTATACCACGATTCCGGTTGTGTATCTACCAAAGTAAAAGAAATATTTGGATTGGAGAATGGAGGTCGGTTAAAATATCAATAACAAAGTATTTTGTCGCCCCCGTTTCTCCCTTTCCTGTGGCCGGAGTTTCGGTTTATAATTATTATTGCGAGGCATGTGATGGGAGACGAAGCGAAGAAATGGGTTTTGAAATTTGAGTTATATCTTGTAACATTCGCGCCCCTTTTTAATTAAAATTAAAAGCAAATGAAGTTGAAAGATATATTTAAATGTATAAAGTTTCATTTCAGCAAAAGTCTTAAAATGTACAAAATTTTACTGTTTAAATACAATAAAAATTATAAAATACAGAAGTATCATTTCTTACCCTTTACTATTAGACGGAGACGTTGATGGAATGGAAAACGATTGACTTACCTTAAAAAAAAGATACAAAATTAGTTAAAACTAAACAAACATAATATTCATTAAGACAATGTAAATCTCATTCAAGTCAAAAGTAATGTACAATCAAATTACGGATAAATGACGTCGTTTTAGACTGTTTTTGTGGTGCGCCGGCAAGCTGTCCCCCTAACAAAGTCATTAGTTTATTAGATTCATTGTAACGGCAGTTTAATTAAAAACGTTTTGGAATTTTTCACGAGATGGATAACGTTGAAATTTAAGCTGTCATTAAGTACTCTTGAAAGACTTATCAGAAACAAATATTCATAATGAGATGAGGGGACGGTCTGAACAAGTTGCTTTCTCATTTTATACTGTTGGTAAATGCGTTCGTGAATTCAGATGTGGTCGTACAATCGTTAAAGATGCACCAAGTAGTGGACGTTCCAAATCTGCCATTATACTGAAAATTGTTTAAAAAGTGCACGCTATGGTCATTTGAAAACGTCTGAAATAATGAAGGCTGTACACACCTCTAAAGAACAACGTGTAGAGACTTTGGATCGTTGCTGGTCCAAATAAAAACCAAACGCAATTTCAAACTGTTCTCTTCCTTATTCATGCCACTGATTTTTCTGCCCACCCTCGTAATTTATACATCCTAAAACTTGAATGAATAGTTCATTAGGTGATTCTTTAAAATAAAATTGCTTTAAATATCAAAAGAAAAAAGTCGAAGTAGAAAATCGAAATATATACGACTTAATTTTATAGCTTGTAGCTTGTAATTGCTCAAAGCTTTTTCTGGGTCTTCGGGCTACTATTTCATTCGCTGACATTTTATCTGCTCTTGAATATTGTCCTTGAGAACGTTTTGCACGGTCAATAAATATGTCGAATGAATTTTTAAGTTAATCTTTAGAGATGTCATTCAAGATCGCTGTCGACGCCTTTTTAATGGTTTCGATGTTGGCATAACGCTGTCCTTTCATCGGCAAATGTAGTTTGGAGAATAGATAGAAATCATAGGGAGCCAAATCCGGTGAATACGGTGAATAGTTGATGATTAAAATGCCATTTGTAGTTAGAATATCAGTGATAACGCCGAGCGATGAGATGGTGCATTGTCATGTAACAAACGCCAGATACCATTTTCACGATATTGACGACGCACACGACGAATACGCGCCAAAAGACGCTTCATAACACCAAGGTAATATACAGCATTGACTGTTTGATACTTGGTACAACTCTTTGTGCACTATGCCTTTCGAGTCATAAAGACGAATCAACATTGTCTTCAGTTTTGACTTCTCTAAACGGCTTTTTTTCGGTCATTCTTCGCTTGGACGCTTCAATTCAGAGCTTTGATGCTTGGTCTCCGGATCATATTGACAACCTGAAGTTTTCGTCCTTTTCTGAAACTTTAGTAAAGTCTGTACAGTGTTAAATTCGGAGCAATTTTTGATCTTCAGTGTGTGGTACAAACCTAGCACAAGTCTTTCTCAGTACCAAATGCTGTGTCAAAGTGCGATGAAATGAATCTTTGGAAATATTTAATTCCATTCCCACGTATCGCAATGATGGTTTCGGCTCATTTCTGATAAATTCAGGCACAAGTTCGATGTTACTTTCCGTAACCACAGTTTTTTTTGGCCTAGGATGTTCGTCGTCATTTATGTATGTACGATCGTCTTTAAATCGTTCATACCACTCATACATAAACGTACGTGATAAACACGCAATTGAAGATCTTCCTCCTTCTTCTCTGGATAAAGTAATGCATTATTAATATATTATGAAAAAAGTGATATTTCATAGGAATCTACATAACGCATACGGTGATACTGGTTTTTCAATGAATGTTTAAAAATAGAATCTATAGTACGCTTGTTTTGATTTTTTCTTTTCTCTTTTATTACTAATTTCGCAATTCGCAATCTAAGAATGGTATAATAATGGACAGTGGTGTTGGAAATAAAACTAAAGTTTCCATACACGAAGTATAAACCAGCCACTACCATTACCACGAAACTCCGGGTTCGAGTTCGGACCGCCCATACCGCAGAAATGATTAATGCAAACTATATAATGTTCGAATTGCCATCGGATATTGCTAATATTTGCGCATTAAACGATTATGTTCGTCGATTTCATAACGAGATAAAACATAATTTAGGCGCGGTCCCGAATGGCGATGTTCTCATTATAAAATTATTTTACGATCCTGTCTGTGTGTATGTGTGTATGCGGGTTGGTGCGTAGCCCGCGGCTCGGAGCGCGGTTAAATATGTTCCTAGTTTTTTCGCGTAAATAATAAATAACGGTTTATGGGAATCCGTGCGCCACTGTGATCGTTCTCGCTATTGTCGCCCTTTGTCGCCGTTGTTATCTGTTATGTTTATGCTTAACGGATGGCGCTTTACACCGGCGATTTGTCGACGGACTCGTAAAAAATTACGTTCCGGACCTGTTAAACGTACATACAATTGGTATAAAATTTAATAACCTGCGTTCGGAATATACACTTTTTAGAACGGCAGACCATTTATTATACATTACGGGTATGTTCGTGTTGTAACTGGAGATGAGTTAACATGTTTCCTATACCCTAGAGCAAACAATTAACAGAATAATCGAAATTTATTTATTCCTGCAAGATCCTTAGTAATTTAAACTTAGCTTAACATTATTTATTAAAAACCACGTGTTTTTCGTTGAAACAATTGACAAATATGAAAAAATTGCAGCTAACGTAATAAATAAAGACAAAGCTGAATTATGAAATTTATTTATTTATTATTGTAAGCCACAGCAACTGTTTCGCCGTACAGTGGCTTCATCAGGCGGATGAAAACTAAAGTTGTAAAACTTAAATTAAGAATGACTTACATATAATATTGTTGGAAAAAGTTATAAATTTAAATTCAGAAAGTGATCGTTTAAGGTTAAACCTAAATTATATCTGTTGGTTTCTAAACTTTTAAGCAAACTAAATTTTTTGCTTTCGTCTTTTACATGTAAGGTTTCAAAGTTACAAATGAATTTATGGTTCGACTCTATACAATGATTTGAGAAAGTCGAAGCTGTGTCTTCTTTGTTCTTATAGCTTCTTTCATGGTCTCTTATCCCTAATTCGAACGTTCTTTCCGTTTACCCTACATAAACATTTTGGAAATCTTCCTACGTTAACCTGCACACACCTGAGTTTATTACTGTTTGCTTTATGTTTGTTGTTTTTGATAAATTATTGTATTGTCTGTTAATAATTTTTTATAAATATTTAATTATGCTATTTGCGATGGAACATTAATGAAAATAAGTATTTTCTGCTATGCCATCGTTGATTAAAATCACAAAAATTAATTAAGAATTTCTGCACTGGAGAAGAATTCGAACTTCTATCTGCCGTTTGCTAAACGGCTGCCTTAGCAATTAAGCCACCCGGCAGTACAGTTTCAAGTCTTTTAATAAGCCATAAATCACATTATGGAAACACGTCCAATATTTATAACCCGCAACAACGATGGCATAGCAGAAAATGCTAATTTTCATTAATTTACAATATAAAGAACTTACATTACATATTTATATGGAATTATTAACATCAAAAACCTGACTGCGGTTTATAAAAATTGTGTGTTGTACCTACAGTGTTTTGAACAATGAGAAAACGTAAAGACATTTCAAATCAAGAAAAGATTGTAATAGGAACTTTCTTAAAAAACGGAAACTTTTCCCATCGGAAAATAGCAAGGAGAACGTGTGTTTCCCGTCATACCGTGGACAAGGTAGAGAAATTAGTACACAAAAACTTACCCTGCCCGTTGAATGAGCGTAATTATTAAACGTGAAGATTTATTAGAAAAGACGAATTATTATAGAAAAAAGGTTGAGAAGCGCTACGCAGTCTACAAGAAAAGGATATAAAAATACTGGAACGTTTATTTAAGTCGAGGTTGAAAAAATTTATAGTAACAAAATTGACAGGAAAAAAAGAAGGTTAATGACGGAAGGGTTATTTTATTTGAGTACTTACAATTTAAACTTTATTGGTAAATTTGGAATTTAAGCGAGAATATCTCTTTAAAGATCTTGTTCAATGATTAAATATTTTTAGAGGCGATAAAAAAACTGGCTTCGTTCGTTAGGAGGAGGCTGTTTGAACGTTATATGAAAGTGCCCCCCTCCTGAAATGTCAGACATCCCCCACCTATAATGTTTTGATCCTTCATACCAGAAGAGGGGCTTGAACCTGTTTATTCCGTTAGTGGAACGATGAACCACATCTAATATAAAGAGGTGATAGAATCAGTTTTGATTCCATGTATTGATGCTTTGGATTCTAGAATTGTTGCCTACACATTTACGCAAGATGGGTCACCATGTTACAAGGAAAAATCTATCAAAACTTTATTCTCCGAAAGAAATTTGATAGGTTTTACGAGACCAGGTAATTTTCCAGACCTAAACTTAATTGAAAACATTTGGAGTAATTTAAAATGGATTATTTATTTGTCTCGAAATCTAGCATTAGACATACTAAGACAAAATGTGGAGAAATAATCTAGATTTGAAAGAAGTGGCGACATCATGAATCCGAAGCATACCAAAAAGAATTGGTGCCGCAAGTAAAGTGAAGGGTTGATTAATTAAATAATACTTAAAGCCCTTGCGTATAGTATATAGCTTTAGAAAATTGTCTTGGAGACTATGATATATATAGAAAGAGGCAGATATATTGTCAAATGAATATAGGCATACAGGCATATTCGCATGAATACAAGTAACCCATCCCTTAAACAAGAATATGCTAGAATTTGAAGAGAAGTGTCAATGATATTTTAATTATATTCAAGAGTTGATACTTTTTTATAATTTAATTTATTTTAAGTAATATTATTGAAACCAAACAGGTATTTATTTGACGAAATATCTAATACAACAGTTGAAACAAGTCAGCATTTCTCCACATTTAACCAAATACATACATATGTGATGACGCCACACTTCTCGCTCCTTCAAACCAACATCTCTTCTTCCACCCATTCATTTAAGCGGAATAATAGCGATAAGTTCCTTAAAATTTATTTTAACATAGTCTTTTCAATCTCTCCAATTCAGCTTTCCATCCCTGTATATACATATACATATATGTAAATAAATATTGTTCACCGGAGAAGTTGTTATTTTATTTAATTCACTACAAAAGAGAAATTTATACGGCGGACCTAATTTTGGATGCACCGTACTGCGCATATGCAAATAGTAGGCCTTGAGTAATCGTTCCTTCTATTTACGTGGGATGTCTTTTAATTTCCGCATAGTTGGACATAGAGGGCGCCACTAATCAAATGACAGTACTAAAAATGTACATCCATCTCTAGTTATCCTAAATCCAAAGTTTCAGTGGGATAAGTGTAGTGTTGTAGTTATAACAAACTGTCAAAGGTGACAAGTTAGTTGAAAAATGGAATTTTAACCGAAAACATTTTCGCGGAATAATTTTTTATAATTTTCGAAGACAATTATCTCAAGAAGAATACCTCGTAGAGTTGGTTTCTGTTTTCGGCAATGAAGCACCAGATCAGTCAACAATTTCTCGTTGGTATGGAGAATTTAAACATCGACGGAGTAGTCTTAGCGATGATTTTAGGTTAAACAAAAACGGCGGTCACTCAAAAAAACGTCAATGCTGTGCGCAAGATCATCAACGAAGATTGACATGTGACATATCGCTAGATTGAAGCGTTATTGGGGATTTCAAACACCTCAATTTAAAAATTTTGCATAAAGAATTGTGTGTAAAAAAATTAGTTTTCCGTTGGATACTGCATCTGTTCACCTAAGAACAGAAAGCAGCTAGGGTGAATTGATGTCAAAAAACTCTAGATCGCTTAAACGCCGGAAACACGAAGAATGTGTACAACATTGTCAGTGGTGATGAACCTTGGATTTACTCATATGAGCCAGGAAATAAACGCCAGTCGTCTGCTTTGGCGTTCCGAGCTGAAGAAAAGTCGACAAAAGTCATCCGTTCGCGAAGCGTCTCCGAAAAGATGGTCGGGACATTTGTCTTGAAAGCAAGTCGTGTAGCAACAATTCCTCTTCAAGATCAAAGAACTGTTACTGAAAACTAGCATACAACCATTTGTGTGCCCCAAGTCATCACTGAGCTTCGACAAACTAACCTCGAACAACGAATCATCCTCCACCAAGACAATGCAAATTCGCACACAACACGCAAGGCAATTGAATTTTTAACGCAACAAATCGTTGAATTGTTGGACCATCCTCCGCACAGTCTCGACCTAAGTCCCAACGATCTCTTTATCTTTCCGAAAATCAAGAACGGACTGCGTGGTTAAAGGTTCCAGTCGTCAGAAGCAGCCAATGCCTTTAAAAATTTTGACTGTACCAACAAACGAGTGGAACAACTGCGTCCAGAATTGGTTCGAGCGCATGCAAAAGTGCATTAATCTTCGTTTAGAATACTTCGCAAAACAATGAAGTCTTTAAAAGCTGTCTATTGCTTTATTCCAGTTTTATATGCAAAACTTAAACGACAACCCACGTACTATATTATTTTGAGTAAGTATCTGTGCAATATACCTGCAGAGATAACGCAATAGGTTGGTTTTTTGAGGTTTATTTGGAGTAAAATATATAGATCAAAATAAGTGACTAGTTTGACTAATTCCCATTTCCATAAATTAATAGTTAATACAATTACAATTAACTAAGTATTTGAAGCAAAAGTTACAATAAAAACAGAGCACTCACATAGTAACTACGTTTCAAAAATTGCTTTTCGAAACTTGACTAAAATTTTCATATTTTAGGATGAAGAAATTTTAGATAATTTGTATAATAATCTAATAACAAAAGTTACAATAAAAATAGTTAATTTTTATTTCAGCTTTTATTACTAAGTTATATTACCAATTAACTGAAATTTCTTCATCCAAAAATTTGAAATTTTAATTGCAAACCTTTAATAAAAACAATTAATAATTTTAATGTTAAAACAGCAGATGAATATTTATATCTCGTAAAAAATTATCAATTTACTTCCGAAAATTATAATTATTCTTGTAAACTTCATCTTTCACAGCATAATGTAGGTATGGCATTTTTCATTTAACTGAAAAAACAATTTATCATATTTCACCTTCTCTTTTTCCACCTTTTTCCTTTCCTCTCTCTTTCTCTCTGTCTTTCCTTTTTAAGAATTACCGATTTTCATCGTTTGTTGTAAAATAAAGAGAACAAAATCTCGAACAGATAGGAACAATTTACATCATACAGCCCGCCGATATAAAAAAAAACTTTTTAAGAGGCAGGCGAAAAAAATCGCCGAACAAAGTCCGTTCTTTATCAGATAGTTTCGAACAAAGAACAAGAAGGAGAGATAACCTTTCGCGTAAACCGCGTCGACAGGAACAAAACTTCAACGATTAAAAACTACTTCGCCTCAAGTCTCCTGGCCTTACTTTTTACGACAACATAAAATATTAACGACACGGGGTATTAAGCACAGATATACATTCGAGAGAAAGAACAGGGCTTCCGTCGACACGGCCCTAATTAATTATTTTCACCCAGAAGAGAAAGAGAGAGAGAGGAAGAGAGTAAAAAAAAGACATCCCATTCTTGCGCCTCGTCTTTTGCTTTGATCGTTTTATTATTCAGCAGGGTATGCACGCCGTCGGCGTACCGGATCACGTATCCCGGAGTCCCGAAACTCCGGGCGCATATTGTCATCTCGCGTTCCATCATACCTCGTATTTCTCATACACCACCGCTCTGTCGTCCCCTCCAAAAAAGAGAATAAAAAATGCGGAGGAAAACGCACACATATGTCTCTCGATATAATACATTTATCATTCAAATGTTCTATTAAATCGTAAAGCTTTCGCAGTGATTGATGTAGAGTTTTATTTGTTTTTCATCGTTTGTCGATGCGAGACATTAGCGCCGTTATTGTGACGTGATGCGTGCACACACGCGGGCGCTCTCTATATAATAATTTTTATTTGTAGAAATCGTCGTGCTCGATGTTAAAGTATAATAAATGACCTTGTTTGGCGCTGTAAATGTAACTAAAACTGCCGGATTACGTGAAGCAGTAGTCTTTTGTTTATCTGTCGCGATAACAAAACATTTTTTTTCGAACGTAAACACTATGAAAACTGAAATAAAGCCCTTAATATATTTGAAAGTTTTTCGAGTGGAATACAAAGATTTTTTTTTTAGAGAATTTATGTACAAGTTCATAACAAATAGATTTACTGAGAGTTAAGAATAACATAGAAAATAAAAAAATTTAAAAACAATAAAACATAATAATAATAATAATAATAATAATAATAATAATAATAATAATAATAATAATAATAACAATAATAATAATAAGTCACTATCAAATGAGCGTACAAAACATCATAAAACTTGTAGTAAATACCGTTTTGAAATAGATAATAAAATCTTGCGTTCAAGGTTGAACATCGATTTTCAAACTCAGATGTACATACGAAAGTGGTCCCAGAAGTACCCAACCCAACAAAGAAAACACAAAAATCTTGGAAAGAAATATATTTATTTTTCAACATAACCTTTTTTAAGCTCTATACACTTTTCCCAACGACGTTCAATAAGTTCGATACCCTTTTTATAATAAGCACTGTCTTGCTTCTCAAAATAGCCATTCTTCATCGTTAGAAAATCTTTGATCCCTGCGCCATTTTTTCAAGTTTGGGAATAGAAAATAATCCGAGAGGGTTAAATCTGGCAAATAAGGTGCACGAGGTAGCAATTCAAACTTTAATTCATTAACTTTGGACATTGAAATAACGGATTTATGAGCTGGTGCATTGTCTTGATGAAATAACATTTTCTTCTCAGTCAAATGCGGCCGTTTTTGCTTGATTTCTTCGCTCAAATGTTGCAATAACGTCGCATAATACTTGCCGTTGATAGTTGTGTACTGACCACCCTCGTATGTGTTGAGTGAAAAGTCCCCCGGCTCTGGACTAAGCAAGTACGAAGAAAATCTACGCCATAATAATAATCAAATATACAAATATCCTGACATAACACAAAATCCTCTTATTAGTTACACGACAATTGAAGCAAGAAAAATTTACAAAAAAGTCAATAAGCCAAAGAAAATGAAAAGTAAAAGATAGGACTTCAATTAAAATAGAAAACCGTAATCAATTTATATAATTTGTAGTTTGGAAAATGGTATTGTTGCTTGTTATATAGAAATTTAAAATTCAAAAAGGCACAATAAAATAGACTTCCACATATTTTGCAGGTAAATGAATTTATACATATATAAAACCAGAATAGCAATAAAACTATGAGGATATCTAATTTCGCATTTTTTATTTCCAGTGCCTTTACTAGACAATAAAAAGTCGGGAACAGGACTTTAAACCGTGACGAACTTGAAACGTACACAAATTAAGAAGCGCATAAAAGCCTACTACACGGAATTTATGTAAAACTAACACGAAATTTGTGTACAACTAATGCTACTAGTAACTCCTTGATAAATCAGTTGAACAAGGCCTAAAATATAATTTGGAAAAACAAAAAACGATTACAAATGCGAAAAATAATATCTGCCAAATGGCCTTCTCTTGCAGCTCCACAGACGTCCATTCTTTTGTTAAAATTTTCAATGACATTTTGACATAATTGAGGTTCTATCTCACCAATGACACCAATAATTTCATCTTTCAAAGCAGGAATTGAGTGTTTTTATAAACCTGACTTTTCACATAACCCTAAAGAAAATAGTCTAACGGTGCCAAATCACATGATCTTGGCCAACTAACATCACCTTTCTTGAGATTACGCGTCCACGAAATTTTTCTCTCAATAAATCAATTGATTCGTGTGCAAAGTGAGGTGTAGCGCCACCTAGATCCTCTTGATCAATATTCATTAATTCAGACCACAAAAATTCGGTTATCATCCGACAAACAGTAACTCGTTTAGGATGCATAGGTTTCTCATGAGTAATTCGTGGATTTTCCTCACCCCACATAGGGCAATTTTGTTTATTGACATAGCCACCAAGTTCAAAATGTGCCTCATCAGAAAACATTATTTTTTGAGAACAATCAGCTGGTTGTTGATGAAATTGACAAATGAACGACGTTTTAAATGATCTAATGGCTTCAGTTCCTGTGTTATTTGAACCTTGTATGCCTTCAGAGCTAAATTCATGTGTAAAATACGCCATGTTATTGATCCACTAAGTCCAAGTTGTTGTGGACGTCGTCTAATGGACATTTCAGGATCTTCAGCAACATTTTCACGAACCAAACCAATATTTTCTTCTGAACGACCACTACGACTGTATTTTTCACTTTTTTGATCTTCCACGGAACCGATCTCTTGAAATTTTTTAATAATTCGACCAATAATGCTTTCAGATGGACGATTATGTAAACCATAAAATTCACGTAATTTTCTAAAAACTCTTTTCACAGAACGCCGATTTTCATAAAATAATTCAACAATTTGAACGCGTTGTTGTACCGTGCATGAAGCCATTTTTATAAATGTCATTAATCACACTTTTTAAATGCCCACATACCCAGACAAATTCAGTGCGCCATCTATATTTTATTTGTTCTTTAAAAAACGGAATAGAATAAACGCATTCAATGCAGCCCAAACAATACTGTGTCTACAAATAATGGTTTTCGCAAAAGAAATTATTAACAATAACTAAACTTCTAACAATGGTTACTACTAGAATTCATAGAAAAAATTAAAAGTATGCAATTGGAAATATTCTAAATATAAGATTATGCAAATATATTTATAAAATAATTACCTATTGGAAAAACAAACCAGACGATACCGAACATTTTAAATTACATGTCCACATATACACAGATACATATAAAACTATAATACTCTATAATACGTCCGAACCGTCCGAATTCTACTAACCAACACTATAAAAATTCATAACTTGAAAGACTACAAAGCAAAAATTTCTTTAAGTTCCAACTTAATTCGACATTATATGCGAGTTACAGTTCTTGGTTTTTTTAGTTTAATGCAATATACAATAGTATATAAGCACGAGCGAAGTTATTTGGAATGTAGTATGCGAACAAGTAAAAAAGAGTAAATTTTTTTATATTTCATAAGAAATCAGTAGAAGGATACAAGTGAAGTTGAACGTGTTTGCCTGACAGGGGCGGGTCGTCTTGTGGGGACAATCGACAAGAGTGAATGCAATGCATCGAATCGGATACACATAAAAAAAAGGAACCTCCACTACAGTTGGGTCGAGACGAATATCTAGCTGTAAATATAAGTTAGTGTATCGATAGTCATTCGGAATAAAATAAAAAAATGTTATTTTAGAAGATTATGGAAAATGCTCACACAGGTCAATTTTTAAACCGAATTTAACGAGTCATAAGTAAACATTTAAATGTACAGGGTGATTCATGTATTTGAAATAATTGTTAAATGGGTCAGTCAGTGTATTTTCATACGTATTTTTATTATTTTATACATTTTTATTTTTGTATTTATTAATTAGGCTTGATCATTTGAGTTTAACGAGCTGCAATACTTATAATTTTAATAATAAAGATGGCTTTTAAGTAACTTAATTAAAACGCAGAAGTAGGTAACGTTAACGGGCCTAAAACACAAAATATTGTTTATAGAGCTCCTTGTTGCTGTTAACTTTAGCATATTAAATGTTCCAAAAAACAAAATATTCTCCACTGACTTATAGGATGTTTATCGCTAATCTCTTTTTGAAGTTTAATGCTCTGAAACAAAAACATCCTTAGTATCTCATTGTAGTTAATTGTTGAGGTGTTACTTTGTGAAATTCCATTATACTAAGGAATAAATAAAACACTGTCTAAATACGAGGGTAGCCGTTTATATTTCGGGAACTGGCAACAGTGTTAGTGTTGCCTCCAATCTGATGATTGCATCGTGAAGTCTGTCATTTTTGACAATATATTTACGTTGACAGTTTTATTATCCGGTCTATTGTTGACAGTAACTTAAAAATTTTATGTCAGCGAACAAATGGAATTAATTCGCGAACATTTTCGTGCCATTATTTTTCATAACTTTCGGCGTGGACTATCTCAACAAGAATGCATCGACGAGCTAAATTCTTTACATGGTGATGAAGCATCATCGAAAACTTCAGTATATCGTTGGTATAGTAAATTCAAACTTGGACGGCGTTCTTTGGACGATGAGTTTCGTGAAGGTCGTCCCACAAACGTTGTTGTGTCGGAAAACATTAATGCAGTGTCTGAATTAATAATGCAAGACCATCATGTGACATGCCGTGAGATCGAGGCATCTCTAGGTATTAGTAACACCAGCGTGCATAAGATCCTGCATGAACAATTAGCTGTTAAGAAGCTATGTTCACGTTGGGTACCACATAATTTGACAAGCGCTCAAAAAAAGACTCGCCTCGATTGGTGCCAAGAAATGCACAAAAGATACAATGGCGGTGCTTCAAAGAACATTTATAAAGTCGTTACAGGTGATGAATCTTGGCTCTATACGTATGAGCCCGAAAGTAAATAGCAGTCGACTGTGTGGGTATTCCAAGATGAGCCAAAACCAACAAAAGTTGTTCGCGCTCGAAGCACATCAAAACAAATGGTTGCCTGCTTTTTTCGGAAAAACCGGTCACCTTGCAACCGTGCCTTTAGAGAGTTGTAGAACGGTTAATTCCAAATGGTACACAATTTTGTTTGCAAAAGTTTTTGAAGAAATAAGGAAAGGAAACCGAAAACGACAGATCATTCTCTACCCTCTGTCCTAAAATATATGTCCGATTTATATGTATATTCCAATTGCAATTTTTTATTATTAATATTACATCAACTGACATACGTCGAAAGCGACATTTCTGCGTTTTTAGAAAGTTTAAACACGTTAGCTCAGCTTTTGGATAATTATTTTAAAACCAAACTATTTTTTATCTTTTTGTAAAATACTAGTGCAGACATAATGAACTGTGAAGAGGTTTTCGTGCCTACATCACAAAGAAAAAAGCGTGTACAATTACCTACTAGAACTAAGTAACAATGATAAACTTAAATAAGGATGAATGAAAGAATGAAACCTCTCGATATTTTGTTACAGGGAAGACTGGACGACAATCATTATGTGAAGGATCAGATCAAATGTAAATTCTGGAAAAGCTGATAGAGTTGGATGGGAACAATCGTAGATCGGCATTTGATCACCTGCATATGGTATCGAGATTCTAAAAAACACAATTCAGAGAAGAATTAAAACTGGATTGAATAAACTTCATGCCAACGCACTAAAACGTGTAGAATATGCTTGTCAACGATTTATTGGGAAATTGCCGCTGCTGGTTCATCAGTTTTTAAGGATATGGAAAACTACATTCAAAAGCGGGCAATGGTTTTATTTAAAGAAGACGTCCGACAAGTACTATCTCGGCCACGATATGCATGTAGCTTAATCAAAGATGCAAAAGTAAAACTTTCATCACGAGGGCAAAGTTTTTGGCTGCTATTGCTCGTCCACGGTGGAATAATTCCAGTAATCCGTAGTTTGATGGGAAATTGGGCATTTGGCCATTTGTAAAATCAGAATCAGCAAAACGTGGTAGTATAAAACGAACAGCTGGAACGCCAAACAAAAATCATTGCATGTGTGAACAAAAAGAAACAGTAAGGTCTGGTTTAAGAAATTAAATAAACGTTGCCAAAATAATACATACAATTTCTATCCTCATTTAGAATATACAAGAGAGTAAATACTCTGAAATCAAAGAAGCGAATGAGTGTACCATAAGGAAGTATCTTGGGTTCTATGCTCAACGTATTTCACACAAGTAACTTACCAGAAACAGTTGACGTAACAGCAGTAATCTTCCCGGTTGCTATAACTCTATTTGGTGTCAAAATATTGACATTTTCAATAACGAACAACAAAAAGCAATAGATATGACATACAAATGGAACATAATTAGAAAATCAAATTGAATGAACCCTTTTCCAGCCATGTAAATTTCACCAATAATAGATTGATTAATCTATCAGCACTTAATATCATCAAAGCTATGTAATAGCCAACAAAAATAATTACATGTTTTTGGAGTAATCTTGCACGCAAAATTACGATGGAAAATGAAAGAAAGAATTTGCGTTCAAATATAAACAACGTTACTATCAATTACTATCAACATTACTATTGTAAAATTGGTTTGGTTGTATAGCACATAGCTATTGAAATGCACTAACAAGGCTAACATTAGAACCACGATGATCTCGAATATCTATGGTTAAAGTGAAGAAGTTTATGAGATAGAAACAAGAATGCAGAGCCGACATGGCCAACTTCAGGCACATGCAAAGAAGCTAAGAGATTCCAAAAAAAAAGGTGACTACGCTAAAAGATTTGAAACAGTAGTGTATTAAGTTTTATGTAATTTGAAGTCATTATCAATGATGTAACTTTACGAATTTGACGTGCTTCAGACGAATGGAAACGAAGAAAAAATAGTCAAAGCCAATTAAAAAGCAATGTATTTGCTTTTCTTTCTGTTATAGCAATATTTTGGATTAAGAATTTTTGTCAATTGACCAAACAATTAACTGACTACCAATATACTAACTAATAAGCAACAAGGTATTACTTATGCAGAATGATGCATTTACGAAAAAGAGTTCGAATAAAAAGAATTGAAATGGGGAAAACAATTCGTGCATTTCCTACTGTGGGAATGTACATGTCTAAGTGCCTTGATTATTCATGAGTTTTTGTTCAAAATCTCGACCATGCTTTAGCTTTTTTTTTATCACTTCAATTATTTGACCAACTCGAAATGCGGAATAATATTATCGTTTATTTTGTTCCGTGGTTGTTCATTGCATCTATACAGATTAAAGGTATACACAGCCTTGAGGGTTAATACCACGGAGGGAGTAGACCTGACGTATAACGAGAAGACTCGATCAACTAAGTGACGTGCAATTTTCAAGGTTAAAGTACTAAAGCTGGTAAAGCAAGGTCGAGATTATATAGAGGCAGAAAGAACCGAAATCAATATCAACTTCAACAGGCATATTTAAAAGAGACCAGAGATCCCGAGAGGCATGAGGATTACAATAGATTTAAACTAAAATAGGCTTTATGGCCACCTTAAGTAATCTTAACCAGAACATTCATAAGGATTTTGATATTCCATTGACAATCGAAGACATTGAGAGATTTGCTGGTGAATGCAAATCCAGGCTTCGTCAGTATATTAATATAGAAGCTCTTCACCAGCTTGACAATCAGAATCTAGTCTAAAGATTGAAAAGAAGCAAGCCTTCGAATTAATGTAATGTAGTATTTAAAAGGAGAGCAATGTGAATGCGAGTCTTATGTGTTTTGCTAATCTACGAGTCATTGTCCTATTGGGCAACATTTATGAATGAACTACAACATTTAAGCATTTAGTTTTATGAATTATTAGAACAAAATTAATAGTTTATCTTCGGACTAGTGCAAAGAGAAAAAAATTCGGACTAGTACAAAGAGGAACTCCTATACCTAGTCCTGCCATAAATACTGATATAAAGGTTTTTAAGTACAAAAAGAAAACTGCAAGTTGGATTTAAATAATTTTTTGATAGTTTATTTTGGCAATAGTAAGCTACAAAATACAATGCAAATTACTAGAAATGGTAGCCATTTTCCTTAATACAACGCCGAAGTCTGCAGGGCCACTCATCAATCGCTGTACGGACGATATCTAAGGGAAAATTGTCGACTGCTTCTGTTAACGCTTGCTTCAATGATTCCAGGTTGCGATGGGGTCTTCTACAGACTATGCCCTCTAATATTGACCACAGTTTGTAGTCGAACGGATTTAGGTCTGGGCTTGCTGACGGCCAATAGTCAGTATTAATAAACTCAGGTACATGATTTTCAAGCCATTGCTGAGTTGTGTTGGCTTTGTGAGCGGGCGCAGTCTTGTTGGAATATCCATGGTTGGTTTTGGAACATGGTGTAGTTCAGGGGCTCCACTACATTGCTTAAAATGTCTCGTTGATAGTTTTTGGCCGCTGTTTTAACACCTTTTTCACAAAAATGCAAGGAAGTGACACCGTCATAGGATACTCCCCACCAAACCATTACTGAAGCAGGAAAATGACCTCGCTGAATCCTTGGCACCACTTCACTGGCTTCCTTGGAGGACCGTGCATACACCCTATCATTCTGCTTGTTAAAAGTTTCTTCCACAGTAAAAATTTTTTCATCAGAAAACAGAATTTTTTTGTAACGCTCTTTGCCATACAACGATATCAGGTGTCTGCATTTTTTCTTCCTATTCTTTTTTAATTCAACGGTAAGGCGCTGTCCTGTTTGTCGTTTGAAAGCTCTAAGTCCTAGGTCTTGTTAAATGATACGGCTCATGGTTTTCGGAGCAATACCCATTTCACGAGACACGATTTTCTGTTTGCGGACAGGATGTCGATTGATGCGGGACCTCACAGCATTGATGGCCTGTGGTGTACGAACTATGCGAGGCCTGCCAGATCTTTTACGGTCGATTACATTTCCAGTATCAATGAATAACTTAACAGTACGATACACAAACACACGCGTAATATTTAACGGTTTCAATAAATCAAAAATACGGGCTCTTTCTATTCCACACTTATGAAGTGCAATAACCGCAATACGGCTCTCTTTATGCGACCATTCCATAATGACGACTCACGCTATAGTGAAAATGTTCGACAGTTTTGTAAAGCATATATCAAATGTCAGAACTGCCAACATAAAATTTTTGTGCTTTCAAGTTATCATCTGCAAAAAGGTGCGTTTACACTTGTATCAATACTTATGGCAGGACAAGGTATACTCCGATTCGAAACTAACCAGTAATTATTAGTTATATGTAGACCACTTTAGCATTTAATGTCACAATTAAACAATGTGAATATGGTTGTAACACTGTCTATATACTTTGTTCTTTTTTCAAATTTGCAAATGAGTAATTTTTACAATGTTATTTGTCTTCGGACTAGTGTAAAGAGTAAAAAAATGACGAATTTTCATTTTCAATATTATTTTTGAAATAAAACAAACCTCAGAATATCGTCTATTATAGCTGGTTCACCACCTCGCATTTAATCTTAGTTACTTATTTATTATATTTCACTAACATTTCTGCAAATTACTTCTAGCTTTACTACCCATTACCAGACTAAAATTTCGGACGCATTAATCGGCTCATTAACTCACAAAATTTCATTATCGCAGTTATTTATTATAGAGGAAGGTCAGTGTCGGTGTAATAAGGGCGATCTTCCAACGAGCTCTCCCATCCTATCTTATTGTACCCTCACAGCGGCAGCTAAATTGTTCTCCCTGTTCCAGAGTGGAGGTCAGCAGCGCTAAGTTGCTTGCTTCGATTACGTTCGAACTAATCAATATGACCTTTTAAATTGCCACATACATACAATAGACACAACACAGTTCGAATGCAAACACCATTTGAGATAACCGCAAACAGTACAATTCTATCTCCGTCTTCTTCGCGCTACAGCTTATGTGCATTTCGTTTGCGTGGAGCTTCGTTCTCGTTTGCCCATCTATCTCAATAGCAAACAATAACGATAATTGACGATCTGGCCCTGGTATTACTGTGCATTGCCGCATTTTAGTTTACAATAACAAGCTTTTAACCTGTTGAAGATTAAAAGGATGATTACTAAAACCGCTATGACAATAATGATAATAAGTTATATCGATTGTGTTAATTACATTAATGGATAGCTTCAAAAAGTTAAAACCGCTAGTTTGAACATTTCAGTCTTTTGTGTCATAAACATATTTGAAATTCTCAACTATAAGTAATAATATACAGTCTGTGCTACAATCGCCTACAGACCATTTTTAGGGCAATCATGTCCCAATATAAAAAAAAATTATAATATATCACTAGAAAGAGTTCTTGAAGCCACGGGTGTTGCAGAATTTGATCTGAACACCCTAGCGTTTGAGTGGTAGATTTGTCAACAACCGTATCTTCATAGCTCTTAAGAACATATGCGTCCAGCTTTCTGTGGTCATTTTCTAATTCATCGGAATTAGCCAATGCCGTTGTCCCATGATACCAAAACGTGGGTTCAGAATTTTGAAGAGTCTTTGTCAACGACAAAGGAGAAACTCGGAAGACCAAAATCAGTGCGAAAACACCGAGCATGTAAAAGATGCGATCAGAAGAAGCGTCGTTCGGCTCGTTGACACAGTACCACGCTGCTTCAATCAACACTGTCTCCCTTATAATATTTCAAAGCTGGATTTAACTTAAACAGACGTCAAAAGATGGTGAGAAATATAATTGTTCCGATATATACCAAGTCCCAATATGCACCGTTTCCCCCACTAGCAAAGAGATTCAAATGAGCAAAGTATGTGAAGTTCGGTATTTAAAAAAGAATAAAACAAAAAGTCAGGTATGCACTCGCTTGAAATTGTTTTGGAAAATTTTGTAAAAACCAGTGGCAATTAAAATTAATGGTTTAATATACATATACTCAGAAACGCAAGCTTAGCGAATGTCGGAGAATCTAAAAAACACTTGACAAAGAATAGCCTAATTACCAGGTTACTAAACTAAAACCTCCATTTGGTGTTGCGCAAAAAATGAAAGGAATTTATATAATACAAAGTATAAAATAATAACATTTATACTCAAAACTTATAAACACAACTAAAAAATTAATATTTTGTTAGATCTCTCTCAACTTTAGTAATAGAATGTATTCTTCGTAGCATTAAACTATTTTCCACTACGAAAACTTTATTTTTCAATAATTCCTAATAGTGAACGTCATATTTAGCTGATATATGTGTGTATGTTAATATATTACCGACAAATCAAGTCTCTGTAGTGTCGTTTAACAGCCCCGCTTTATTATTGTCGAACCGATGCATTACCACGAGAAATTTTTTACAGGAGGCATTATAAAACTGGAAGGGATAATTGAACACATCGTTAAATAATTTCAAAGTAATTCCAAGGCATCTTATAATACGAGGATAGTTTGACAAGTAGTGAGAATGACACATAGGTGGCGCTCTAATTGGTAAAACAAATGCACTGTAATTTAGGTTGTTTATTTATATGTTTACATTCCGATATTTAGATAAATCGGTTGATTAGTTTATTTTTGACAGCTGATTGAAAAAGAAGCAACACGTCGTTTTGTTAAAATGGAAAAAGCAGAGTATCGTGCGGTGAGTAATTCGTAATTAAGGGTATGAAAGCTACCGAAATAAAAGATGAGTTACGAGAAACTTTAGGTGAATCTGCTCCATCATCCGCCACAATAAATAGATGGGTAAATGAATTTGAACGTGGTAGAACAAGCTGTGTTGATGAAGCGCGCTCTGGATCACCCAAAATCGTGACTTCTAAGGAAATGATTATAAAAATCCATAATATTATTACGCAAGATCGACGACTCAAAGTGAGAGAGATAGCAGACATGGTAAACATTTCAACAGAACGCGTACACCACATTTTAACGAAAGAATTGGGCCTTTCCAAGCTTTCAGCAAGATGGGTGCCGCAATTGCTTACGACTAATCAAAAGATCATTCGTTTGCACATTTCCAATGAGTGTTTGGACCTTTATAAGTGGAATCCGGTTAATTTTTGCAGGCGATTTGTTACTTGCGATGAAACTTGGATACACTACAATACACCCGAAACTAAACAACAGTCGAAACAATGGTTAGAATGTGGTTCTGCACCTTCAAAGAAAGCGAAAACCACTTTATCGGCAAACAAGGTGATGGGATCAATTTTTTGGGATTCAAAGGACATTTTGCTCATTGATTACCTTCAGAAAGGTGCCACAATAAACGGACAATATTATGCAGAACTTCTGCGAAAATTAAATGTTGAGATTCGTGCTAAACGGCCAGGAATGGCAAAGAAAAGATTCTGTTTCACCAAGACAACGCTCCCTCGCATACCAGCACAGTTGCGATGTTCAAAATCCACGAGTTTCCACCTTTTTACAAAATTGAAAACGGCACTAGGTGGAAAGAAACTATCGTCTAACGAAGAGCTTATCACCTTCGTAAATGAGTATTTTGCAAGTCTTCCGGAATCGCATTTTAGAGACGGCATAAGGGCATTGGAGCACCGTTGGAATAAATGTATTGCTCTTTTAGGAGAATTAATTGAAAAATAAAAATTATTTTGTATTTAAAAAATTCGTTTTTCTTTTCCATTCTCACTACTTATCAAACTACCCTCGTATAGGGGTATAGTAATCACAAGTACAATTCTCCAACGCCAGATACGCACATGCACCCCAAGACCATTATGCTTTTGCAAACTCACTAGAAAGTTTTTTGTTGATTTTCTCCTGTCACGTAGTGTTGTTCTCTGTAAAAGTCGATCTTGCCTCTTCATTGTATGTCTATTATTAAACGATCGACTTTCTCGATTAGCATTTAGTAGTTGTATGGACTCTTGTTACGGCCGTTAGCGATAGCTTTTTGTGCATGCAATAATATTCTCTGACCACGATTAGCTTGTGTTAACTCGCGTGTTTTAGACACAACCTATTATACAAGAATATAAATATATAATATGGGACAGTGCGCGACCTATTTGCATACATTTTACACAGAATCGCGCTCAATCAAGCAGTACAAATTTTAATCTGTTTTTGCATCTGACTATTTACCCAACATCAATAACTTCTTGAATATCCGTAATATATTTTCTTATCATTTTAAATAACCTTAAGCTCATGTTATACAAGCAGATATAGCTTTTTATCCACCGATTGACCTCATCTCGTAACTCCCAAACGAGCCGGTACTCTTCAAGAATATCGATTTTCCTCCGTAGCCGTGATGATATTTAAATACCCTCTCTTTTCCCTGTGTATGTGTGTGTTTGTGTGCTTATTTTTAGCGCGCGCGTTAAAGGAGACATCATTTATGGCGAGCGGAGATTTTATATCGGCCATAATTTACGACAAATTGCTGTAAACGTCGGTCCGGCGGACCGCTTCGCTTCTAATATAATCTATTGTTTTTTATGCCTGTCGTCTTTTTATAGGTGCGGTACGAGAATGCCACTGGAAACGAAAGGAAGGGTATCTTTGGTGAAGTTCGGGGCGACGAATCTGGTGAATCTCTGTGTTAATTTACGATTTGGACTTAATTTACGGCTTCGTCTGTTTATGTTTAGGTAGTGGGATGAACGGAGGATTGTACTTTTTTTCTGGTTTTGCATTAAAAGAAATGACAAGATGAATAACCCAGAACAAACTTACATAATTTAAAATATTAAAAATATCAGCAAAATTTTAGTACTAAAAATGATTAGATTAGAAACTATTCCAATTATACTAGATTGTCGGGAAAGTTATGGCGTATTTCATCTATGTTTCTCAGTTTTTAAGTTAAAAAAAATCAATTAATTAATTCTGTAATCTATTGTGACGTGCTCCGTGGGTTTTACTCGATTAACATCTTCATTTTGTCGTCGTCAACCACATGGAGCCTCCTTTCTGACCTGATGTAGAGCACTGTCATTGTAAACTTTACGCAACCTTTCACAAGCCTAACGCGCGTTTTTACCTTTTCTAAAAAAGTAAAAGAGTCGAATATCACGTCAATTTACACTTTGGTTTTCGCTCAATTTTACCCCAAAATAAAGTTAGAACTCTCGGCTGTCATATACATCGCATACTATAAAGGTGAATGCGAATAACTCTAGCACTTAAAACTCACTCAAAAATTAAAAAGCGCCATCTGTTGCAAAAATGCGTAATGACTTTCCGACAACGCAATTCATAACAAATTTGGTTTGCGTCGTGGTCGTTGTCTGTAATTTCTTCTTGGTTTCCGGGTTAGAAACCATATTTAACAATATTTGAAAACAAATATTTAAATATATTATTAATACAAAACAAGATTTGTTGTTGGCAGATGGACAAATAAATGACACACGGGGTACAGACTTTGGGTGCTAGCATTTAAGAAAATATGCAACGACAATACCGTCGACAAAGTAACATATTCAATACTGAAGGAGGAGTATCTATGGATGAGCGGGAAGGAACATTAAGGAAATTAAAAAACAGAAACTCTACCACGATGGAATCAAAACAGAAAATGAACTTAACAACCAGAGAACTATTTCTTAAAATAATAAATTTAGCATGAAATACAAACAGAACCACAAGATATTAAACAGTAGCAGTTCTAAAGTCATTTTTAAATAAGGAGATACTAAAAAGTGCTGTAGTTATAGACGAACAACACTACTGAGTGCAATTTGTAAACTCTATAAAATAATACTAGAGAAGATAACGAGAGACAAAATTGAAAATATATTTGAAGGCTATTAAAACTGATTTCGTCCAAGCAGGGGCATAATGGACATGATATTTACTCCAAGAAAATTAATAGTGGAAGCATTGCAGTAACAAGCCGATACTTTATTTGTAAGTTACTGACTCGCTGAGATGCCCAAGGTGGCTGATGAAAATCTTATGAGTAGCGTAAGATTCTTGGGTTTCTTCTTTCCAAATCTCCATTTACCTGGTTTATGTACATATAATTTGGTACTCGTTTTGGTATTTTTAAAATTTTTATTGTGTTCCTTTTCTATGGAAATGATCAGGGCTATTGCTTCATCGTTGTATACTAACTGATGTCCATTTGGATATTTTTTCAAATTTTGCTTGTTTTCCTTTTCTAAAGACATAATTACATTACTTTAATATTTTCGTGTTTAAAAGTTTTCGAATCGGTTTGATTTCTTGCTGCCTTTTCTGCAGATCGATTTGGGTTTTGGCTCTATAAAATATTTCATTCTATTTTTCAGCCCTGAGATTTCTCCCCCTAATCTATCATCTTCATCATAATGGCAATCATATGTTCCTTTCACCTTACATTTAACTTGGTCGATCTTCATGTATTAATTGGTGTCAATTACGGCACATTTTTTAAATACGTATTGTTCTTTTTGTTTTCTGAGGGCCTTCGATAGTACTTCTTGCGTGTTTATAAAGGTCGCGTTTTCTTTCTTTAATGTTCATTTATATCCGTTAAGTTTATAAGTACGTTTTTGACCACAATTTTTTCAATCATGTTTCTTTATTATTCAGCAAAAAGTAACGTTCGCATTTAATAATTTGTTCATTTTTTGTGTCTGTGCTAAAAGATCCATTGATATATTAGACAGGCTCATGTATATGTTAAAAGAAAGCAAACAAAAACGGAGAAATATTTGTAATATGAATTTCAGAATTTTAAAAGCATGTATTAGCGAAGACGTCACCAGAATATAAACAGGCGAAAGGAAGAGAAAAAGAAAAACCTAGTAGAAGGCAAATCTCATTCGGCGAATATGTTTTTCGAAACTTATTCCGGGTGCTCGTATTTAGTTATTTTCATCTCCCACCCAGCTTCCATCAAGTTACAAGTGAGTTATTATACACCCTTCATCTTTCTTTTATGTTGAAATTTATGAAGTCCCCGGAGTGTTTTTGAAGATACTCGGGTTCTGCCCGGAATACTCCGTTCGCAATCCGCTGGCGCGCCGTCACTCCCTCCCGCAACGGGGACGATTTTGTTTCTTCTCTCCCTATTTTAATTAGATGTAATATTTAACGTTCCTTCCGTATCTCTAACGACCTGTTTTGAGCGTCCGCGCGTATTAAAATTTTACGACTAAAGAATACCCATTAAAATTCATTTGTTTTTCCGCCTCGTAGTGGATATGTATGTGAGATAACCGGTCTCGGTCTTCGTGATGAGCGAACAGAAAAACAGCTATTCATTGATGTAAAAGCTTTTCGCCGCGAAAACAGCGTGTATTGTTTGTACATGTTCGCGAAATGCTCCATTTACATTGATGTTTTACTTTCGTTTATGCTGCTTTAAAGTAGCGTGTATTTCAAGTCTTTTATCGTGGTTGTGAACGTCAAAGAGTATATCTGCCGTTATTACGTCGAATCTATTCATAAAATGTCGTCGAAACAGTCATCGAGAGCTCCAGCTAATTTTGATTTTAAAAGAAGATAGTATTGATTATTTATTAAGAACTTTGTTTAGCCAATTAAAGTAAATGATGTGAGTAATTGACTTCACTAAAGTATAAATGAACGCGTTATTAACAAGAATTACAAAATGAAAAAACATAACCTCCCTCTCCCGTTCAAACGAACAAAAGAGAGAAGCGGAAAATCGTTTTGCCGAATTGATAACTACGTTACCACGATGCATGTATAAATAAACACTTTTAAGTTGGCAAACCATCAATAAGCGATTGTAAGACATTAAATACAAATGTTAAAAATACCTTGCTTAGGACACGTTTCGAGTTATCAACTCTCTTTAGGTAAATTACGGTATTATTAACGAATTTATTCTCGGTGTGGGTTCTTGTGCCGTTTTTCGATATAGCAAAGAATGAAAAAAACATTACGTTACTACGACGCATGTATAAAAGAACTGTAAAGTATGGATTAAAAGCCAATACGGTACAAACTAATATCTACAGCAACGTTATTCTATTATACATGCAAAAGAGTTTTTGAAAGTAGAAGCAAACTCACGTGGGTACAGGAATAAATGTAGTCTTCCTGCAAACATTATCTATTGTGACTGATCAAATAATAGTGGCATCTGATGACTATAAGAGTGACTATATTAGCGATTCTGAAATTGTGAGGCGCATCTTCCTCGTTGATTGAAAACCACATTTTCTCCCATATTAGAGGGGGTGGTCCCTAAGATTTAGAATCATTGCACTATAAGATGAGAAATCCTTAAAAAATTCATGAACTAGCACCCCTGATCGTGGGAAAAAATAGAACGCGAGATACAAATTTCTGGGGATTGAATAAAGAGCAACCCTATTGTCGGCAAGACCTTGATTGAGTCCCGTTTCGACTATATAAGAACTCATAAGTCAATCTTAGACCTCGTTGATTAATCGTTCTTATCAAGCGTTATATCGTATTGGGATGATACGTCAAAGTAGTGAACAGAAACTATACGTGCAATTTTGGAATAGAAACTAAGCTATCCATACAAAAGGAATACAGTGGACAACCGAATAATTAACTAATAATTAATTTATTGATAAATCAATAAATTTTTAGGTCTTAATTGGTAAATTTTGAATTATAAAGAAGTATATATAATTCTTTGAAATTTATTGGAAACATAAAAAAAATCAAAAATTCAAATGGTAGTGGTGGACTACGTTAACAATTACGTAACAAAGTTTTTTTCTTAAACAAAACAACTTTCTTGAAGTATTATGAACTAATATTAAAGAATACTCAAACTTTTTTCGCTATCTTTTGTAGTCATAAAAAGTATGTTCAGAAATATGAAGTAATATCCCAAATTGTTGTTCCTACTAAATTACTAAAGTATAAATAATGAAGAGAAGGAAAATAAGTATTTTTTTGTGTTTTACAAAAATGGTTCGATAACTACGTTGTTTAATGCAGAAACGGGACGAATTCAACGGAATCTTCAATACCATTCTGTAGAACCAGCCTTTATTGGATTAAATATGACAGTGCAGATCGATTTGTGCATTGGTCTGTGTTTGACAATCCGCCAAAGCAAACGCCTCGTGTGATTTTGAAAGCAATGAATAAAATTGAGTTGTGAGCAGTGATAAGAAACTTTTGATAGGTTTAACACCAACCGAAATCAAAGCAGGACTAGCTTCGAAATAAATAAAGCCCGCTCCTTCACTTCCAGTGGTTAGACACCGAGTTTCTGAATGTAAATGTGGTCGTGTGAACATAAAGAACTTCACAGTGAACTTCCAAAAATAGTTAATTCCCTGGATATAATTGGCCAGCTTATAGTATTAGATGATTGTCGAGTAAAAATGCACAAGATAGTAGACATAGTAGTCATAAATGACAGTGTATACAGATCGCCATGGCCAACATTAATGAATTAGGATTTGCATTAGTGCGTCATTTGCTTTACTTCTCTGATTTGGTACCCGACAATTATAATCTCTTTCACCATTTAAAGAATTAGAAAGAGACGTTCGTCCAACTCCGAGGTAATTGTTTCTGTCATTTCACGGACTTGGATTCTTTTTGTAGGTCGATGAATCCAAGTCCTCGACATATTCATATCATATTAATCCATGTCATAAAGGCTTTAGTAATTTGGATTATCTTTCGAATAAGTATTTAAAGCTAGCAGTGGCAGGAAATTATATTGGAAAATAAAATGTTTTTTGTTCAAAAAACTTATTTTCCTGGTTAAGCCTTGAAATTATCGAACCATCCTCGTAGAACTTGTTAAGGTTAAAATCCTTAAAAAATTTATTTACTATGAGTTTTGTATGAAAAATAAATGAAAATAACTTCATTTCTCAAGTGGGTCGTTGAACCACTGTTAAAACCTGCAGTTTGAATACTCCCTCATTCTTTTTTTTAACTAAATTCACATATATTTTAGAAAACGAAAAATTATTTTGAAAGTCATCCCGCGTCCTATCTTTCCTTGGGGGAAAAGTTACTTTTCATTGTTCAGAAAAGCAAATGTTAGATATTTTTAGAAAAAGTCGTATCGATGTTGCATACAGATCCTCAATATTAATGGCATCGCACAATAATGCAATTTACTCTATTTTTTTCATCAACAGTGAATTTCAATTTCTGTACTGGCAAAACATGGTCATTCTCATTTCCCTTTGACATCGCAAAAAACATAACGAATGAAAGAAATGCGAAATCCGACAATGTAACCGTTGCCGTTGACGTTCGGGAAACGTGTTTATAAACTTGCACAGATGTAGAGTGGTGCACGGAATGTGCGCTGCGCGTCCAATCCATTATGATTATCTGGCCTGTACGACAACGGAATAATAATGATGAATAGCGCGGGTTCTGGCGGTGGAACGATGTATCCTGACGCTGTCGATTCACCTCCGCCATCGAAAATCGAAAATAATCACGTCCGATTGGCTCAGTTTGTACTGCTAGTTAACGTAAAGAAGAAAGGGAGATGGACAAAAACCGCACACCCGGATGCGTTCGATGCCATGATATTGCTATTGTGTAGCGTGGTGGTAACAATATAACTCCAAATAAAATATTTAAAAACCCCAGAAATACATATATAGTATAATCAAAAAGTTTTTTTTTTCTTGAGCAGGTAATGCTACATGTCGGTTGACATCTGAAATAACAGAGTTAGAGCATTAGAAATACTGCATAGTGGGTACTTGGGACGAGTCGCGAGAGTATTTTAAAAAAGCCCCAATGCTGGAAGGAAGCACTAAATTTCGCAATGGTCATATAATTAAATTACGTCTCGCGAAAGTGCAAACATTTAAGTAGAAAATCTAACGATTGTGGGGCTGTATTCAAAAAGAAATCGCATATCAGTCAGTGCCAATGATCCAGTAAATTAGTAAATACTGCATTAATAATCATCTTCGGTGACATTATTATTTAGGTAAATCAACAACCGTCCCATTTTAAAAATCTACCGCTGACCCAGTTACTTCTACTAAAGTTCTTTGGTGTATTGTCTGAAAATGAACTCAGTTTCCTTAATCAGTACATGTTCATCAGCAAGAACAACTTTAAGATTCAATATTCAAAATGGAAGCTCGTTTTGTAATATCGAAGGCTTAAAAACGATATACGAAGGACATTCAACAATACTGACCAAAAGTTTTTCAACTAAGGCAGTAACTAACAAAATTAAATAGCTTCTACAAAGTGAAAATTATTCTAAAAGCGCTAGTATTGGCTTAGCTCTATAGAAAAATTGCCGGTAGAAATTTGTTTGGACGTAATTTGACTCGTTCAACTAAGGGGCAAAAAGTTTAGATTATTCTGATTTGGCCGGTTGCCGCGCTTCCGTAGATGAATAAGTAAACACATGCCACACAAAGAATCCCACTGTAACTATAGCACATCATGGAGTCGTAAAGACGAATTCAATGAATTTTTAATAACGGCAAAGCATCAAAAATCGTATTAGTATTTTAATTCAGTTCTTTATAGACGCATGCCTCGTTCGTATACTAATAATTCAAACAATTTTTGTTATGTGCGTGGTGAATTTACGCCAGTAAATGAGAGTGAAAAGTTTTCGTCGAGCTTATAAAATTTATTTCAATCCGTGGGTTAAATATATAATATAAATCATACTATACGCAGCAAATATTTGAGAAAATGGTTATCTGGACAATAACATTCTTTACGTTTTGCTGGAGAGAACAAAAGAACCAGCAGGACTAATAAGCGCAAGAAAAGAAAACATGATTATGTAGAGACAGCATCAGATCAAAAACCTCAACCACATAACGACAAAGAAAGTGAACCTTTGATTTATCAGTTCAATCGACTCAGATTTCAATACAAATATATAAACTTGACGCGAGTTAGTCAGTTTGAATTAAACAACTCGGTGTAGAATTTGAATCTATCAAAATCAAAAACAGAACTTCTTGAGTGTCGATTACAGCAAACGAATTTCCTAGCGAACGAATACGAATTTTTTTTGCAACAGACGTGAAAATATTGTTGATTTCTAAAATATGGCCAATAATTTAGTCTACTGGAATAATATTTGTAAACTTTTCAAAGCTTTCGGGATATATCATGAACCCAGTATAAATAATCTCCATGAACAAGAACAGTTCGAGTAGATTATTTATAATTCGTCAGTTCACTCGAGCCCATAAATACACCCGATTTCACATTTGTTCCAAACCTAAACGGTTTTTGGAAATAATGCAGTAAGTAAGGAATGTCAAGTAGAAGAATATACCATTTAAATCGCTACCCTTAGACAGATGTGCAGATAATCTATTCTTTCATTTCTGAAGATTAAGACACGCAAAACTTTTTAAAATTTGAAATATTTCCTGTTTCATTGGTTACAAGGCTATTTCATTTTTCTGGTAGTTTTTAATGAACGATCGAGTAGGGCAAAAGCAAAGATCGGTTCTCTTAAGCAGGATGCTCGCTCGATTCACGATTCCCCAAATCATTCTTTCAAAAATGTCAGTTCAATTCGTTTTATATTAATACTCTAGCTGCAAACACTTTGTACAAGGGGCCTGTTCGCCATCGCATATTGTGTTTACATACTCTTTATTTATAAAACTTAAATAATTAACAATAATTCCTAGAATCCGGTGTTTCGCCTGTGGAAATACACCGGATTGCGTTTATTTACTCTTTATTTAGAAAGACACTTAAATAATTAACAATAGATATCCTAGAATCCGGTGCTCCGCCTGTGGCACTACACCGGATGTGTTTATATACTCTTTATTTAGAAAATCTTAAATAATTAACAATAATTATTCTAGGATAAGGTGTCCCCTGTGGCACTACACCGGGTTGTATTTATATACCAAGGGAAGGGGAAAGCCGATATAGGCGGTCTGAAACAGTCACGTGGTTACGCTGGCGGTAGATTTGACTTAGTAGATGAGTATTGGATGTTTGCATCAGTAAAATATGTATCGTCGAACATATGTATGGGTAAAGATGCAAAGTAAAGCACTACGCTACGAACTTGTTTGGTTGAATATATCGTTAACATTATACATATAATAAATAAACATATATGAAATGCATGAAACTAAATATAAATTATGAAGAAATACTTAAATTCTTTAACACTGTCTGAAAATAGAAGAAGATTATTGATAAAACTTTATAACACATTAGTGAACAAAAATAATGTATTAGATAGAAAAATCATCTTTTATTTCCTAAAAGATTCCGCAGTATGTAATATTATTAATCGAAAATACGATAAAAGCCCAGCATATTTGAATGTTTAAATTTATTCCATCATCGGTATGCTAAGAAAAAAAAGAATTCTCTCCAAGCATATTTTAAAACTGTCGAAAATTTATTGAAATATTACACGTAAAGCGATGCGCGCACACAGAAGCCTCGCAATTTATAATTGACGGCCTTTTTCCACTACGCCAGTTAATTCGCCGAAAGCTTCACGCAAACTGCGTGGATGTAAATTACGAGCTTAGCGACAAAGGAAATCTACAAAGCGACACGACGCTCTTATTGTATATAAGTGCAGCGTTCCATTCACATTCTGACATACAGTTGATTTACACGTAATTGCGCTCTACGTGAGTTCAATTTAGAGATCGCGAGTATAAAAGAAGGAAGAACTAGAAGTTCTCTCGTTGCATATTTTGTTTAGTTGATAGTTACATGTTCAACAGTGCAATGCAGCGACGTTTTCTACCTTCCGGGATTATCTCATCTCAATAAGCTTTCAGACGTAGATAATCTAATTCGTCTTTTTGATGTCATCATGCTCGGTCGATAATATGGAATCATATAATTTAGATGGCATCTTCGCGATGTTCCTTGAATTGGCTGCATTTTCTAAGCTGTAGCTGATACGCGTATGAAATGTTGCTGTTAAGGAAAAGTAATAAATATTGAAGTAGGGATCCGACTGGTATTATGAACTTTCTTACTCGATTTCAAAGTTACTATATCAGGAAACGTAATTTAATTTTGAAAGAGAATTGCTGAACACCTTTCAGAACTAAAGGATGTAGTAATATGATCTCTTAGACAATGTAGTCATAATTAAATGTTGGGTATTTCAGATCTTTTCTTTCAGTCGACTGTTTTCTTAATAATTAAAGAATAAGATTAATTAATTAAAAATTAAAAAAAAACATATAATAGTGTAAAGAAGACATAAAGAATATAATATAAAATGAATAGAAATGAAGACTAAATAACAATGTTGTTCTTAAACTTTCACATTCATTATTCATAATTTCTTTTCAATTTCCAGACTAGAACTACGTCTTTGGTACAGTTATCTCAGTTACCAACGTTGCGACTATACTTAAATCGATGCAGTATCTTATAAGAGTACATGAAGCGTAGGTAAATAAAGTAGCAATGTCAAAGACGAGATGTCAGCTTAAAAACCAAGAACTTTATATTTGACTGAATATATCAGATAGACATATTATTACACAAGTGCTTTTGGAATAATATCTGAATTCCTAGATTTTTCTACCTAGAAAACTTACCAGAATTTACTGTTATTTCAGGCATTCTACAAGCATTAAATATAAGGCCTTTTTTTTGCTTTTAGTCAATAATCTGAGAATACTAACATTGAACATGCTAACTTATGGTGATGACTTAAAAATGTTTTTAAAAAACACTTTTTTGGAAGTATTTAGAATACTCATATATTGGAAACGACTCCTTAAATCACTTTGTTTTACCTTGTGTGCCATAAACTATCAATATTAAATAGCTCCATAGGAAAAGATCTATGGGATTTAACTCCGGAGGTCTATCACTCTGGCGATTCTGATATATTTCACTTAGATATTCATGAGCAACCACACTAATAGATGCCGGTGCTCCATCATGAATCACATCTTGTGCAAATCAGGAAAGCGTACGTTTCAACAAATTTCGATATACTTCACAAGTAAGTCTTCTTTGTAGAAGCACAGTCCGATTAGTCATCGCCTGCAATTCCAACCCAAACGTTTAGTGAAACCTGATGTTAAAAACGATCTTCATATAGCTCATGTGAAATCTCTTCAAACCAAATATGAGTATTGTTGAAATTCATTATTGCCTTTTTTGGGAAATTTGCTTAAGTAAAAAGTCTCAACGCTTATTTATAGGATTTGAGTCAGCAGTAGTACAATTTTCTTGGGAGTTTTGTCGTATTGTCGTAGTTTCTAATCGAGCTTTCGCAGTACATATTGCCAGCTTCTTCAAGTTCTACTTTTAGACTTAGTTTAAAGCAGATCTTAAAGAAGCTGAGGTACTAACAGCGAAACGTCGACAGAAATTACGAAAACACAGCGAAACCAGCAAGAAGATTGTAAACATCGATAGAAACTAGGACAAAATTGTGAAACTCACAATAATATTATACTACAAGCGACATCGGTCGTGGAGATCCATGTAATTTTGATTTGAGTCAATATTTATAGAAGCCATTGACAAAATGCAATTCGCAAAAAAAACGGCAGAAAGAAGTCCATCGCGATAAAGCACCAGGACATTTTAATTGTTCTACTCAGGTAATATTATACACAGTCTATCGCAGAGAAAATCGAGCAGTCGATGTCATATGTTATCGAGAACATTTTGGGTATTCTAATGCTGTTCATAATACACAGTCTGTCGCAGAGAAAACCGAACTTTTTAAAATAAAAACAAAAGCTTACTATTTTGGTAAAATTCATTTACTTCATTCAAAGTAGTACTCTTCGTCACGTTGAATGAATTTTTAAGTTCATATTTAGAGATGTCATTCAAGTTCGCTGTCGACACCTTTTTAATGGCATCCACGTCGGCATAACGTTGTCCTTTCATCGGCAAATGTAGTTTAGAGTATCGATAGAAATCACAGGTGGCCAAATCCAGTGAATACGGTGAATAGGTGATGTTTAATATTCTATTTCTAGTTAGAAAATCAGTGATAAACGTCGAGCAATGAGATGGTGCATTATCATATAACAAACGTCAGCTACCATTTTCACGATATTGAGGGTGCACCCAACGAATACGCGCCAAAAGACGCTTCATAACACCAAGACAATATACAGCATTGGCTGTGTGATTAGTTGGTACAAACTCTTTGCGCACTATGCTTTTCGAATCATAAAAACAAATGAATATTGTCTTCAATTTTGGCTTCTCCTAACGGCTTTTTTTTTGGCCAATCTCCGCTTGGATGCCTCCATTCAGAGCTTTGACGGTTGATCTCTGAATCATATTGAAAATATCACGTCTCATCGCCAGTTACAATAGAATACATGATGTTTTCGTCCTTTTTTTGAGTCTTTAATCAAGTATGTACAATGTTGAATTCAGTTAGCTTGTATGTTGAGGTGTTTGAGTGCCATTATACCAATTTTATTATCATCATCATTAAGGTCATCAAAATACTGCTCTATTTCTGCAAATACCCCCTCGCTCGTATTAAATTTCTTTCCTGCAAGACGCAACTTGAGTTTTGGGAATAAGTGGAAGCCTAAACTAGATACGGTGAATAGGGTGGTTGAGGGACAACCTGGAATCATAATTGATCTAGTTTTTTGCGAACAATGCGACTGGTGTGAGACGGTGTTTTGTCACGATGGAATAGTATTTTCTTGAGAACCACTGCGGGTCTTTTTTCGCTAATAGCAACTTTTGGTTTGTCCAGAAGGGCAGCATAATATATCTCGTTGATAATTTTGCACTTTGTGAGATAGTCGATAAGAAGTGTTCCGTTTGAATTCCAAAATGACGTGGCCATTAGCTTTCCAGTCGAAGAAAACATCTGATGGGATTGTTGGTTCAATTCTGACACACAGTAATAGAGCCAAGTTTCGTCGAACTTAACAAAGAGATACAAAAATAACTAATGTCTGCTCGCTGATGGTAAAGAGCTTCAAATTATCGTTGAAAATTTAAGCTCTTCCACATTTTCGACCTGCATTCAGTAAACGCGGATACCTGGCAGAGAACTCACAGGCACACCTAACTTAACATGCAAAATGTGGTGTACACATTCAGTAGACACTCCACTTTTCACTCACGTAACACATCATAAACTTCATTGGCTATTTCTGGAATTGTAACACGTTTTAGTGGTCCAGGACGTTCTTCATCCTCGAGATTCGTATCGGCGCCTTTAAAACAAACACACGAATAGCGATTTTATCCATTTTACAGCTTTCATTAGACAAGTTTTTTTGTTAACAACGGTATCCGTTAAACTAAACGTCAAACGATATTGAAAATTTAAACAGTCTCTTGTAAACGCATGCCGTACTCGAAATTTTTTTCACAAACACTGATAAACGAGTTTCATCTTCCATCAAAACATCCTCGCATTTAACTCGATGCGATAACTTCAGCGATTTCCTGAGTTTAGATTCATACGGCGTTGATAACTATCGGCACCTGATATTGTATTATATGGTAGAGTAATTATGAGTACAAAATAGAATGATAGCAAGCCCCTGTTCGTGGTCCATATTGTAATGCACTTATTACTTCAGTCATTACATTCTTTTGTCTTTCTCAATAGTGCAAGGTGATTGATTAGAATGACCGTTATGAAGAATTGATCTCTCAAACTAGTACATGAACTGCTTAGAACTCTTTTGTTAATTCGTCACATTAAATAATCAATACTTTATGAATGTATAACGCTAAAAAACAGAAAATATCTGTTTATATCAACTTTAATACCTATTTCAATTTAGGTAGCACAACATTGCCAATAAGCATCGAAATCGATCCATGGAGAATGTTGTTTTAAATGCTTTTTTGAGTACACATACGCGGTCATTTCAGAAGCGAGAGAAAGAGCGGTGACAACTCGGAATTCTAACTCGTTTAATTAGTGCTATTAAATTCTAAAAATTTAATTATGACGCTTTTTCAACGGGAAATCCCGTCTCTTTTCCGGTTTTTACGGCTGCGGCCCATCCACCGAAAGGCCGGCAACGAAAAAACGATTTGGTTTATTAAAACGGGAATAACAACTGTGAGCTTAATTGATACGTAAAATAGAAATTTAACTACACTTTTGTTGACCAAATTCACAATACTAAATCATATTTAAACGGACATGTGTATCCATTTTCAATTTGTAATGAAAACTATATCTTTGGAATTATATTAAAATTATAAATTTGTGACACTGAGGGGTTTCGATACGAGCATATATTGTATATATCGGGTGTCGCTTGACATGATTACTACAGCTTAAGGATGTGTTACTGAAGCAATTTCAAGTTAAAAATGTCCTAAAAGTAAATTTTTAATGCAGACTTGTTAATTGAATTAATCAGAAAAATGTTCGTGTTCTGTATACGCATTTCGACAACTAACTTGCCATCATTAGCAGATGAATCGCAGTGTTGTTAAACTAGATATTCAATGCGATAATAAACGTCAACTAAATTAATTTGGAGTAACAAGATCGACATCTTAATCCCAAAATACCACAACTTAAGACACAGCTTACATCATCTCTCCCCCGCTCTAAAGCCCACTTACCCTATATACAAGGTATTACTGACCGCATCAGTAGGGTTCTTCTCAAAAACAACATCGAAACCATCTTCAAACCCCATTCCAAATTATCTGACCCTTTTTCCGTAAAAAAACATGTTTCTTTAGAATCACCTGGTGTGAACAGGATTCCTTGCTCATGCGGTAGTGTATATATTGGTGAAACAAAGCGGTCTATCAGAACTCGTGTTTCTGAACATGAGCGTTGTACTAGGTTGCTGCGCATAGCCGGTTCTGCACTTGCCGAGCATAGGCTGGAAATCGGGCACCATATCCAATTTAATTCGACCAAGATCCTATCCCACACTAACCATTACTATGGTCGCAAAATCCGTGAAACTATAGAGATCTCTAAGCATCCCAATAATCTTAACCGCAATGATGGCTACCCCTTACACAACGCCTGGCAATCCTGCATCTCAAAACTACCCAACCGCAACGGAAACGTTCCATTGACCCATAACCCATATATAAACCCGTCCACCATCGACTTACACCAGTTCTAGTGTAGTAGTTGTGTCCTGAAGATGTCTCATAGAAATGAGTACGAAACGTCGGCAGATATACAAGTGACGCGGTTCCAGCCCGGAAACCCAGAAGCAGATAGCATGGAATACGACCGCGGAAGTCTACGTACCAGATTAATTTGGAGTATTTATTTTTCGTGTTACATTAAAATACTTATAAAAGTAGGTTAATTTCATTCATTCATTCATTTTATTTATGGGGGGGGGGGGCAGCAGTTGATGAATATCATCGGCAATTTTCGATTTGCATAGTACCTTGTAGAACTGTTTGTAATAATATCAATCGATGATTAAGAGAAACAGGTAAGTTTCCTAGAGCTTATTCTGAACGTCCCGTGCCACAAGAACTTGCTCAAAAGGAAGCAATACTTAATATGGTTAACACTCAACATGCTACTAGTGTCCGAAGAATAGTCAACAACAATAACGTAGACTGCATGAGAGTATAGAGAACTTTACACAATTTCAGTTTGTACTCGTACCATATCTTACCTGTACAAACATTAAAATCTGCCCATTGCTCATTGAGACTTAAATTTAGTTACTGGTTAATGAGAAAATAACACTAGGAATTCACATTGTTGAACACTAGAAAATCCACTGAAAACTAGGGATTTCCATTTTCAGGATAGATTTACGGTGAAAGTTTTTGTGGTATTATTGACGGTCGTGTCATTGGTCCGTTTATAATCGAAGAACGTCTTACGGGAGTTCATTATTTACGTTTTCTGGAAAATGACCTTACATTACTGGACATTTGTCTTAATGTAAGACGACGAATGTCGATATAGCACGATAGTGCACCTCCGCACTTAGATAGACAAGTAACAGATTTTCTTAATCAAAATTACACGAACCAGTGGATCAGGAGGTTCAGCAGTTGCTTGGCCGCCAAGGCTGCAAGACGGAAATCTCCTAAATTTTTTTTATGGGGGCTGAAAAATTTGATTTATGTAAAACAACTTGAAAACGGAAAACACGAACAATACATTCGAATCTAGTTAGATGGTTAATGTGTCAGTGTTTTATTTTGGCCTACAAAAAGCCCAGACCTTAATTAAATCAAAAATGTGGATGTAAGATACAAGAGTTTCGATCACAAACAAGAAACGTCCTAATGCATCAATAATGAATGAATGCGATTAGGGAATAGCTTCAATTTTCATAATTTAATAATCTCGATGCCACGAAGGCTTCCAGATATAATAGTCCACGAAATACTAAGGTTTTCCGTTAAAGTGAAATACAAATTTTCTTGTTGTGAAAATCTAAGCTGGAAACTGTCTTCCGGTACAGAATTTTTTTAATTTTTCTTGAAAATATAAGTTGTACTTTAGCAACTTATTTAAATAAAATGTAAAAAATGCTGGTTGTTTTTAGAATTTGGTGAGAATTTGACACAGATGAATTAGATATTACTACTATATTTTTATAAAATAAAGCGAAAGCACAAAAGTTTCTAAAAATCTCAAATTGACTTTTCTTCATTTCGAATATTTTGCTATTATGTAAATACAAAACTCAATTTGATTTTTTGTCTAGAGAAAAAAAAACTCATTCCTCCAGCGAAAGATAGATGGTGGGCCATCTATCGGTTTAAATTTGAACCACCGGTTATTATTATTATTATTATTATAATCTGGCAATACTTATGTTCTTCTATTCTGTCACAAAATTCAGTATATTATCTCCACTGAACGAAATGAATCGATTTACGCTTGAGCAACGTTGGGATTTATTGGAAATTATTTCCAAAACAAAGACAATTAGCCGGAAATTGCACGAAAATATCGTACAAAATTTGGTCGCAGAGAAGGACCAACAGCGCCCGGTATACGTTTGTACATTGTTGATGCGCCAAGACGTGAGCGTGCTCGTACAGTGCGTACACCCGAAAATATCGAAGCTGTAGCTGAGAGTGTGCGTGAGAATCCATCAACATCAACTCGTCATTGTTCTCGAGAATTGAATATTTCACGCACCAGTTTACGTCGAATTTTGCGAAAAGATATCGGTATGACGCCTTACAAAGTTCAATTGGTTCAAGAGTTGAAGCCGCATGACCATCCGCTTCGTTTTCGGTTCGCTAGATGGGTCAACGAGAGACTGCACGATGATGTCGATTTTGCCAAAAAAATCATCTTTTAGGATGAAGCTTATTTTCATCCTGGTGGGTACGTTAACAAGCAAAATTGCCGTATTATTATTGACGGTCGTGTCATTGGTCCGTTTATAATCGAAGAACGTCTTACGGGAGTTCGTTATTTACGTTTCCTGGAAAATGATCTTACATTACTGGACATTTGTCTTAATGTAAGACGACGAATGTCGATATAGCACGATCGTGCACCTCCGCACTTAGATAGACAAGTAACAGATTTTCTTAATCAAAATTACACGAACCAGTGGATCAGGAGGTTCAGCAGTTGCTTGGCCGCCAAGGCTGCAAGACGGAAATCCCCTAAATTTTTTTTATGGGGGCTGAAAAATTTGAAGAAGCCAATGCACCCATTACGAGTGACTGTTTGGTGCGGCTTGTGGAGCGAAGGCATCATTGGCCCATATATCTTTGAAAATGAGGACGGCGCAACCATTACGGTCAATGGCGACACCTATCGTATCATGATAACCGATGTTTTGTGCCCGGTCTTCATGGTATTGATGTGAACGATGTTTGGTTTCAACAGGATGGTGCAACTTGCCACACATCTCATGCCACAATCGATATATTGCGTCAAACGTTTGATGGCCGTTTAATTAGCCGAAATGGTGATGTCAATTGGCCTCCAAGAAGATGTGATTTGACAATGTTGGACTATTTTCTCTGGAGCGTCGTTAAAGACAAGTGTTATGCCGACAAATCAGAGACAATTAAGCATTTGAACGCCAACATTTGTGATGCCATTGCCGAGATACGACCCCATACAGCCGAAAAAGTGTTCGAAAATTGGTCCGATCGAATGGGGTACTGTGAGGCCAGCCGCGGCAGCCATAAGAGTGAAATAGTATTCCATCTCTAACTGGAATAATTGTACTTCACAACAAAAAAATAAATTTGGCAAAATTTCAAACCGTTATTGTTTTATTGCATTTTTAAATTGAAACTTTTAAATAGAACACCCGTTAGAAGCCAAAGAGATATACCACATACAAGTTAAATGTAATAATAGTAATGACAATTTGTTTTGCTTTTCACACTTTATGTTTCACATATGATTAGCCTTGATCACAAGTATTTGAGCATGTTTGATTATATAATATAATAATGCATGTCTTCTCATCCTCAAACAGCTTAACGCCAATTATAAAGGGCATTCATAGACCATGAGTTATTATTACGCTTGCGCTTGTGGTGCGACTGAAGATATTTGTCTGTTAGCATTTGCTTAAACAGCTAAAGGAAAGTTTGAAAAATTTTCCCAGACAGCAGGCGATCAGACTCGAACCCGAAGCCCTCGACGTGATAAGCCACTGACTTACCACTGAGCTATCAGTCGGCTTAAAATGTAGCAGATCTTAGCTTGGATAAATTGAACACCATATACAGGGTTAAAAAACGCTAAAGAGACCCTAAAGTCTAACAGAACAACCCGCAGTTCCAAAATAAGTCCACAGCAGCAGCTAAAAAAATCGGGATATCGATATACCAACAAATATATAATATGGAGAATAAGGCAATAATATCGATCTTTAGAAAGTTTCTGAAAAAGCTGCGAAAATTATTAGTGAAGCATTAAGAAATAAACTACGACACGACTAAACTGTAAAGAAAATGTTAAAATATTTGCTATGAAACATGTTTAAAAACAGACTTATTTACTATAACATCATGCAATTTATTATTTAAATAAGTTTAAATTTGTATTTTTACGTTTCCTTGATCATATTATATTATAATAATCAACAACTTTCTCTGAAACTAAAATTCTATGAGACAATTTTAAGCCTTGTTCGAATGGAAACGACGAGAGATTTGATTTTCCTTTAACAGGTAGAGCAATTTTAGAATAATTCGCTGTAGAATCTAACACGTACTTTACAATGTATTTCAAATAAACTGCAATTAGTGCAATACAAAATGAAAGCTCGGAAACTTTGAAATTTCTCTAAAACGACTTTCTACGTTAATAAAGTCATTACTCTGCTCTCAGGAATTATGACTGTGCTGGCTAAGAGGTTTTTCTAGTTTAATGAACACTATAGTAATGTTTACGTCAAAGTTTTAAGGGAAACACATAAAGAAAGTTTGTAAAAACAGGTAAAATGCGAGTGTTATTGTTGTTCCACCTATGTTTACTTTAGTGCTTAATAGTAATTATTTAATATTTCAATGAAGCATAAAAGGTAAGGCTTTTTTAACTATTATAACTGTACTGATTAATTTGCCAGAGAAAACATAACGAAATTCTTATTGAACTTCTTTAGCTTTTCTTAGCGATTTAAATCTTTATTTTTGGACATTAGATATTTATTTTCTTTATAATTTTAATCTCATAGTTTTACCATACACCACGTAATACAAGAATAATTTGTTTTTCTGTAGTAACTGTAACTTATCACAATAATAATTAATCCTAAAGACGTGTTTCGACGACTAAGTTATCTCCAGTAGGAAGAACACTTCCTATTTAAGAGGGCAACTTATCGAAGTGCGTATCTAGGATTCAAATACTAATGTGATAAGGGGTTTTTAATATTTGTTTGAGTATTTATACAACCACAGTTTGCAAAAGAATTGCAGTAAGTCATAACTGTATTTGGTTCATAAAAATCTACATTTCTACATTAAGAATATTGTGTTTGCATTAAATAATAAACTTCAAAATGAATCAATATTTGAAATTTTTTTTATTGTAACGTATTATTAATTATAACGCATTGCCCGTTATAAAAGACAATTGAAGCTGAACTGGATTGAAGTATAGATACTTACTTGCATTTAAAGGAATGGACGAATGTGAAGCAAGATTAGAGATGTGGTGGTGTGTCATGTGCCTGCTTTGGTAGCCAAGAACAGAGCCATGATAGAGCACTTGATGATGTCCATGGCCACCGCCGTGCTGCTGCCTAAAACCCGCCACCGTGCCGTTATTACACTAACACGTCACAGCAGTACATGGTACACTTTTAGGAGCCTCACAACAGATTTTTGAAAATAACACTGATCTGTTATATGCAATAACGCATTTTTAGAGCGCACTAGTTTGTTTCCTTTGTTTCCCTTTAGTATATTTATAGTTGCACGTGACTTTAAAAGAATTGTTTATCTGTAAAAGCGTGTTTGCTTCAAATAAAACATGTTAGTTTTAATAATTTCAAGTTTCAATAATTTCATATTGTTGCAGATGTACATAATGTAATATGTATCTATAATGAATATTTCTATGAATTAAAGAGCAAAAGAGGGCGTTTAATAGTGAGTTATGCTCATTTGTTAACGGGAAATATTGGTATAATTAGTCGTAAGGGTAGCCTTCTATGAAGAATACCAAAAAGTATCTACCGTTGGCAAAAACATTGCGATTATATAAAACTTTATAGGGGAAGATCGTCATGGAAACCTCTTGTATTGGTGTGAAAGTGATCAATACCATCTTAGACTATCATTTTGGAATAAGAACTTGTCTTGACATCTGGAACTGACCCGCCTAATTACCTTTCCGCACCAAGATACCAGAAGAATTACTTTCTGATGATTATAACAGTGAATCTGACGAAAGCTCAACAGGAAGTCTAGTCCGTATACAGACTAATCAACGCCAGTCAGTTCCAAAAGTTAAGACAACATAAATTATTGCCGCGAAAACCTCTGAATAATTATATGTTCATTCAGAAAACTCTTGGAGTAGATATTCTGAACACTGAAGCAGTAATAAGTAAATGCGTTTTTGTGAAATTAAGATACACTACTGTTCTAACTTCATATTGTTTAACTACAAAAAAAACATATAGGGGACACGTTGCCTGATAGATGAAGATTTATCATCAACAAATTTTTTTTTCGTTATGGTTATCATTACCTTGAACAAAAATTTTTTGTTGAGGGTTATCATTATTCTACTAAAAAGTTTGTAATAGATAAGGGCTATAAGGCTGTTACGGTTCTTGTTCATTAACTCATTAAGTCTATAATTGGATAGCTTATATTAAAAACCTCTTTCCTACTGTTATCATTAAATTACGTTTTCTAAAGCTTTTTCAGTAATGTCCTCGATATAAGAGAAACGTTGGGGTAGGTGCAATTCTAAAAGAATAAAAGAAGAATGCTTTATTTTTATTTACATTAAATCATCGCATCATAACTGTGTTTTAAAAAACTCCCGTTTCGTTAAATTATATTTTGTACACATTTGTGCAGCGTGTTTCAAAAAGAATATACGTATTACAAAGTACTATTTTATACAAACTATCAATCGCTGCGCCTTGGCTCGACTATTGGAGAAACGAATACATAGTCTAGTTTATTTAATAGCCGCTAGATGTCAGTTGTCTCTAGTTTTTCTTGGTAACCGTCATATGTTTAAAATGGCTACTCCGCAGCAGAAATCATTTTGTGTTCTCGAGTTTGCGAAGTGCAATTCCGTGATTACAGTGCAAAGATGTTTCAGGTTGAGCTAGCAGATTGATCCCCCAAATCTGTGGAACATTCGCAGATGGTATCGACAGTTTGTAACGCATCGTGTTCAGTGATGAAGCGACTTTCCATGTTAATAGTCTGGTAAACAAACACAACGTTCGAATTTGGGGTCTACAGAACCCACATGCAGTTATTGAACATGTACGAGATTTGCCTAAAATCAATTGTGCGATATCCCGATCATCTGTTTACGGCCCATTCTTCTTTGATGGAAACACGGTTAACGGTTAACAGTATCTCGCTATGTTACAAAACCGGTTGTTTCCGAGGCTGCACGAAGACAACTTCATTTTCAACAAAACGGGGCACCCCCTCACCAGAGTCGCCAAGTGCGTGAATATCTGAATGATACTATACCGAACCGTTGGATTGGTGGTCAAGGAGCTGGCGACTTAGCATGTCTTAGCTGGGCTCCATCCGTACTGCCATAACGTCAGTGACGAAGGACATGCTTGCCCGAGTATGGGAGGAATTTGAGTATCGATGTGATATTGTTCGTGTCGCTGATGGAGGTCAAATTGAACGTCTGTAGTCTGAACTTGAGAGGTTCGTAAACATGTGTGCAAAGTTTCATATTCGTATGACTTAAAGTTTAATAAATATATGCATTCGAAATACGTATATTCTTTTTGAAACACCGTGTATTTTAAGATAGCCTAGTTAAAAGAGACACGAAGGAATAAGTACTCAAAAGTATATAAATTTTTTCACTCAACTCAACTCATTTGGTCTGCATCTAAATATATTACAAAAAAATTTCCCTTATTATTATTAGTATTGAATGATAATAAATTTGAAATTCATTGCAAACAAGACAAAAATGTTTATTCGAAAAGCGTCATATCATTTAATTATAATATATTAAAGTGTCGTTCTTTTAAAATGTACCTCTTTATATCTTTAAACAAAATTTTAGATCTAAATAACAAAAATATCACAAATTAATAAAAATTCGTCTAAAAAAGAGGAACTAAATTATTCCTATAGCGTAGCGAAACTAGAAATTCCCATGAATAATAATTAAGCTGTTGTAACAATTCAATAACAAGTCGAAATGCTATCTATTAATTAAAGTTTCTTACAAAAAAGGAAGTAGAAGATCAGAATTAGATGAGATTCTCGTACAAAATTTAGTTACTTTTCAATTCTGGTCGCTTACGTCCTATAACTTTCATCTTTGAGCGAATTAGCTAAGTGATAACGCATGCTGGAGCAATAAAATTTAAAACGCAATCAACTAAACCTCATCTGTATTCATCTGTGATCGTCGCGTTCATCAGAAAGAACAGCAAAAAAAATAGAAAAAAGAGAAGGGTGGTAGGGAAAGAGGAAAAAAGAGTATATAACAAGAGGAGAACATAAATTACGTTTTTATAACGCGAAATATAACATGATACGGTCGAAAATAAAATTTCTTCGGCGTATACACACACACACACACACACACACACACACAAATATATATATATATATATATACATACACACAAATGCGGTTGACTATGCGTGATTTATGCAAACTCTTATACAGGAACCAATATGGAAAAGCTATATAGGATGCCTCGGGCCATGCCGGGATCCGCCTCTAACTCCCTTGCCTCGGCCCGACGAGCGCACCACGACTGCCGACGACTGGGGACTTTTTAAACTTTTTCGATTTACCCTTCAAGAAGTTGCGGGAATTATATTTCTCGACTTTCTTTTTTTGCACGTCGAATATAAAGTCCGATCCCCATATAACAGCAAATATTAGATCATTCCTTTTTTGGTGGAGGAGCCGGGCGAAGGGGGATCATAAAGGTCGGAAAAAATTAAAGTGAATTTTAAGTTGGGGAAAAAGTTATGAGGAGGCAAATGCGAAAACGATTTTGCGGTTGTTTTACCTGAAGAAAATAAACATGATGAAATGCCAGTAAATTATAACAATAATTATATCAACTTTGAACATATTTAAAAAAAAAGAAATACGAAATGGTCTGACAATTAGTTGCCAAAGAATTTACGTACTTTAGGTATCTTCCAAGATTTTAACACTACTAAAAATGAAATATTTAAGAAACTTGATGTAAGGAAACAATTTTTCAAGCAGTGCCCAAACAATAATTACGCTCTCGGGAATATTTTAATTGCAATTGTTCTCCAGGAAAACGTCTTAAATGAAGTGTTCCACAGAGTTCTATACTGGGGCCACTATTTACATTATATACTTAAGGCATTTATCACTGTGCCATATTTAATGATTATAGGCAAGCTTTTGACAAAATTAAGCAGAATTTAGCACTACGTTTGGACGGTACTTGCTATTGACGAACACTTGTAAACACAGACTGATTCGTTTTCGACCTTCATCATGGAGATTTCTCTTATTATTTGGGATAGCTGGCAGATTTAAATTTGACAAACTTGCTAAATTTTATGCTTGTTACAAAGCCGAAGATAAAATGAATCTGCGGCAAGTGGGCATTTGTGATATTTTTAAAAACGAAAAAAAATAATTTCATTTTCCTTCCTTTAGTATATTTACTTGGTCTTTCAGAAAAAAGCTAAGTATACATTCTTAAGCCCACTTTTAATCTTCTATCTAATGGTGTACTCGACATTTTCATGCAACATTTCGTTTCCTTCAAGACATCAACTTTCTTGTTTTTTATGAGCATCGTATTGGATTTTGACACCATTAGAAAGAGATTCTTGTTTTTTATAAGCATAATATTGGAATACCATTATTGAGAGATATTATTTCTGATTTCATCCACTCATAACATGTTAGAGGAAGTTTTTGAAATTAGGCGTCAATTTTCGAAGAATTCGTTTTAGATACGAAAACGAAACTTGAAATCACGATGGTCATGGAATTTCAAACAGGACCGTACTTCAGTCAAACACTGAAGAACTTCGAGATAGACTCCATAATGCTTTCGATGCAAACCATAGGAGAGCCATAAAAAGGATTATTCAAAATGCCAGTTTCATTTCAATTAACTACGCTGAAAATTTTTCGAAATTTTTACGAAAACACGTACTACTTTGACACTTTCTTCAGTTACTGTTTCAAATTAATTTACCTGAACATTTGTCGACACTGGCATAATTCCTGTTTTTTTGAAAAATTAGTGCCACTCAAAAGCTTGTGTTACTGATTATCTCTACAAACGAACCATTTGAAGAGTTTCCTAGTCCTTTTACCGTTTTTAAATCAGACTACTTTCACTTAAATGCGTCGTGTATTGGTTTCTAGCGAACGAAATGTTGACACTTAATAAATCAATTTAGAAAGAAGATTGGGTTTCAAAATATATAATTAAAAACATTAACGATTATGACACTTTAATGCCTAGTATAATTTTATTACACAAAAACAAATTAAATTCAGTTTTAAACGATTATATTTGGTTTTTTAGTTAGGTAGACTCAGAATCTCGGGTACTTTAAATGTATTGTAGTTACTTTAAAGCAAAATATCTCTTTTACATTTTTATGCAGACAAAAACTGGTAACAATAAATGAGGTTATGTTTAGTATATAAGTATGTGACATATCCAGATCATTTCTTATATTTGCGTATAACTGAAAATTAACAAATATTACTATTCTTTCACATTACCCGTAAAAATCGAAATTTTCGTTTAGTGTCTATCACATCGTATTTACACCAAACGAAATCGAATTTCAATATTACGTCAAGTCAATCCATATCAATGTCAAACAACAATGATTCGCGCATATGAAGCACAAATTCAAGTAAAAGAGAGACGAACGAAACAGTCTACATAGACGATACTGTGGTCGGTCCTTTGATGTTCACACAAAAACTTTTTCCCTTTCCCAGTGTGTACATGTACATGTATTTTGTTTATGTGTTATGTTTACGTTGTACAAGGTAAATTATGAAGTGTAGGGTCGACCTCCAAAATATTAATGCCGCGTCGGAGCGGAAATATTTTAGTGAAACTGTTTCGTTTTCCTGCACGAAGTTTCGCGATGTTCCGCCCTATTTTCCGAGCACTTCAGGAGAAGAAATCTCACTGGAGAAATATTTTCATGCGCCCGAGGTGTTTTAATTCTACAGTGGGCGACTAAATTTGTTATTTGGGATTAAGCCAGGGCAAGTGTGTATATATACTATGTGATAGCAGGAAGTATTGCAGAAAACGAAAATTTGTTCGCAAATAAAGATGAGTCGATTTTGTATAATAAAATAATAGAGGTTACTATTTCTAGAAGGCGGAAATTTTTGGAATAACTGACTTCATAGCCGAAGTCAGTTACCGATATACACGTAATTTATTAAAATGTAATGACTTCATTACATGTTTCCTCATTATATGTATTAGTATAGATATGCAACTATGGTTTGTATTAAATGTCGTTTTTTTCTTCTTGATGTGCGATATTTGTGAAAAAATACAAATTAACAATACAAGAAATGCGCGTTATAATACGATATATGTTTAAATGAAAGGATAGTTAATAATAATTACATACATTAAAATATTATTTCCTAACGAAACTAGGTGTCACTTACAAATCAAAGTAAAGAAAAACAAAATAGTTCTTCAACTAATAGTTACAAGAATATGTTCAAATATCCATATTAAGTGACAAATTTGTTGACTACTATGTTTCGCTCATTCACAACTCATCAGGTAGCCTAGTAAGGGCCGTATACATGCACTGTTGGTCGCATAGCAATATATGTTTCATTCATTATGATTTAAAACGATATAGTACTTTTCACCGTACTTCCACTAATCAGATAGTTTTCTTTTCTGTCCGAGAGATGGAAGTATAGTTTTTCCATTTCTTCGTTTATCGTTAAATAAATATTGGGTTGTTGGAAAAGTGATGTCTTTTTCCTGTTTTCCGTATAGTTTCATATAGGTTCTTCCGTAAGCGAGGAATTACGAAGCTCAACGAAAGGTGGCAAGACGTTATCGAAGAAAGTCGACAATCGTTTTCTTCGATAACTTTTTGGCATCACTCAACTGAAAGATAATTTCGCGAGCGTTACAACGTCTTATTCACAGAAGGACCTATATTTATCGGCGAAAAACTTTTGAAGGCACTGGTTCACAACCGCTTCTTAGTAGAACTTTACACCATGTAATGAGTTTTGAGGAGAACGATTGAAGGCGGAAGATTCTGTGAGTGTAACACATCCCACTCAAGATCTAATATTTTTTGATGGGCGATTAAAGCTGTGTGTGGTCTGAAGTCTCAAAGGAAATTATGCTGAATAAATAAATTTTGTTTTAGAGTATTGGGGCGTTTTATATTGCAGGGTTAAGTACTTAAGAATACTTTCTCGTAATTGAATTAATGCGTATACTTAGTTCCAATACTTGCAGCATTTTTCTAATTTTTGCTGTTAGTAAAACACAGTCAGTAATTTGTACTATAAATTACAGATCTTCGCAACCTCATCGTTTTTAATAGGATCTTACGTTGTAATACTTGAGTGACAATCGGCAATATTTTCTATATGAAATTAATTGCTGCATTGCTACTTTAAATAAATCTAGTTCGGCTTAAGAAAGATGCAAAGGCGCTAGAAGTCCACGTTTAGAGAAGCATTACGGAGAATGTTTGGAGAAAAGTTCAGATTAAAATAAAAGAAAAGAATAAACAAGAAGTCGGAATACCAATAAGGCTTTCACTAATATGAAATTTAACTATTCTGAAACAGATTTCAAAAATAAAAAGTTAATATTCCAGCTCTTATGGGAATAAAAATTCTAAAACAGTTACCTATTTATAAATTTGCGTGTATTTCATTCCATCATTAGATGCAAAATAAATATCCTCTAACAGTTTACAAAAAACTATAGCTTGCTACTCGGTTGTGGAATGGAAATTCGATATTCGTGATTCTTCATGCTCGCCTTCGGCCGGCGTTCGAAATTATTCACTCGCATCGAATTTCTATTCCAATCTTGTTGCAGAATATACTACTCTAGAAGCAGTTTCCAGAAAAAGATATCTATGTGGCAATAAAATCTAAAAAATAAATGCTAGTTAAATCCAGTAAAATGTTGTTTCAAAAACTCTTCAGCTGTTGCTGTGAAGAAGCAAACTTAACGAAAATACGAAGGTGTATCGAATAAAAACTTTAAAATTGCTATAAATTTTATATTCTAACAAATAAAAAAATCATACATATTATTTTTCAACGTAATCTCCCTGACGTTGAATGCAAGTATTCCACCGCCTCCGAAGTGAATAAATATCATGTTTAAAGAATTGTTTTAACCCATTCCTGCCTAATGGGTATTTAACTACCCAAGAAAGTGACGAGAGTAAAAAAATTCTAGTGACGGCAAGGTTGTCGATTTTGGTTTCAAATTTCGTTTTTATTTAAGAATAGGAATTGATTAGTCCAGAAAAAAATTAAGCGAGTAAAAATTTTTGCGTTTTGCCCATTTTTTCACAAAGGGAAAATTCCAATTTTTTCTATGTTGAAAAATGCTCAGAAAAATTGTTACTAAATAAAGAAAAATGCAAAAAACCGAAAACGTTCGCCCGTTATAGATTGCATTTTGGCATCTCTTTTCTAATGTAAAAAGATAGAAGTGGTTTGTAAACACATTTGCTAATCACACGGTGTATTATGTAAATGGGTATTTAAATACCCAACAGTTCTTAACGAGTTCCAAATAGTTATAACATTTTTTTCCACAACAAAAGGAAAAATAATATTTTGGCGAATATAAAAATTTTATTTATATTTTTTATTTATTGGTATTTAAAGTTATAAATTGTTTACATAGCTTTTGCAATTTTTGCTTTATCTGGAGCTACTCCATTATGATAGGCACGAAAACATGGAGCTGGGTGTAAATGTAACTGGCATTTCAAACACCCGTATTCGGTTTTAAACTAAAATATAATATATCAATATTTTGAATATATTGGAAAAAAATATCATACGAAAGCCTATTGGGTATTTAAATACCCATGTCCTATCTCGGACAGGAAAGGGGGTAAAAATTTTTTTTTCACTCCAAACAACTTCTGCAGTCCAGCAGGTGCATGTTTATAAATTTTGTTAAAATCGTACTATTGGATCTATGGTCAGGCATTAATGGGTTAATGGTGACTATAGCCATTCGTGCATCACAGTTTTTAACTCTTCATCACTTCTGCAATGCTTGCCTCCCACTACTTATTCGATTCGAACACATAAAAGTCACTAGAAGCAATGTTAGGTGAATGAGGGAGGTATATGAGACATTCAAATTTTACATTCTGGTTAGTTTAAACTGTCAAACGTGCTATATGCAATTAGGCATTGCTGTTACAATGCACCCTAAGTTAGAACTCCTCGGTGTTTACACTTGATTGCAAGGTGAAATTGATTTTTAAATATTTACGAACAAGAAGTCTGGTTACTGTCACTCCTCTATCCAAGTAATGTTCCAAAATTACTGCCTTTGCAGAAGAGAGTGAGCAACACTTTTCCAGAAGATGGTTAATTGCGGAAAGTTTTTGGTTTTGGAGCCATTCCTAGCTTGACGTTTTCGTCTCTGAATGGTAATAGGGAAGCCAAGCTACATCGCGTGTAACAATTTTTTTCAAAAATGCATTACCTTCAACGTGAAAACGACGCAAAAGTTCACAATGATCTTTCAATTCGGTAGACAACTGACATGGCATCCTTTTACAACTTCATTCAATTTTGAGCATAACATGAACAATATTTTGCTTTGAACTATAATCAATCTTCAAAGTTGTGATCATTTCTTTCAGACCCATACGCCTTTTTCCCTTTAAAAGGTTTTCCATTAATGCAATGTCTTTGTTCGTTACTACACGGTGAGCTTTCACTGGTGTTTGCACATTCTCCACAGAAGTTACGCCGCTTCTAAACTTTCTACACCAGTAGTACACTTGCTGCAGTGTCAAATCAAACACGAATGAATATTTTGCGTACTGTGTTGTCATTCTGCGATGAATTTTGAATGGTTTGACACCTTCACTACTTAAAAAACGCATAACAGATCGTTGTGCATGTTGAGAGTGGGACAGACACCTTTTTTTACGCTGCTGTCTTTTTCTATTATGTGAAACTCAAGTAATATTACTGCTGCATGCCAAGTCAATCATACAACTTTTCGGAACCTTATTGCGTTTTTAAGGTTTTCATTTAATACACCCTCGTATGTTAGATGTACAATTTACTCTATTAATAACTTTGCCCATAGTTCATTTACTTCAAGACTCCGGGCAATTATTTATTTATCGAACTTTCCAATTCTACGATCAACTTCTGATAATCTTCGTAACAAAGTCATTACTAATTAATGGTGTCATTTAGTGTATCAGGCTGAAAGTAAAAAGAGTAGCTTTCACGTAATCACAAAGAATGCAATAAAAGGGTAGCAATTACACATTCCCATGTTATAATTTCCTTGGTGGGTAAGTGTATTTACATTTTGGAACATGAAAAATTTTGTCTTGTGTTTTTGTTGCATGTTTGGGCTGAATTTAATTATAATAATGTACTTTTTGAGTCAAAATTAGAACCGTTACACCATCCAGCGAAAAATTAGCTAATTAGAACAAAATTCCAAGCGGAGTAATTCTAATTTAAATTAATTATTTGCCCGCGCTTCATCGTTAAAAATTACTATATTATTTATGTCGGAAAATAAAAACGGAATTCGGATTTTTGCTTTCAAAACTTAATTCGTTTTCATAGACTTAATTGATTGCACTTACATTTGAATTTGAAAAAGTAATTTTCCCAAATTTACGTCATTCTTTCTCGATCTTAAATTAAAGATTCTAATCAAATATTTGGGTCATGTACTAAAAGAAACGCGTCAAGTTGTACCACCTGGTGACATTTTAATTACTCTTGTAAATTTCCGAATGTTTTCCACTTCAAGAACATGTCTGTTTATAAATAAGTCGACCTTTCGGCGAGATAAAAATTCTTCTTTCTACTTTTTGCTGGGTATAATTTTGCTGCACGTAGATATTCGTTTTATTTAATGTCTTTGGGTGATGTATTCTTGTTAATTATATTTTTTGCTATTGCTACTAAAATGTCAAGGCCTTAACATTTCATTGAATTATAATATATAGGGTTATTCAAAAGTGAGTTACCAGTTTAAAAAGGTGTTACGGTTCATTTTTCCGCTCAGAACATATTTCTGTATTTCGTATGTTCATTAAAACCCTGCCCTTTTTGGATGAAGGAAACGCCCATGGACATAGATAAATGTGGTGTCGAAATATTTATATTTGGTTGGTATTTTTAAAATCGTTTTAGTGAAATATTCAATTATATCCTAGTTGAATTTGATAAGGTTGATATATAAACCCTTTCCACATTAACTTTTGTAATTTGTAATTACGAGGGTAGTTTGACAAGTAGTGAGAATGGAAAAGAAAGACGAATTTTTTAAATACAAAATAATTTTTATTTTTCAATATATTCTCCTAAAAGAGCCATACATTTATTCCAACGGTGCTCCAATGCCCTTATGCCATCTCTAAAATGCGATTCCGGAAGGCCTGCAAAATACTCATTTACGAAGATGATAAGCTCGTCGTTAGACGAAAATTTCTTTCCACCTAGTGCCGTTTTCAATTTTGAAAAAAAGGTGGAAGTCGGAAGGGGCTAGATCCGGCGAATAAGGCGCATGCGGTACTAGTTGGAAATGCAACTAGTGGATTTTAGATATCGCATGCTGGTATGCGAGGGAGCGTTGTCTTGGTGAAACAGAATCTTTTTCTTTGCCATTCCTGGCCGTTTAGCACGAAGCTCAACATTTAATTTTTGTAGAAGTTCTGCATAATATTGTCCGTTTATTGTGACATCTTTCTGAAGGTAATCAATGAGTAAAAAATTGATGTCATCACCTTGTTTGCCGATAAAGTGGTTTTCACTTTCTTTTGAGGTGCAGAACCACGTTCTAACCATTGTTTCGACTGTTGTTTAGTTTCTGGTGTACTGTAGTGTATCCAAGTTTCATCGCAAGTTACAAATCGCCTACAAAAATCAATCGGATTCCGCTTATAAAGGTCCAAACACTCATTGGAAATGAGTGAACTTTTGATCAGTCGTAAGCAATCGCGGCACCCATCTTGCCGAAAGCTTGGAAAGGCCCAATTCTTTCGTTAAAATGTGGTGTACGCGTTCTGTTGAAATGTTTACCATATCTGCTATCTCTCTCACTTTGAGTCGTCGATCTTGCCTAATAATATTATGGATTTTTATAATCACTTCCTTAGAAGTCACGATTTATTTAAATATCGGAATGTAAACATATAAATAGGCAACCTAAATTACAGTGCATTTGTTCTACTAATTAGAGCGCCACCTATGTGTCATTCTCACTACTTGTCAAACTATCCTCGTATTGTACGGTATTTGTGTTGAAAACATAAATTTGGAATGTGATAGAATCAATTGTTTTTCAGAGTGCGTAAAATTAACACGTATTTCATTCAAATATTTATAAGTATTTGCCGTGTACTATAACTTAAATAATAATAAAAATTTAAAAATTTTTCAATGTAATATTGTTGTATGTAGACTATATAATAAACTTAATTATTACTGTAATCTCTGATCCACTATTAGGTTTGTATCTGCTTCCTTAGTTTAAATAGGACTGCAAATTTTTATGGATGTTTCGAAATACATATTCTATGACAGTAGATTGACCTTGTGTTAGAAAATTGTTTTCAATTTGATAATAAATAAGATAAAATTAAATTTTGTGTACAAGTATAAAGAGATTTCCAAACATATAATTTATAAACTATGAAACATATGAGAAATACATAAAAAGTTCGCATTTTATATACCAACATTTTACAACATACGATATATTTCACTATTCTTATCTGTTAGTAAATATTTAGTCGTCAAAAAAATCTATACAGAAACGTCTGTACTGCTGTTCGGAACATATGGCAATAATTGTAAAAGTTAACGATTGTTCTTTATTTAACTGCTTTTTATTGTATACAAAAAAGAGGAGCAAGAGAAAAACATTAGATCGTCAAATTTTTATGTTTGCATGTTCAAAAAAATCCAAAGGAATCTAATTTGGTTCCTTTGTTTCTGCTAAAAATAAAAGTGTAAAATATAAATTGTTTGGCGTTCTGATATCAGTATTTTCTGAGAATAAATTAAAAAAGGAAAATATTACGGAATAAAAGAATTCATTTTGGCAGTACTTTTGTTATGATCCCACATTCTTATTATTAAGTTCGATGAATGAAAAAGATATTTTTGGAATTTTGAATAAATATTAATCTTTGTACATACGTATATGGTGCAGAAACGTTTTTCGGGATTATAAACAAATCAACGATAATCAGTTGTCTAAGCCTGGGCATGTAATGGCCTTTAGCCTTTTTGTCCTCCTTGGGTACGGGATCTTTATAAAACATATGACATTAGACACAGGTGTCGCATACAATAAAAGAAAACGAATAAACTTGTAAACCGGACAAAATATAAAATAAATAAACGCATAATAGAAACGACTTGCGGATTGATCATCTGAGGAAGTCGGGAAGCAAAATCAAACGAAAAAAAAAGAAACTTGCAGAACGCCACGCATCATCAGTTAGCGCCTTTAGCCTGACGCACCAGATGGCTAGATTCTGAAGATCCACAGTTCACTCAGTAGAGGGTTTTCCAAACTCTTAACCCTCGACCAGGTTCTCACAGAAAGATACTGTAGGAACCGTTCAATTGATATAAGATTTAAGTCTCGTCTCAGTAGGGTGTTTTCGGCTAAACTAGGATGCGTCAGGTATCATGCGCAATATCCTATTTTACAAAACTTGAAGATATTCCGGTTCACCGCCTTGCACTTCTCCTCATTCAGTCTCATTCTCTATCACCAATCAGTCGGGGAAATTATCCGAGGCCCTCTGGAGCCTTCGAGGGAATCATATCCTCGTCTCTCTATGACGTGTAAAACGCGGTATAGTTGCACATAAGACAATCTGACAGGTAGTCTCCCTAAGTATGTCGCTCAGAGAGACGAAAAAGAGATTACATCCCTGCCGCAATCGACCTCATAAAAGACTTCACCTCCCCGCAGCACACATAAAAATAAAATGTGAGTTCAACATGCGCACTAGCGTAAAATTGCAAGTTCATTCGGATCATTTTCTGTAGTGTCCTTGGTTCCATACCACGTCAAAATTGACGTGGTATGGAAGTGAATATGGCATAAAGGATTGCCTCCGACGACTCTCTTCACTCAAAAGAAGCTCTGACCTACTCTGCTAGACGACAGGCAGAATGACCTTCGCGAAAAACAAATTGTATAGGTAGAAGAACGTTTACCTCTATAATTATGTGCCTCAATCTATCCAATAGAACCGCCTCAGCCAATAGAAGAACGATAATATAAAACTACTTGAAGTGTAAAAATATAAACTCGATGTCATTTTGAAACAAAAAAACAAAAACTAACGACATGAAAGTATTTTTGGATGTAAAACTGTAGATATATTTATAAATTAGTGTTCATGAATAGATTGTTACATTTGAGACTAAAAAAAGTGAATAATTTTTATTATTGTTATATTATTTAGGTATAGAATAGAATGGAAAACGAGTGTGTGGTATACAAAGAGTTTTATTTGATTTAAAACAAATTTTAATGCTTATATTTTTGCAAATTACTTCAAAAGTTTCCATCAAATGCAAAAACAGTTAACGACAATGTATAGTAAAACATGTTCCTAAAGGAGAAAAAAGCTAAAATATTAAACAAGACGTCGAGAATTAGGCACCATAGTCGCTTTATAATTACGCATTTGAAAAACTGAGATCAGTTTCAAATTACTGTAATGGGCTACAACTGTTTGCCACATATGCACTAATCTAAATTTCTAGTTTGATATAAATTTGTAAAAACCTTAAAACTAGTTTCATGTCCGAATTTTATTTTTGGAAATAAAGAAACAATGTTGTCTTGCAAATGTTGCCACTATTAGATACATGGAATCATCTAATGTCCCGCAGGGTTCTAATTTAGGCCCTGGCATTATAAATAGAATCGTTAGGTGGATCAGAATGGTGACGTGACTGCCACTATGGATCGACCGCCTATTATTACCCAAGAGTTACTTTCAGGTGTTCATTTTAGCACAGCTTGAGTAGCGCTAAGGACGACAAACCGCTATTGTATTCGAAACAGTACAGGATTCGGGCACGGGATATTTGGTCGTGAAATCTAGTTATATTTTGATTAAACTAAAACGATTTTATTTTATAAAAATTATTCCAAAACTAAATGAGAAACTAAATCGAAGGCAATCAATTAATCTTTCGCTAAATCAAAACTAAATTTTAATAAAATGGTAACAGCAAAATGGAAAAGGCATGTTATACTTAACCACAACCGTGCGTGCATAAAAATAATAAATACTATAAAATTTTAAAAAAATTAGTTCCGAAATATCTGATTGTGTATTTTTCTCGTACAATTCATTATTCAACCAGAAGATAGATAGTAATATGTGTCCATCGAATTATACATAAATCAAAAATAAATGGAGTAGGTAAACGCCTGCAAATAATTAAGAACTAATAGCCGCGCTGAAGCGTGCCAGAAAAAACAAACTCGAGAATGTCATATAGTTAACTATGGTACACCGTAATAAAATTATGTGCGAAATTTATGGGATAATTTATAACTGTCAGTGATATACAACAGTCACATACGGGGATATAAAAAATACGTTTCGCTTTAAATAAGTCGCCGTAAATATGGAAATGTAAAGTGTTTGTAGTATGATTAACATCTTGATACGGTGGTGTATATTTTAAAATAATAAAGTAATTAAAATTATTTATCGTTTTATAATTCGCTTCGTTTCTTTCTGTTTTCCAAGAGTCCAATAAAATTCGATAGTGGAGCTTGAAGTTTGTGTTTTATCACGTATACGTTTTTATTTTAGGTCCTAGATTAATGTTCTTTTGCTATAAAATTATTACTATTATGTCTACAGGACATATGTTTCTCCGCTATGTTTAATGACAGAAACATACATAAACTGTGAAAATATTGGAAACTTACACATTGTACACAAATTACACTCTCAGCATCTAAGAAATGCGAGGAAATAATGCATTTATGCAAGGGTAGCCGTTTATATTTCGGGAACTGGCAACACGATGCAATCTGATGATTGCATCGTGAAGTTTGTCATTTTTCACAATATATTTACCTTGACGGTTTTATTATCGGGTCGCTATTTCTATTGTTGACAGTAACAAAGCGAAAAAATGGAATTAACTCGCGAACATTTTCGTGTACTTATGGGGTGGATTATCTCAACAAAAATGCATCGATTAGCTGAATTCTTTATATGGTGACAAAGCACCAACGAAAACAAAAGTATGTCATTGGTATAGTGAATTCAAACTTAAACGGCGTTCTTTGGACGATGAATTTCGTGAAGCTATGTTCATGAAGGTTACCACATAATTTGACAACCGCTCAAAAAAGGACTCGCGGCGATTGGTGTCAAGAAATGCACCAAAAATACAATGGCGATGTTTCAAAGAACATTTATAAAGTCGCCACAGGTGATGAATCTTGGAACCATACTTATGACCCCGATAGTAAACAGCAGTTGACTTTGTGGGTATTCCAAGATGAGCTAAAACCAACAAAAGTTGTTCGCGCTCGAAGCACATCAAAACAAATGGTCGCCTGTTTTTTCGGAAAAACCAATCACATTGCAACCGTGCCTTTAGAGAGTTGTAGAACGGTCAATTCCGAATGGTACACAACTATTTGTTTACCAAAAGTTTTTGAAGAAATAAGGAAAACAAACCGAAAACGACATATCATTCTCCACCATGGCAATGACAGCTCTTGCAGGTCGGTTCAAACAATTGAATATTTGACCGGGCAAAACATTGAATTGATGAGCCATCCGCCGTACAGCCCTGATCTAGCACCCTGTAATTTCTTTTTGTTCCTACACGTGAAGAATAACCGTTGACCAGGGGGTCAACGGTTTTCTATGCCGGAAGAGGCAGTTGGGGCATTCAAAACTCATATTTTGAAGATATCGCCTTTACAGTGGCAGCAATGATTTTCGGATTGGTTTAAACGAATGCAAAAGTGCATTGCCTTTCAAGGAGAATATTTTGAAAAGCAATAAAACGATTTTCGATAATAAAAATTTTTTTTGTTTGCTATTCTCGAAATATAAACGGCTACTCTCGTATTATAATTATAACATTATAATACTGACAGTAGGTACATATTGACGGTATTTATTCAGCAACTCCAAAGTCAGTATAACATCTTGTTTCGTCGTCTCTATCGACTACTAGCAAAATAAAACGTACTCCCACCGTACTAATCTTTTCACCTTATTATATCAGTTAAGTTCATTCTTTTCCAAATATTTACTTCCCCAAATATAATATCAGTTATGAAAAGCAATTCATAAAATTTAAATTTCACAATTCAGTCGTAGTTTCGATGTAAATTTTATACACACAAAATAGCAGTAAGTTGCTAACATATCGCGGAGGGGACATTCCTCCTTACCCAACAAGACATTTGTGATTATTTGATATTTAGTTATATACATTTGCATTTGACAATTTCACGGTTTATGACCTTTGAATTTAATATGAAATTTCAATTGACCACTCTTGAAAAACTAAACTGTACTAGATGAAAACAGTGAGTTTTATTTATAATCTATAAACGTACTGCAACGGTAAATTGAAAAAATCGTATTTTTAGTTCTACGTTTTTAAATTACTCTTACTCGACTTTTTCTAGAAACACAAGTAAAAGAATATTGTAATATTATATAAAATTTTTCCACTTATGAGTAAAATAAAATCATTATTGAGTAAATAGTATTTTTCAATTTTTACTCTACCAGTAAACTACCTTTTGTGGAAAAATTTTTTTGATTTTTTCCACAAAAACGAATAATAGAAATTCATAACAATATCTGTGGACTATTTATAAAATTTAAATAAAATCATTATACCCGTTTTTGAATAAATCGTTCTTTTTTAATTTTATGCCTTTGTCAGTTTTATTTTAAGGGATGAATGGCAATATATTGTAGTATTATATACGGTTTATTTATTTACTAAATTTAAACAAAATCGTTAGTCTTTTTTAAGAAAATCGTACTTATTTTTTAAACTTATCCTACTAGTAAACAACTTTTTTGAAGCTTTTTCTACAAAAACGAATGACGGAATATCATAACCATATCTATGGACTATTTAATTTTAGCCTTATTTATGATATATTTATTTATACAATTTAAATAAAATCATATTTTTCAGTTTTATCCCACGAATAAAACATCTTTTCTCACAATTTTTTTTTCGACCAACAGTAAACTACCCTTATTTTTGAGAGCAAACTAAACAAAAAAGCACCTTCTTACAATTTTCTAAAATACTTAGATTTAAAATTTAGAAAACCAGAATTGCGAATTTTCGTAACGTAGATCCTTAGATAAGTTTAAATCCGTCTAAATTCAGATTTTAAGAATAAAATACTTGCTTCTCTGTTAATGTCGCTCGAAATTTAAAAAAATCAAGACTTCGTATTCATAATTACCTCTAAAACTTATTTTCTAACTATAGGATACTAATTTGTTTACATTTACTTCTCCATTATAAAGATATTTTATAAAAATATTATTATTATATTTGTTTTTCTTTTAATAATTTCCTTTCCTATAAAATGTTTCTAATTCTTTCATTGTAAATATTGCAATTGAATTGTGATTACATTTCTTTGGGCATTAATGTCAATTGTATAGGCTGCCGAATAACTTGAACAATACTATATTATGTACATGGAATCATACGTATGAAATACATAATAGACCTAGTTTAGGAAAGATAAATGATAGTAATACGTACACAATAAATTTCCTATCTTTTTAAACAAAACAACATTCTCAAATCTGTGTAATATAAATAAAGATTCTAGAACAGTTTTAACACGTCATAGTAATAATATAGAAGAAGTAGCGAAAATATAACTTTTGAAATGCCAATTTATACCAAACCTAAACAAACTTTTTTAGTATTAATTATAATACATTTTTTTTGTAAAGTATATCAGTGAATTTAGATGCAGAGCTTTAGAATCGAATCAGTTGCAACATTTTTATGGGGTTAAAAAGAAAAAATATTTATTTTTCTAATAACTACAGTTATATTTTAACTAATTTTATATTAATTTAGACGATCAAACGTTTCACGGAAAGAACGCACTCAGATTTCTTTAAATATAAATACAAAAATTTTCTGATTCCCCAATTTTAAAATATATTATTGCTATTTGTCTTTCACTCACGTATACTAAATAATCATCCTGGCTATAATCAAAAGTATATTTAATATTTCTGTTTTTAAACAGACGTAATTTTGAAATTGCTAAAATTAATAACGGATGACATGTCATCTGCAAGATGTCTTGAATGAGGAGATAGTTCTTCGAGGAAAAGCATTGGACAAGAATATAAACAACATAACTAACTGTAAGATAACTAAAATAACATTTTTATAATATTTATAAATTCTAAGCATCGAATAGAAGGAAATGAAGAACTACACAGTTTTTAATTTCCATTTTATGTATGTGACTTTCAAAAAACAATATTTTTACGTATTTCCATATGCGTATTTCAAAGACAATATTTTTATGTTCTGCGATGACTCCTTCATGTAATTTAAAAAAATATATTTGGCAACTTTTTTCCTTATCAACGGAAATAAATTCGTTTAATTTTGAAAATATTTGTCGTCTAATTAAGAAAATCAGGAAAACAAAAGCGAATGGGATCTAATAACTTTAAAAGTTTCTGCTCTGAATCGAATCAAAGTTTTTAGGAATTGTGTGGTGTTACTTTAAAGTTTGAATTGTTGTATTTGTTTCTTAATGTGTACATCTAAATGATAACATAATTAAAATTGTAAAGGGGCAAAATTTGGCTTGCAGAAATGATAAGAGAACTGCAAAGAATGTAGTAATTAGCATTTATTAAATTCTACACGAATTCTTCAAGGTGTACCGATATTTTTATTTAGTACCTATCCTGTATTATTTAAATTTATGTACTTTGAACATAATCACTATTTTTAAAATTTAAAGTAATCTTACCTCGATTAATTTTTTACAATTAAAACCTTTACGCGAAAAATAAAGCATTAGGAACGACACGTTTTGTATTTAGAAAATGATATCACAATTGGAATATTGGATATTATTAATCAAATTTATATATTATTGAAATGATAATTTGAAAAAAGAATAGATTAGAAATTTATCAGAGAAAGTAAATATTTTAAAATATTGCGTTTCTAATAGTATTAATCATAAACTTTTTTTAAACTCCTTTCCGTCGGTTTACTCAAAATTGGGAACCCGAATGTTTTCACACACTTGACGTTAGGTAGCGAAAACCTCGTGGCCGACGTCACGTGATCGCATACTTCGATGTTCCGTCCGTACGCGGACGCGAAAAACAGACGACTGACCATCCATCTCGCGGCGACCGAGTCGGATCCGTGGACGGCGAGCGTCACGACGCGTGCCTCCAGATGTAGACGGTGCGCGCGCAAAAGCACACCAGTCGCCGAATACGAGAACACTGTTTCCGGCCAGGAATTCGTTAGAATTGCCGCCGTCGGCCGATTTCCACGCGTTTTCCATTCCAAAGTTCGGAGTTCCCGTTGCCGTTGCACACAAATTATAGCATACAGACTTGTGAAACAACTTATTTGAGACATTTTACCGCTTTCCTCGAAATTCTGCTTGTTATACACATTTAGAAAAAAAATCTGCAACTGTTCATAAAATCTATAGTAATCTAACAATATTTATTTATCCCAACAGACACAAGTTCAAGAGGATATATAATAATGATAATAAGAGGAGTTGTAAACTTAAGTATTATACAAGGATAGGCAGGCATATTTTTAGACCGAACTAGAAGATGGCACTGCATACGCGTGTTGATTACTTGTCTTGTAAGCACCCGTATTCAGACAACTGTTGTCAAATTTTCAAGCAGATTGTGCGTTAACACGTACCATTACTATCGACCGGAGTAACCAATTCATGTATTTCCTTAAACATGAATAAAGACTACTTTTGTGCGGTGACAAAGCATTTCATTTTGAAACGTTTTATGCTCAACAAATAAAAAGAGTTAGGCGGAGTTCATGGTGAATCTTTTCTTTCGTATATAACACATGGAAGGTGGCTTACTGAGTTTGAACGCTGTAAAACAAGCTTATCACCACGTTCTGGCAGACCAAAAACAGCTACCAATGAAAAAACTATTAGAGAAATCTATGAAATCATTATGAATGATCCAAGAGTAAAATCGAGAGATAGGAGAGGAAGTAGAGTAGTATATTGCATCTTTCATCACAATTTGGACATGAGAAAGTTTAGAGTTAGATGGGTGCCACGTCAATTGATATTCCACCAATAGTTAGCGAGAATTATCATTAAGCAACAATGTCTAAACATCTTCAAACGTAATTAAAAGCGACATTTTGTAACTGTCGATGAAATGTGATTTATCACTACACTCTGGGGAGCAAAGAGCAATCAAAGCAGTGGACAAGACGTAGTGAGCCGACTCCGTAGGAGGTCAAGACGATTCCGTATTCGCTTCCGTCAGATTTTGTTCTGTTCTTAAACTTGAACAATCAGTTTTTTGGAAAGAAATTCTGATCGAATATTGAAATAGTTTTCCAAGACATACCCATACTCGCAAATCGTTGTGTGCATTGCAAAAAAGTTATTGAAATTGGTTTTAAATTGGTCGACCACCTATTCTTAAAATTTAGCACCGACAGATTATACTTGGTTCTCAAAATTTAAAACATTTGAAGAATATAAAAGGTTTTCGACAAACGACGAAGCCATATGCACCGTTTTCAGACCAAAACAAAGAATTCTTTAAAGAATAGAATCACTTCATGGACATTCTGCTAAATATGTAAGCCTAAAATGAGACTATGTTGAATAGATATTATTTTGTTTTGAAATATTGTGGCGTTTTACATGATAGGTCAAGTACTTATCAATACCACCCCGTATAGGAAATACAAATTTTATTTTATTTTGCAAAAAATTACATATCGCTGTTAATATCGCAAGCTTTAATGGGGTAGAATGAATATTGCACATACTAGAAATTTTGTTACAAGTAATTACAGTATATGATGAAAATAATTGATCTCAGTGTTTTCGCTCGAAGACAGTGAAAGGTAATATCGTATCGAAAATGAGCTATTAATTTTATTCTTCAAAAATTTGTATAGTAACTATATATTATCTATAGACTTGCTACATTTTGAGTGCGTAGATGACTTGGTTCATGCTTGTCGTTCTCGCTTGTCTTTAATATGGAAAGTGTTTCACAACTTCTCATACATTCTTTTCTATTTCCTTCTGTTTTTGGATTTTATTCTGCAGATTTTTCATATTGTCGTTACTAGCAGTCCGCCCGATTAGGGACCCGTTTGACTAAGTAAGGTTAAATACAAAGGCGTTATTGCTGGTGCCTTTAATGGAACGCTAACTACTGTGTTTCCCTGCGGACGTGAAACTCTCGGCATCTTACAACTTTGGGTTTAGCGCAGGTTTCTCCGCAGCTCTAATTCCCGTACTCACACACTAGTTATGAGGTCTTGAAAGGAAATTTTGTCGTAACTAATGCATAAGTAAGGGACTTTAAACAGTTACGTTGGAGGAAGAGTTTCTGATAACGCAACCCAATACTTTTCGTTCTGATGATATCACTTTCAACAAATATTCGTCAAATGTAAGCTTAAGATCGTGTGAAGAAGAATCGTCTAAAATATAACCGAATTTAAGGTTGGAACTTTTCGAATTTTCAAGTTTTCAGATTTAAAATAAATATTAATTGGTTTATATATTTACATAATATTTGACCCAAAATTTAACTTAAAAATAGCACATCTTTCCATATCCAGCAACAATTCGTCTATAAATTAGTCTCGGAGCTTTGATTTTTTTGACACTAAGATGCTCGACCTCAATTTTATTCATTTCATTTACAAGTAGATCTTTCTAAATCTCTATAAATGCCACGACTTAGAGCATGAACATCAAAATGTTATTTTAGAAGTATATTTAGTCTTGAAAATTGTGGATGCTTTAAATTCTCTGTGATGGGACAAAAGTATAACTAAAAACTGAAAAAGGATGGGACAAGTAATGGTAGAAACTGTTTTACAGTAGTGACCTGTGGGACTTAAATTTGAAGATAAAAGGAAAGGCTTCACAAAGTATGTTGTTCTTAAGAAGAAGTTATAGAATATTTAGAAGAGAAAAAAATAGTATAATAATAAATAAGAACAACGAATGTTGATCACAGTAACAATAACACAGAGAATAGAAAAACCTATTTTGAAATAGTTCAGTCATCTTCTAGGACAACGAAATGTCTTGGATTCAGGGCGTTAGAACGGGAATAAGAAAAAGGAATTTGGAGGAGTATTTGGTCTGAGACCGTAGGGACATGGAGGTTAGAAGTAGGAAAACGATCGTTTACTATTTTCGAGGTCTCTTTATTTAACAAACTTAGAAAGTAGATATTTTATATTTTAATTAGATTATTACAAAAGTTCTCACTAGCGAGATAGACGCGTTCTCGCTTCGTCGTTCAATACATTCTTGTGTTGCGGACGAGAGAGGGAGGCAATGTTTATTCATAATTTTTGTGTATCGAAAAGATACGATAAAGTCTACGAAGGAATCGTTCGTTAATAACACAAGTCTACCTGACGATGAGTGAATTCTCGGAAACATATGAAGTAGACAGGGTGTTATTAACATTAGAATGATTCCTTTTAACATTCATTTATGCGACAAATCGCCGAGGTGGCAAGCGTTTGTCTAGAAACCCGCTGGGAACTTTGTTCTCGATCAGCGAGATAGACGCGTTCTCGTGTTGTCATTCCATATTTTCTTGTGTTGGACGAGAGAGGGAGGCAATGTTTATTTACAAAAGTTCATCTTTAAAAATTATAAATGTAGTGAAAACCTGGATTCCGATGAAGATGTGTGCAGCTTAAATTACTTATAAGCGAAGCTGTTAGTGTCACATAAAATGTTCAGGAGTCATTTCGAAGTTGAATTTGAACACAGCGCTAAATATTTTCCAAGAGAATGGAATAGGTTTACATACTATTATATTATACATATATTATACTATTTCGTTAAGCAATTACGTTCAAAATTCCCGACGATTAAATTCACGATAGGAAAAGAAAACAATGACAGCTTACTTTTTTTAGATACGCTAATAATTAGAAATAACAACGGTTTACCATGGTGGACTCAAATCGAAGCATACAACAAAAAATGTTTTCTTTCAACTTTGTTATTCATCGTTAGCAAAGAAACGGCCCAGAAACACTATAAAATCTCTTATAGGAAGTCCAAAAGATAAAGTCGAGTTCAATTAGAAATCCGGGATATATGAAATAAATTCTCGGTATTGTCACAAGAAATACGTCGATCAAATTAAACATGCAATAGGAACCTGGTATAAAGAACATATCTGGCCTATTAAGTTTAATTGGCATGAGAAAGCCAGTTTAGCTAAACATGTGTCAGAAAATAATCATAGTAGAACCGCGGATTGTCTACATTTAATCAATAATATAAACAATTACCATGAATTAGACAGTTATGAAAGCACCTTTAGAAAGATATAAACTGTGTGGTCAATGCGGAATGGGGTCCGATACCATATTCTGGCCTCTATGAATTCCTGGAAGACACAATCATTAACAAAGTCCATAAGTGTTAGTTTTTAAGACTGAGTAATATCAGCTTACAGATGTCTAGTGAACGTCAATGTGTGTTTTGGTTTTAGCGGGTAAGTGTGTTTTTTGTGAGTAAGCGTTACTGCGAATCCAGGTGCGACACTCAGCTGAGGATGACGACTTGGACGAATGGAATAAAAATGATAATCTATGCAAAGTCTCATTATTGATGGTTAAGTGTGGATAGCTTTTAGGTTAGTCTAAATAACGACAATTCTCATTAAATAAAAAAAAGCATCATCTTATTTCCTTCCTTCTTTCTTCAATGAATTTCATAAAACTCTCAAAGCGAACTTGATTAATTGATTGACAAAGACACGAACAAGATGCGTCGGCGATTTTCTTTAAAACGAAGTTTTCAGGGCGCAGCGAGAGCTAAAGATGTAGACGATAGGGGGGAACAGGAAGTCGTTACATGATAAATTTATCAAAATTTCCCTTGAACTGCGCACACATAACCTGTATACATACACGTATATAACGAGATTTCACGACAATAGTTGTTGAAATTTATCACGAACCGTAATTCACACTCACCCCATGCTATGTAAAGATATCTGGCGTACAGCTTTCTGTACTGTACAGAAGGAGGGCGTTGTGTGTTAGTTTTGCACATTATGCTTTACGTTCGAGGCTGTATATCAACCGGAAAGAGATAACGGACAATAGGGTAGTGGTAATTAGCATATCGCCTGTCAAAGTATGTCGCTGTATCACGATTTTTTTTATATTCGTTACGTGCGAGTGGAAGCAAAAAACATTGTATAGATTCACATTAACGTTTTATGTTTTATTTTGCTAAAATGTACTTATATGGAGTATGTATTATATTTCTTTATTATTTATATGAAAATATCATAAAGTTCGACAAAAGAACGGGGAAATTTGCGGTACTTTATAGAAAAAACGGAAAAACAAACGCTGTAATGGCGTACAAAAACATATTAAAATAAAATTGTATAAGAAAAAATTGTATAAGAAAAGAATTTCGAGAAATTTCGCTAACCGAGTGAAAAGAAATTTAGTAAAATTTTATATTGAAAGTATAAAAACAAGTCCAAATTCTCGGTTTTTGAAATTTGAAGACAAATTGAAATTTTCCATACTGTTTAACTTACATCGTGAACTTTATTATATCAGAGGATAATCTAGAGATGTGCCGCAAAATGGAAACTAAATCTGATAGCCGACTGTAATGAATTACTAAAGTATAGGTAGTAGCCGTATATTCTGAGAAAGTCTCTCCTGTATTTTCAATTTTATTCTTCCACCTTTCCTAATACACTACCGGTCATATTTATTTGCCTATCCCAATTTTATGTGTTTCCTGAAATACGGATTATCTTTTGAAAAATCTGTATTATAATTATTCAACAATATTATTAGTGGAAGTAATTCCATATGAATTTCTACGAAAATCTTAAATTGTTTATGATATATCGTAAAGGTGTCATAAATTGGAAAAATACCATAAATATTATGTAGGCTAATCCCTACAGTATTAACAGTTTTACCTGCATTTCCGAAAGGTATTACCAATATTGTATTATTGTACTAACTAATTACAATATTAGGATGTGTTATTCAAAAAGGAAAATAAATTTTATATGTCATCGTTCATCTTTTGTTGCGAAAACAGTGAAATAGAGCTATTGCGAATATTTTAATGCAATGCCGAAGACAAAGGAATTATCTGTTGAAGTGCGTGCTATGATAATTGCTTATCATCGTACGGGTAAAAGTAATCGCGAAATTGCAAAAGAATTACGATTAAATAGCAGAACCGTTGATTATAACGTTAAAAAATTTGGAGAAAGTGGTACATTTTCCAACAAAAGATCTGGACGACGCAAAGCGACGACATCTGCAGATGACCGGCATCTAATACCGATAAGTAGACGCGATAGACGAAAAACAGCACCAGAAATTGCTGCTGAAATGAATAGAGCGCGTGCTAAACCAATTAGTGTGTCCACGGTACAGAGAAGGTTAAGGCAAGCGGGTTTATACGGAAGAATTGTTTGCGAAAACCACTACTACGAAAGCAAAACAAGATAAAACGACTAAATTGGGCTAAAGAACATAAGAATTGGACGATTGATCAGTGGAATAATGTGTTGTGGACAGACGAATCGAAGTTTGAACTTTTCGGTAGTAAAAGGCGAATATTCGTAAGACGATTCGCAGGAAAAAGAGTACTGCCAGAATGTATTGCGCCTACCGTAAAACATGGAGGAGGTTCAGTAATGATTTGGGAGTGTTTTGGTGGAAGATCTGTAAGCGATCTCGTCAAAATTGAGGGAATCCTAAGAAAAGAAGCCTACAAGGACATTTTAGAAAATAACGCTGTTCCTTCAGGACTAACGATTCTTGGCGAAAACTTTGTATTTCAACAGGACAACAATCCGAAACACACTTCTAGATTGTGTGGCAATTACTTGCGTCAACTAGAAGAAGGGAAAGTCTCTATAATGGTATGGCCAGCTCAAAGTCCTGATCTAAACCCAATAGAGCTTCTTTTGGAAGAATTGGACCGGAAGGTTCGAGAGCGTGCTCTATCATCCACCACTGTACTGTGGGAACAACTTCAAGAAGCCTGGGCACAAATTACCGAAGATACACTGCAAAAATTAATTGAAAGGATGCCGCGGTTATGTACCGCAATTATCAAAAATAAAGGTAGGCACATTGATGAGAGCAAAATTTAATAATAATTAATGATAAAGTTTTTATATAAGGAAAATGTAACTATTTTATGTTTATTTTACACTATTGTATTGGTACAATAAATAAATTTTCAGTACACATTTGATAGTTTAATAATTTTGGCTAAAACTAAGGGTGGGCAAATAAATATGACCGATAGTGTATATGGGACAGTAGCGCTATATAAAAAGGATTATGTTTGGAAGTGAGTATGGTCTATCAATATTCCAATTAATTTTGCTAAACTATTTGAGTCGTCATATATTATAATAGTAGATCAATATCAAAATTAAAACTATACTTTCAACAGGTCGACATAGCTTTATATCTGGAAGACTACTAGTACTAATTTAAAAGAAATAACTTAATTCGTGCGTTTGGATAATCGTCGTCAAGTTGACGTTATTTATAGCCGGTTGACAGTATCGATGATTCTTTACTTTTATATAAACTGAACAATTTTTTGGTTGGTCTACTCAATCTTATTGCAACGTATCTTCGTTATTTATATAGATGTGTATATTAAAATGGATTTTAGTCTGTATATTTTACCTTGATTTCAGATCGCAGATGGTAGATATATTATAGATGAACATGATGCACTGGCTTATGCGAGCGATTTAAAAGTATGTACCCATATGTAAAAGTATAAAAATAAATACTGAAGCCGACCACATTATATTGCAAACTAAATTGAAAAGCGTGACCGTTATTTGATTTATTTTTGAAAAGGGAATCGGAAGGTACAACCAAATTACTAAAAAAATCTCTCATTAATACATAAAGATAGCAACGAAAGCTGCAGTTACTTACAAAATTCGCTCATTGACTCGGTTATTTATTTGCAAAATTACCTCTTTGCCAATGAGCAGGGAAGATGCTTAGCCATGCGGTAAACTCATTGCACCGTTATTGCATACTGATTATTCCTTGTTAAAGTAGTCAAACTAAATGATACGAGGTCCTAAATTAACAATTACGCTTACTTTTAAAGTTGTTCTATGGAATCCTTGGCTGAAACTGAAACTATTGAACCGAGGACGAAATACAGTATGAGAGAAATCTTAAAAAATGTGTTTCTAATTCCATTTTACGATCTAAAATAGTGCAGAACATAAAATTTATAATGCGGAATTAATTCAATTCGATTTCAATTGGTTCTAAATATTTTATTTTTGCAATCATATGCAACTGGCTTTGCTAAAGCACTCAACTGAAGTACTGTAGTACTTTTCATTCTTTCTTGCATGAATCAAAAGATAAAATAAAACAAGATACTCTAATATTACCTTGTAATGTAGGAAATAAAAACAATAAAAGGAAAGACTAATCATGCTGTCTCACTACATTATCATGTATGAGCAAAGCAGTCCACGAAATTACAAATTTTACAAAAGACCGAGTAGAAAGAATAGTTAGCTACTTTGCAAGAAAACAGAGGTTTATAGAAAATGTAGAAGCAGTGACAGGGTAGTCGATGTAATGAAAAAAAGAAAAGGTGCATTAAGACATCTATAGATTCAATAAATTGTACAGATTCAGTCAAATTATTGTAGGAACAAAGGAGCACGAGGGTTTATTTGACGTGCGATTTAAATTTTAATAAGCTTTTAATCCAATATATTCAGAGGTTTCTTGATTCTTTGATTGTAAAACTTGGTTGCTTTAAAAAAATATGTAAATGCAAACTAGAACATTCCTTTTGGAACTTTAGTAACCGACTGTCGTTTTACTTATCTATGAATGAACACCTACAGATCGCAACTTCTACAGAAATACGACAAAAATTGATGTACTTAAATTATTAACAAATCCAGAAGAAGAAGCATCAACTTTTTCACTTGACTGCAAAAAAAATTGGTATTGTTGTCTCCAATCTGCTCGAGTTACTTATTTTAGCCAGCAGATAAAAATTATTATAACCTTACAGTAGTTTATGAAGTGTTTAAAACACAGTTAAATCAGCAAAACGTTTTTCCCTATGTATGAACTGAAATTGTCCAAAATATTTTAATATAACAGCATCGGCAGTACGATATGCAATTAAAAAAGTAATCCTTCCATAAGAAAGATATGTTTGTTCGTTAATGGCTGTGGCAGACGAAATAAAAATATTATTAAAAACTTAAAGTATTTCTTCATAATTCTTCTATGTTTAGTTTTATTAATTTCACATATGCATATTTTCTTATGTGTATTTTGTTGATTTATTCTAATGTATATACCTAAAATACTAACGATATATTCAACCGAACAGGTCTGTAGCATTATTGCGTGACGCTGTTGCCTGCAACGTTCCCCGTACGTGTGTCCGTCAATACATATTTTACCGTTGCGAACACGCAATACTCATCGTTGTTCAGTCAAATTCGGCAGTAACGCGACCATTTGACTGTTTCAAACCGCGAACATTGTTTTTTCTCCCTTACTTCGCAGTATATAAACACAATACACAATGGCAGACAGTTCCCCTTACACAAGAGGTCTGTAGTTAAAGCATTGATAGAAAGCGAGTCGAACCGACATTTTTAATAGAACGACTTGGGGGATCGTGAGTCGAAGGATCATCTTCTATGGCTAAGACCGACATTATCATGCTGCTTTTTCCTACCTGATTGTTCGTGCTCTAATCGCCTGTTAAAACTGATTATGCGAAGAGGATCCATAATCCGAGACTATTCAGAAACAGATCCTTGTTAATCGTATACGTTAACAATAGATACATATGTACACACTACGTATGTTATCATAGCTTTGTAAGACTGTGTCTTCGTTAAGCTCGTTTTACTATAATCTAATGTGTACATACATTAAGTGCATATGATCATGTTAAAAACGTCCTCTCGGGGCGAAAATACTTAATAAACATATATAATTGGCGGCGGTATAAGGAGATCCCTATTGACGATTGATAAATATATATGCGGAGTTGCAAACCATTACGTCAATGGTATTGGTACAGTTTATAGTGTAAATATATATGCAATGTTTATTGAATTATATTTTATTTTATCGAAGAATTTTATAGTTCGGTATTTGTAAACATATTTATTTTATTTTAACGAATGGATTAAAGGTTTAAAAGGCTTTTTTTTTATTTAGAATATTTAGAAATACAAGCATACATTTAAGACGCGAATAATACACATATAGAAATTAATATTATGACCACAATCAGCGCACAGATTAATCAAACTAGATTGAGGTACACATACCAATACGGTCACTATTTTACTTCATCAGGCGGCATATTTTGACTTAGAAACCTAGGAAAAGATATTAGAAAAATGCCTGTAATAATAGAAATCGGTGAGTATCATGATTTAATTAGAAAACATTTTGTAATTCGAAAAATTGGGTTTGACTAGAAGTTATATGATTTGAGAACACGAACAAAATTAATAATAACGCTATCTGTATCTTAACATTTCCTTTTCAATAAGGCGAAATGTTTTATTTTTTACAAAAAAAGCGAGAACGTTCTGATACAAGGTAAACCTAATTACTCTATTACTAGGGGAACACCTAAGATAATTGTAAGAAAAAATTAAACATTCTTCTTTTCTCCAACTTCGAAATTTGAATGTCTGAGAATAATTTAAATGTTAAAACGACCCTTTTTGGGACGCGTTCTGACTATATCAACTCTCATCAGGTAAACTGCGGTCTTATTAACGAACTTATTCTCTGTGGGTTATCGTATTGTTCGCAATACAGCAGAGAATGAAAAAACCTGTTATCCAAGCATGCAATTGTCCGAAAGAAAAACATGGTTTAATGACAAGAGATTTGGAATGAATGAGGAAGTAATTGGTGAAGCTAAACGTATTTCCAACAATTTGGTAAAGCTTACTTCTCTAAAGGAACGAAAGGACTTGAAATATGGATGAACTAAATGTATAAAATCATTTTTATGCTAAAATGTTTGTGTTTCCTAGGCTCACTAATAATTGATCCGTCCTCGTATCCTCGTATTATGACATTCTACTAGACAAATTGGAGGAAAGCACTTTCTGAAAAACAACATAGAATAGCTAACGAAAAAATATCTTGCATTACGCATTACGACAACCCCTTCCTTACATTGTCTAGGTTGTTGGATCAAATGGAGACTTCGTCAAAATCGCATAGTGGCTCTTCAGCTGGGTTAGTCCAAGTGAGTTGAAGCTGAATGGGAATATATTGAAAAATAACAAAAAAAACATAATGAGATAACTCATTTGTTTCACATCATCCTCGTAGATACCCTATAACACAACAGTAAACAAATAAGCACACACAACGGAATGACAGCGAAGCCAGCACGACCAAATAGCTAATGAAATTTCGTACCACCTTCCAAATACGTACAAGCATTGTTTTTGTTTATCTTCCACGGGTATACTAATTCCACGTTGTTTCCCTTTCATTTAGTAGCTACATAGTAGTCATTCTCTCCTTTTTTTGCGTCTCTTCGGATGATATTTTTCTACGTGTTTTTGTTACCGTTCTCGACGTGTACGGCGATGCGTGATGGTCAACCCCTCTCACTCATTCGACAGTGGAGGCCGGCGGTCGGCGGACCCGACTTTGCTATTCATTGACCGTGAAATTAACGATACTGGATGCTTTTTTCCGGTGCGCTCGCTTTTCCGAGCATTTTTCGCTAATTTATGCCTATGAGTCCTAAAATGCGTAGGTTTTATTTGCATCTGATCGACGACGATTACAGACTAAACATAATAAATTCGATACTTCGTTTTAATTTGAATTATTTATGTATATACAGAAGCATGCGAGTAATGTTTCTTTAATATTATCATTAAGGTCTCTACGTGCATTATTGTTAGCTGATCATCTTACAATAACAATATTCTTAATTTCAAATTTCGCAATTGGTATTCTTAATTCTCCACATCGTAATTTGCTAATTCTTTTTATTGGTGGCTACATTTGGGGCCGTAAATACTATGACGGCTGTTTTATGAGCTTTTACAAGCTGATATTGCTTTCAATACTTTCTTCGTAATTACTGACTGTATCTAATTCTTGCTTATGCTCAAACTGAAGAATAAAAGGTCTGTGGCCATTGACGAAATTCCACGTCGTATTATAGAAAGTTACAGTAATTTCTGGACCACTTTGCTACATCATTTACAAATATACTTCTGACGTGTGGTAAGCTTCCAGAGTTATTAAAGTATAAGGTTGTGTTACCGACACATAGGAAAGGCGTACAACAAATTAGATAATAATAAGTCATATATGACTAATAAGAAACAAACTACTAAATTGTATAGTACTAATGGCATAGCATTATCAAGTACAGTAACGTTAAATTTTGGTATTCCGCAAGGTAGTGTTCTGGGGACCTTTATTATTTATAATCTACATAAATGACGTATTTATGAGTGAATACTCCAAAATAAAAATTATCTATTACGCAGGTGATATAAATTTATTATTTACTGGAATTACTTATCCGACTTTAATTCAATCTGGCTCTGAAATGTAGCAATATATAGAATAACGGTTTGCAAGCAAATATTTACAAATCTATCTATATAAAAATGAATGTTTGTCTGTATGTCCTTTATAGAAGCGTAAACTATGCATTTGATCATGTGATGATCTTTAGCAAAGTTGTTGTGCATGAGCCCACGAAGGTTTCTAAGTTGGTACGACCAATTTTCGACAGATGGTGCCACTGCCATTCCAATTGGAAAATTCAAAGGTGAAGACGTACTATTGCCACGTATCCCAATGATCCCGACAGATATGCCATTCGAATTCAAACGTTTGCAGTTGCCGGTACGACTCGCTTTCGCAATGACTATCAACAAAGCACAAGGACAATCGTTGCAAGTGTGTGGATTAAATTCGGAGAATCCATGCTTCTCACATGGGCGGCTCTATCAGGCCTGCTCGCGCGTCGGGAAACCTTCTGATTTATTCGTTTACGCACCAGATGGAAAAACAAGAAATATTCTGTATGCCACAGCACTTCGATAAATATCGAATTGAAACGAAACGCTGCAATGTTACAATTTTTTCAAAATGAACAAAATCAATAAAATTACTCAAAATGAATTGAATATTTGTGTAATGTCTTTCCTTCAAATTTATTTTAGTTGGTGGCGTAGCAACGCGAGCAGGGTACATCTAGTAAATAATAAAACAAATTGCATTTTTCCCAAAATCAATGAAGAAACAAACTCCCATTGATATTTCATTGAATTTTTGGAAATTAAACTTACCAAATGGGGAACAGGTGTGTACCAGACTCAACAGTCTGCTTATAAACTAAATATTTAATACGATATTCAATAAGTTACCTTTATAGAAACTGGACTACTACAGTACTCTCAAATAATACTATGTATATCAAAAGTATAGTAAATAAATTGAAATGATTCACAAGAATTCATTTCTGCACTTAAATCAATGACCATAATTCGATTTAATCTTCGAAAAAAGCTACACGATGAAGAATGAAGACTCGACCACAAAGTATTGACAAAATTAATAACCACAAATTTACTTTCATTGTTAAGATTTAAAGAAATATTAATTAACAGAAATTAGACATTTGGTATTTGTAGAATTCGAATAGAGGCTAATAGAATAAAACAAATGAAATGGACTTTTCACTAGTAAATTACCAGTTCTATCAGCATACTCATTTGAATTCGAATCATTATTGTTGAGATATTATCGGCATACACTATAATTCATCAGAAAGGAGGCAATAATAAAGAAAACAAACCAGGTCTTAAAAGAAGTCCTTGAGGAACTCCTAGTGTAACTGCCAAAGTACTCATTTTAAAAATACTTTTTATACAGTAAGTTGAAATTGTAAATATCGTTTCAATATGATACAGACTAGCTGTAAATCGATGTGCTTGAAGTGCTCTATTTCTCTAAAAATTACTTATGGGTATTATAATGTAATAAATTTAATGTCAACAAATTAAAAATCAGGGAAATACGTAAATACTAATATACTACTGTGGGCAAAAAATAGTAAGACTTTGTTCATAATTTTTAAATTCTTAATTTATTCTTTCACATCTATTTCGTCCCCCTCAAAGTAATCCCCCCTGGCCCCAATACACTTGTGCCAATGTTTCTTCCAATTCTCGAAACAGTTATTAAAGTCATAAGGGTCATAAGCGTAGATCCAAGTCTCATCTCCAGTTATGATGCCTTTCATTTTGTCTTGATAGTCGGAAAGCATTGTTTCATAGACGTCAATGCGACGCTGTTTTTCGAAAAAGTTGAGTGATTTTGGAACAAATCGTGCTTTCACTTTTCTTAGGTCTAAATGATCTTTCAAAATGGTTTTCACTGATCCTTCCGATATTCCAACGATGCCAGTAAGATCTCTGACTCGTCGATTCTCAAGCACCAATTCCTTGATTCTATTGACGTGTTGATCATCAGTTGATGTTGATGGCCGTCCTGGACGTGGTTCGTCATCAACGCGTTCTCGACCCTCTTTGAATAATTTGTACCAATCAAAAACACTTGCTCGCGACAAGCAATTATCACCGAAGGCCTTTTGCAACATTCTGAACGTTTCGGCACCAGAAATTTGATTCCGTACACAAAATTTAATGGAACTTCTTTGTTGAATAATTTCACTCATTGTAAAAATCGCCGAATGCACTTTTTGTACTTCAGAAAGACAAGCGTATACTAAACACTAGTGATTATTTTGATGTGACATTTGGCATAGATGTCACTGACAGTCATAACAACCTAGGAAAAAAAATATTTCGACGAATGGGTTTTCGCGCGAAATTTAAATTAAAAAGTCTTACTATTTTTTGCCCACAGTAGTATACTTTATTTTATTTTAGAAGAAAAAGTGGCCGGTAGACGTAATAGGTTATATATGTGTGCGTAGAATTAAAGGATTAGTTGCATCAAACTTAACTGACGCTGAAATACACTCCAATGAAAATAAGAAACGCAAAATCATTAACGACGAAAAAAGTAAATTGTAAAGAATTAGGAAATGGGTCCCGATTCCAAATAAACAAGACATTAAAAAGATATTAAAGAGAACTCTTTGTCTCTCTCTCTCTCTCTCTCAGTCTTAATCGCCCCTTCCGCTTTTATCACTGTATTATATTCAAGTTATCAAAAAAGGAGAATCAGTAACGCTTCCCTTTCGATATCTCGGGCATGTTTGTCTTAATTGATTCGTCCGGCAGATACGAAAAAAAAGAAGGGGAGCGAGATCGAACTCGCAGTTCCCTCATCTTGTGCAAAAAGTAAACAAAATGCGTCGGAGAACGTAAATCTCCGGGGATTTCTAGTTATCCTTCACGGGGATTTGTAGTCCGTTCCGTAAGGATAGTATTTGAAGTGCTGACAACTGTCGATATATTTATCACTCACTGAAGAGGAGAGGGCGTCTATACCCGATTCACAATTTCGCAGCAACTTTTTCCAGTCCTTGGGGGAAATTACTCGATCGTCGTGGGCCAAAAATTATCTCTTTCTTTGTGAAAGAGTTCCGCGCGAAACTTGAGCGAGAAATGATTAATTGATTAACAAAGATGAAAGAAAAGAGGTTCGATTGAATTTTTTTAGTACAAAATAAGAAGAATGGGATATTGTTTGATAAATTAATGTACTTTTTCGACAATTTTGTCTCTACAATTACAATTTTAGTTCGTAATATAAATTACTAGCTTTACATAGACATAATTTCGCTTGTAAAATGTAATTATTACTAAACATTTTTGGATATATCAGAATATAATCTTAAGGAAAGCCAGGAATTAACATGAATTAATCATACGAAATACCGTCAAAGATTTTAAAAGGCATTCCGCTAAATGTATAATTTTCGGTTATCATATTTAATGGAAAGAAAATTGAGGAACTTTATTTTTATATTGCTCTTTGCATTTCTCTGTAAAATTTAAGCAAAAATTAGAAATTTAAAAAGTAGAAATTGGTTATAAACAGAGGCGTCCTGCAAGGCATTGCTTTAGGTCCATTACTATTTTTGCTGTCTATACGAAAGAGATATATGTAGATATAATGTGTTTGTGAATGGTAGTTATTTATCCAATGCTATAAGACGAATGATGACTCAGTGGTAACTCCACTTCTTATTACGTTTAAACAGGAAAGAGAAACCACGAAAAACCTTCCCGGATAGCAGGTCATCGGACTTAAACCCAACACCCTCGGGATTCGAGCCCAATCGCCTGCTATCTGGAAAGGTTTTCCGTAGTTTCCCTTTGCTGTTTAAGCGAATGCTGACAGACAAAGACCTTAAGTCGTCTCACGAGTGCGAACATAATAATAATTGATGGTCTGACAAAACTTTCTATAATTGGCGTTAAACTGTTGGGAAATATGAAGGTATGAATTATTATTATTATTAAAATGTAAAAGTTGTAAAACGTAATTGAGATTGTACCCAAACTTCTGATTGCGAGAAGCGTATATGGAACTAAAAGCGATTCTCCATATTAGTAAACGCCTACATGATATTCAACGACAAGAATTATTTCATTAAAAGAGTGGTACTCCATTACTAGGGTTCGCAGATTGCGGTTCACCTTTAGTACATCGGTTACGTTCTCGTGGAAAAAACAAAGTGTATCTACGTCTAAATGTAGATATACTAATACCATAGACGAAAACAGTATTTCGCAAATAATCCAAGCGAATTCGTAAATTTTACGAAGAATGTTTTGTCATTCCAGATTCTCCTCAGTAAGTTTTTACGCGATGGAGAACATGATTAGAAGGAGCGTTTTGTTACAGGCAACATTTTATAAATATAAAATTTGTTGTATTACAATTTGACGCTAAAGAAGCAGCTTTAATCAAAGAAAGTCATATAAAGTTTCATGACGCTCAAGTTGAAGTCGATTGGAAAACTACTCAAACTAATTATCAACCTATAGCGGATGCATTGAACAAATTACGAAGTAATTCGATGGTTTTCGCACAGCTAGTACAAATAACAAATTACCTGCAGTTAGTACTACACGATTTAAATGACGATAAAGGTGAATATGTTAAATAAAAATTAAATAATGTACTCAGCAAAAATGCTGGTATTACGAAATTATAGTAATGCAGATCCACTAAACAGTTTTAAATATCATTTTTCTCATACAAATGTTATATTATTAGCTGTCCAATGGTCATTCTCTTTGTATAAAATCATTCCCGCGGCGGATATATGATTAAAAATGTCTAGAAGTATTAGGCATACTGCAGGTGTTATATTATTGGTTAATTGAATAGGTTTCGAATTTGTACTATAGTTTTATTAATGACAAAGAAAAATGGAATGTCAAGTAGAAAATAACAAGCATTTCAGATAAATTCTTTTGTTTAAATTCAACAGAGGAGTTAATGCATCGGAAAACGCTAGAACCATTTGTGTCGTTTACGGAGGAAACATAATTGACAAGAGTACCGCATGGAAATGGTTTACTCGATAGAGCTATTTTGAAATGACCCATTCTTAACGTTCAGAAAGAACATGGGACTTTCATGAAAGTTGTCTGAACACTTTAATTTATTATGATTCACACCAATCAACTTGGAAATTGGCCATTATAGGGGATTGTAAAATTGAAAAACTAGGCAACTAGCAAAAACAACGAGAATCAGCGTGTTAACAATTATGTCTCTTTGCTAGCTTGTCATTGCATAGCTGTCCGTCTTTGTCTCACATTGTTACTGTTGAGGAAAAGTTGTTCGTTTGTGTTAACATTAAGAATAGAAATAAATGGTTTAGTCATAATAAAAAGGCAAATACTTGATCAAATGCTGATACTGATCCGTGTAAGCTCATTTTGTGCATTTGATGGGGCAATAAGGGCGTCAACTACTATGAATTGCTTGCGAGGAATATTAGTAATAATTACTGCTGAGGTTTACCGTCGACAACTCCTTCAATTCAAGACAAGAGACTGGGAAGATATCATCAAATTAGTTTGGAGTATAATGACGCTCAAGCATCAAGAACTTGGTAGGAGAATATTGCACATCCGTCTTATTTCCATCTTTTTGCTCTCTACCAAATAACTTTTGAGGAATCTCCTTTAATAGCGATGTTGTGCTTCAAATTTGGTCTGACGATTTCTTCACTTCAAAACCACCAGCTTTTCCAAACCATCAGCTTTCTTCAAGCGCGGAATCGGAAAATGGCCAAATTGTTGGGACACAATCATAAATAATGAAGCTGATTAGCTCATGTATTTTGTTTGTTTAAAAAATATCAACCTTATACTTTTTGGAAGGGAAAAATGTCACCTATTCATATGAACTTTTCTGCATACTAATTGCTATTCAGTTAATTTTTGTTCCGGGTTTTTGATTATGTAAAATGAATTAAATACGTGAGTCAACGTGAAGTTGTTTATATTTTAATTAAAAAATAATCTTTTTGTAGCAAAGCGAGTGATTATTAAAAAAAAAACGAAATAAAGTAAGTTTATATCAGATTGACTATCCAATAATTGCCACACGTCGATAATACGCGTTAATTTAACGTTACGATACTGATATACGCGCACGGGTATGCTGTAATAGGTATTTTATCGAATTTAGGCAATCATTTTTACGTTATTGTACGGATAGCATATATTTTGCCACAAATTCGTGTTTGTTTCTGGGGACAAAGCAGAATAATAAAATTACTTAACATAGTCAAACATTTTATAATTTAGGTTAATATTGTTCTTCTTTTCTAGGATATTTTTGAATTGTACCATAAATTTACGAGTCAAAATTGGTACAACTGAAATCAGAATCAATTTTAAATGTACAATTTAATTTTGAAAATAAAATTCAAAAGTGAGAATTGTGAAATGTAACACGAAGAAAGAAATATAACGGAAAATGGAAACTGCTTTAAAATGTATTATAAGGGCGAAATATAATACATAAAGACCTAAAGAAAAAATACTTAAATAACGTAAACAAAAGAAACAAATAACAAATAGAAGATAAGGGCAGACGGAGAACTAGCTGATGAGATGTGGAAAATAGTAAACGTAATATATCAAAAAGGAGAAGCGCAAGAGGACTAGAGAATTGGAATAATAACGCCAATAGAATGTACATCGTTCTTTAAGGCAAATTTGAGAGAGGGCAATAATTATAAAGCCGTCACACTACTAAGCATAATCTGGAACATTTAGGACAGAATAATTGAGAAAAGGCAAAAAAAACTTGGAGAAAAAACTAATAAAAGGGGTAAAATGTCTATACAGAACAACTAAGAATTACTGGAAAATCAGACACCCAACTTCACAGATGTTGGAAAGGCATAACATTTGCGAAATCTCGCGCAAAATTGAGCAGTCTATTGGTTTACAAATTAAGTCGCCAATACGGGCGGAAAAGATTACAACTGAATCAAGGAAGACACGCAAATCTTTGACAAAATCCACTCTCCCCTGGATAGAATATGAATAGTATACATAGTATATGAATATGAAACCCTTTTCCGTCGTAGTGAAAGAGATTTTTATAATAATTAAGCACATATTATTATCTTTACACCGGGCATAAACTACACTCTAACTAAACTAACACCCAATTGAAGGTGTAAACAATCAAATGCAGAGGAAACTGATGAATAGAGTTTTAGCAAATAGAGTAAAGTTTATACGACTTTATATCACTGATAAAAACTAAGAACAATATTGGAATCAAACGACTATCCTGCGGAAGACCTGAGGTAACTAATAAAGGACGGGGCTGACTGGCACCCACACGCATAATCTGCACACGATTATACGAATACGATCAAAGTTTGTCAATGATTTCCATTGCAAAAAGTTAAGATCGACTCAGTCCTTGCGTGTAAACAGAATCGCAATAAGAAAACGTTTCGATATTAGCAAAGCAACAATTTGCAATATAAAAAAGAAACAAACTGAAATTCTTCGGCACATTTTGCGGAGAAAAAAGGTCCAGGTACGTCAAAAACTATGCATAAAGCAGAATTTATTGGAGTAGAAGAAGCAGTACAAAGACATGATATAATTTCGGTAGTAACAATTTTGGAAAAAAACAAAACCAATTACACTCCAACGAGAGCAAGGCTCTTGAAGTCAGCAGGGGTTTGTTTTAAAGGATTTAAGCACAACTATGGAATTCGATCTATAAAGATAACAGGAGAAAAACTATCTGTGGATGAAGCTGCCCTGAAAATATACCAAAATGAGTTACAACAACGAATAAATACTATGGGTTTAAGCAGCGATCAAATTTATAACGAATTAGCGTTGTATTGGAGATGTTTATCAGTAAAAATTTGATGCATGCTGGATACAAAGGAGCTTCAGGACGTAAGATTAGTAAAAAACGATGTACATTCATGCTTTGCAGCAATGCAAATGGAACTTGCATTGCTGCAAAGCTGCGGTTTACTATCGAGGCCAAAAATGTTTCTGATTGACAAGAGAAATCCTTAGAGAATGGTTGAATAAAGAATTTATTTGAAATGTAAGACGAGAGTTAAAGTAAAGGAATCTAGAAGAAAAAAGATCCTCATCGTAGGTAAAGCACCTGCCCATGAAATAGATAAACAATTTTAAGTGATGATAACTAGATTATCGATATATTTTGGCGACCAAGCATTACATCCTTACTCCAACCTGTGGACCTAAATATAATTCCAAATGTGAAGGTTTCTTACAGGAAAAAAATTGCTGCAAAAGGTTCTATTTCAAGATCATGACATCGTTCAATGTTAAAAAAATTTTTCACAGAAAGATGCAATTTTTGCTTGGTTGAGTGTTTAGTTGAAGTTTCAGCAAATTTAATTAAAAAATCATGGTCAAAGTAAATTGGTATGAAAAATGACAACTGGGATAAAGATGATGAGGTGCCTTTGAAACAACTGATAGAAAACGAAAAGAATCTGACAAAAAAGATCAATAAACCGAGTCAAGTCAGTGTAATTCAAAGTAATGGCTCAAGTACTCGAATTAACAGATTTAATCAGCTTCGAGTATCATTTTTGAATAGCTTTTTCAAAAGCTATTGAACTATTTTATCCGATCCTGAACAGCTCTTGAACGTCTTCATCAAAACTCTTAAACAACTGTTTCACTAGATCCTAAACAGCTCTTGAATCGCTTTATCAGAGCTGTTGAACTGTTTTATCAGATCAAATTATTATTGCTAATAAGTATGCTTTGGAAGTAATATTGTAGAAGCAATGAAATACATTCGCCAAGTGACCAACATGTGTTACAAGAGTTGACAAAGTTATCTGAAGTCTCTTTTTCAAACATCATGACAGGCTTGATTAATATTTAGTGAATATACTCATATTAAATTATTACAATTACTACAATTACACATTTTTCCATATCGACCATTATTTATATCAATATCTTTGTCGATTGTCAGAAAATCATTTATTTTTCCAAGATACAACACAAACATATTTGAACTGATCAAAGTCACCTCAGTATCCACGTGAACTTCGTATATGTGTCGAAGATTAGATCATCTCACTTAAATAAAATAATAAAGTGGAGAAGATGAAATACATTTAAATGCTGAAATTCTAATTGACAAAGAAATTTTAACACAACATAATGAAAATGCTCTTATCACAGATGTCGAGACAACGAAACATTGCCTAACAGTGTCACAAACAACGAAGTAATTCAGGCGCTAAACACATCCATCTTATAGATAGAAGAGAATAATTTCCCTCTACAAGACATTCTACTTTTAAGAAGAATTTGAAATAAGGCAGTGGGACACAGTTTGATACAATTAACACTTGACATATTTTTGCAAAAAGACTGTTAAATCAATTAAAGCTCGCACTTTGTGTCTAAATTTATGTAATTTTATTACACTTTTTATATACATATATGTATATATAAATATGTATTACAAACTTATAAACAAACGTACTTGTTTTGTATGCCTCTATTTTTCTATATATATTCTAGGACTTGATTAATAAAATGTTCTTTACCTACACAGACTGTCGTAGAGAAAGTTTTTTAAAATAGTAATTCTTAGTAGCGACATAGGTTTAAAAAAAAATGCGCCGGTAAGGTAGATTTTTCACCAATATCATGCCAGAATATCACGACATTTACATCATCAGAAGCAAAGAAATTGCGCATAAAGTAACAGCGTGTATTTGGCATTCGTCGAAAAATGAATTTTGAAGAAAGAGAAAACATCAAGTTCTGTTGATCAATAAGGTTGATATATAACCCCTTTCCACATTAACTTTGTAAATTCTGTATACGCATTTCGACAACCAAGTTGTCATCATCAGCAGATAATTTCAAAGAGAGAGTGTACATCTTGGTTTTGAACGGTGTGGATCGCGTACGGAGTTTGATTTTCGTGCGGTTGTTTTTCGCCGTGTTTTGCCAGGTGCGACACTTTGAAATTATCTGCTGATGATGACAACTTGGTTGTCGAAATGCGTATACAGAATTTACAAAGTTAATGTGGAAAGGGGTTATATATCAACCTTATTGATCAAGTCAATCAACCACAGGCTCCATCAAATTCAAATCAAGTTCTGTTTTAAACTCGGCAAATCGTTTACTGAAACGTCTAATTTGATGAAACAAGTGTATGGTGACGCGTGTTTATCACGTACGAGTGTGTATGAGTGGTATGAATGATTTAAAGACGGTCGTACGGACATGAATGACGATCATTTTGGCGCAAAACAATCTGTGGCTACGGAAAGTAACACCGAACTTATGCGTGAATTTATCAGAATTGAGCCGAAATCCTCATTACGATACGTAGGCATGGAATTAAATATTTCCAAAGACTCAACCATCATCGCATCTTGACACTGCATTTGGGACGGAGAAAGATTTGTGCAGGGTTTGTACCATACAAGCTAACTGATGAAAAATTGCTCCGAATTCAACATTGTACAGGCTTGATTAAAGATTCAAAAAAGGACGAAGACTGTAGGTATTCTATTGTAACTGGCGATGAGACGTGTTTTTTTCAATATGATCCAAAGACCAAGTGTTAAGCCTCTGAATAGAAGTACCCAAGCGAAGAAAGATCGAAAAAAAGCCGTTTGGAGAAGTCAAAATGAAGACAATGTTGATTTGTCTTTAAGATTCGAAAGGCATAGTACACAAAGAGTTTATACCAAGCGTCAAACAGTCAATGCTGTACATTATCTTGGTGTTATGAAGCGTCTTTTGGCGCGTATTCGTCGTGTGCGTCGTCAATATCGTGATAATGGTAGCTGGCGTTTGTTACATGATAATGCACAATCTCATCGCTCGACGCTTATCACTGATTTTCTAACTATCAATGGCATTTTAACATTCAACCATTTACCGTATTCACCAGATTTGGCCCACTGTGATTTCTATCTATTTTCCAAACTACATTTGCCCATGAAAGGAGAACGTTATGCCGACGTCGAAGCCATTGAAAAAGCGTCGACAGCGATCTTGAATCTCTAAAGATGATCTTAAAAATTCATTAGACATGTTAGTTGACCATGGAAAACGTTGTATTGAAGCCGAAGGCGATTACTTTGAATAACATAAATGAATTTTAAAAATAGTAATCTTTTGTTTTCATTTAAAAAGTTCCCTTTACTCTGAGACAGACTGTGTATAAATTTATTAAATTTAAATTTTTGAATTCCATAATGTAAAAAGTGTAAATTGTAGATACCATTTCAAGAAAGTTCATGTTATCTGAATGTTTTAGCATTCCGAATTGAGATTGCAAACTTCTTTCGAATTATTCATACATTACTGTACTGATACACATTCTTACAAAAATTTCAAATCATTTACTCGAAATTTTTTTTTTAATTAAATAATTTCTAATGAAATATATTATCCTTTTATTTTTGCCCACTTTGACCTTATAAAATTATATAAATATTACAATACTCTGGCGGCGGGATAAGTGCAATTTATTTAATGGAAGCAGATTAATTTATGTCTATTTTTTTACGGCTTTTAATTAGGAAAAATTAATTAAATATCTTCGCGGCTCCATACTTCCGTTGCATGTATGGTCGTGTTTTCATAAAATATACTTCGCGGTAACCAATAAAAAATATACGATCTTCTTCCGCGGACAATAAACAAAATTTATTCGGCTTTAGCAGCATGAATAGTTAAATTTTATGCGCAAATTATACAGTTTATTATCGAATAGCAAGAGCACAAAACGTACTGCACTACATGACCACAATCGTTAAATATACTTAAAAAAATAACTTTAACAATGGAACGAATTAAAAAAGCCGAAGGTGTTGTCTGGAACGTTTCGCGTTTTTTAATTTTTAATGGGGACTCATTGTCTTTACCCCTAACTAGAGCTCTTGAAAGAGTATGAAAGAGCTCCTCGACTTTCAGACTACCAATTATCTTCGGATTGATTTTTTTTTTTTATTTGCGATAGATTATCGAAGCGACGCAACTCGATCGATGGAATTAAAATAAAAAGATGCACTACAAGAACGAATAAGTAAGAAAAGAACCGTTGAGAATATTAATTTAAGATTCTTCACTCGTCCCGAGAAAATTAAAATATTTAATTCTTAATTTTTAAAACGAGAATTCGCAGTGGTGACGTAACCCCCTCCACGCTCATTTGCAAAAGACACAGGACCTTAAAGAAAGGACCAAAGAGACGGGGAAAAAATCACGGAAGGATGATAATTCGGACGGTCTTTTGTGATCCGGAAACCGGATTAAATGGGCTCTGGGCTCGTATCGAGAATACAGAAGCAGTTTTCTTATATCGAAACTGATTAAGTTATCCCCGAACTAAAGATTTAATTGAACAATTGTTTGATCCGATTTTATTAACTTCTGTTCTGCTTTGTCGGATTCCCTCTCGGCCTTGTTTCTCCTTCCTTTTTCATTTTTTGCGCTGTCTTTCTTTTTCATCGCTTCTGGGCATTGCTTCGGGGAATTTTTTTCTGGTCTCTCACAGAGAAACCTACATTTTTTTGTGAGTCTACCCGAAATTCTCGCATCTTTATTTTCCGTATGTTTATGTTGAAAGCAAATTAGATTAATTAATTCGCTTTTAGGGAGCTTTATTAAAAATGCTTTATGGAAAATGTTTTATGAATACGGCTTCGAAATTACGAAAATAATTTAGTTTAATTTAAAAAATTTTGTTTATTACATTTTTAACGTAAACACTCTTTTGAGTAAACAAATTTATTACTTTTTATGATTGATGCTTTCCATACTCATGTAATTTAGAACCATTACTTTATAGGTATTGCACAAACTTAACTAAAATTTAACAAATTTAACCTCCATGAGGTACCATAAAGAGCTTTAATTTCCACAATGTTTCAAAATAATTTTTACCATATTCTATGTGCTTGCCCATTCTTCGAATCCAGTCATTATACCAACCCGTTCACGTTTCTTCTAAAAACTTGGTAAACTCGTCGTCCCAAACCCTAACAAAATCATCGTCATTAGAAAACATCCTCCCTTTTAGCTTGTAGTCAAATGAGGAAACAGTGCAGTCTCTCGGAGCGAGATCCAGATTATAGGGCTGATGTTTGAGCCAACTTCTTCATAAATACTCCGTACAAAGAAAAGGACAAGACCATTGCTTTGATGGAAACCTGGTCTCAAGTTAGGACGAAAGTTTTTAAATACTTTAACAATACTGGTCAGGCTTTGTCGATGTACCAACTTATGCTGGCTCCTCTTACAATAAGGATATGGTCACCATTTTCTTCTTAACCGATTGAGAATTCCGTATAAACACTAGCGTACCTCTAACTTCAAGTAAATCAGACTTTGTTCTGTGCTTTAGTAGATACATAGTAGCGGTGTCATCACCTGCAAAGATGCTATTAACAGTTCTCGCGCTGCTTTTATTTAGTGTATACATCGTAGACCTACTAAAGACGCAGTCTAAAAATTTGGATTACCGAAGATCTGCCACTTACATGCCAAGGTAAATTTAAAGAAAGTTCAGAACAACCTATGATCGAAGATCTAATTGATCTGAGCGAGTCTTTTAAGAACTGGAAACTATGTCACACACCAATAAAACAGGAACATCCTACTTCCATCTAGCAGATCAATAAGCAAGAGATAACTTAAACATAATTTTTAATGAGATACTTCGCAAACATAATAATTATCCCAAATCCTTAGGAGTGACTCTTGGCCTCAGCTTAACATTTAAACGCCATCTTGCAAATGTGGCGGGTAAATTCAGAACAAGGAACAAGCTAAAGAGAAAACTTGCTCCCAGAAGCTGAAGCACCAACGAACTACAGTATACTTGCCTCCAAAGTAGACAACTTGGAATGGGTATTATAACGGGAGTTATAAAATCAACCCCCACCCGCTGCCTTACTCTCCTCAGTAATATCCACCCATTCGATTCGACATCTGAGGATGCTCAGCCTTACTTAGAAAATATCGCAAAATTATATCTAATGGTAACTTAAATATCCATTAACATATCTCCCTCCTTAACGCGGGACGACCATGTTTGAAATCGAGACATCCTCGCCTAGGTAGGTAATCTGTTTCTTTTGTTTTGAAAAGTAATATTGAGGCTGAATTGTCTATACCTGTGCAGATTTCTATATCCCAGTATAATTTGTAATCGTTGATTGCGGTGTATTTGTAATATGGCGTTTCGTTTGCGATAAGGTTGTATTTGTTCGCGATTGCTTGATGAATGACTTTTCCTGTCGTGTTGTACCCTTCGGTGTTCTATACATGTGAGGATTTTGCACCCACTTATTAAATGATTCATGGTTTCTTTTTGCTGATAACATTTTATGCATGTAAAAAGGTGCGTGCTTGTGTTTTTCAAAATATATTTTTAATAATTCCGAGTGGCCCTTCCGTTGTGGGAAGGGCCACACCGTCTGCGAGCTATTTGCATTAGAGTTGTTTTAAAATATAATCATGTTGTATGTCGTGTCTGTGCTTTCCATGTATTAGCTTTATTGACCATGTGTTCAGCTTTCTTCTTTATTTTTTGTCAGGTTGAAATTGTCTGCTGGATTACTAGTTGTGGAGAAATTGTGAAGTAATATTTATCAGCTCTGACAATTGCTTGGTGAAGCGGTGTTTATTTTATTGTGAAAACTTTTAGCATATACCATCTACCATGCCTCTTCCACCTTCTTTCCGATTTAGTTCGGCCTTTTCTTTACATGAGTTTGAATGCAGTTTTCTGTTCCTGGTGAGCTCTGCTTTTATGAGAATGTGTATGTTTTCTAGGTGTGCTTGTGTCCATTTAATGATATCAAAGAAATATGTGTACATTAGTATTGCGAAAGTGTTGATGGCTTTGAAGAGGTTTTAGGAGTAAAGTGTCGTTTTCAATATGGCTAGTAATATTTGTTTTTATTGTTTCTTTAATTGTGATTTAATGTGTGGTATATCCTAGTGTTTTGTTGAAGTCCCACTTATTGTAGTTTTGTCTTTTGTCATATTGTCTTGGATTTCACTGTTGTCATTTGTCTACATTCGGTGCCTTTCCATTTATTTTTCTCTATGTAAAGTACTTTGCATTTGTGTCCATTTAATGATATAAAAGAAATATGTGTACATTAGTATTGCGAAAGTGTTGATGGCTTTGAAGAGGTTTTAGGAGTAAAGTGTCGTTTTCAATATGGCTAGTAATATTTGTTTTTATTGTTTCTTTAATTGTGATTTAATGTGTGGTATATCCTAGTGTTTTGTTGAAATCCCACTTATTGTAGGTTTTGTCTTTTGTCATATTGTCTTGGTCATATTGTCTTGGATTTCACTGTTGTCATTTGTCTACATTCGGTGCCTTTCCATTTATTTTTCTCTATGTAAAGTACTTTGCATTTGCTGATTCTAAACTCCATTCAGAAGTTTGTGGTGAATGTTTCTATTATTCTGATTATTATTTAGAGAACATAATTTAAAATAACATTTTAATAATTTTATCCAGAAGAATAAAATATTTATGAGTGGTATACATGACAACACATAGTATTTGTGCAATTATAGGAAGTGTGGGGGTATATTTTCTGTACAAAAGAAATGTGTAAGCACTTCGAAAAGTTTTCGATCCAATTTAATGTATATCTATTAGTTTTGACATATTTTACGTTCTGTACTTGATGCTGAGTTAGTTCTTCTTTGTTGATGGGATGGTGTGTGGGGATTCAAATGGCGGTAAGTGGATGACATATTTGCTTTGGTGAAGTTCAAACAGTTTCCCCGAAATTCTTGCGCTCGCTTAGCTTACATCCATGTATGTATACATGTCGTATAATATGTAAGTTATGTTTTCGTGTGTTGCCGACAAGAGAGAGGAGTGCGTGTTTGCTTTAATGATGTTTTCGGAGACATGTGTTAAATATATTTGAATATCGTACAATATAAACGTTAAGTTTCGCCCGTTTCCCCCATCTGAGTGTTGATATATTACGCGAGAAATTAACGTGTGTAAGAAATTAACGTGTGTAGATGTTTGCACTGGAAGGGATATTTTGAACAACGTCGTTCGTAAATGTTATTCATGCGCTACTGAAAACTATTTATTTAATCTCCCGGCATTTTCCAAATACGTTCGACGGTTAATAACAACATTTGTCCCTATCATCCCCACTATCTACGTGAAAATTGAGTTTTTAGTAAAGACAAGCATATTTCATTCACGGCTTCCTTTGCTTACGGTTCTTTCAAGTGAGCGTATTAAAAAGGGTTGAAAAGAATATTGTAAAAGCTAGGAAGTGACCTAGTTCTTTCGATCTTTACCATCTTGCGTTTAAAGGAGGAGAAATTTCATATCTCAAGGCGACGGAGTCTTTTCCTAACCTGTTGCTAAAGTGCTTGTTCTAAAAACAAAATCGAAATATTTCTTTATTGATTATAACTTTTTGATAAGCTCCATGCAAAGCGTATTAGAAATTTCGTGATTTCGCATGCAAACGCCGACTTCTACGCCATCGGGAAAAGATCAGAGCGTGCTCAAGTATTACTATCCACGTTTAATATGTTCTAATATAACCTTATAGAAGGCTGGAAATAAACAAACAAACTATCACATGTATAATAATGTAACTTCTCTCGAATTTGTGTGAATGCATAAACAGAAACTTAATATACATGTTTATTAAAGGTTCATATGTTGAGGTAAGATATGGTTCTTGATCCAGACACTCGTATTGGATTTTTTGCCGTGAGAATAATCAAGTAATAATTTTATGCAGTTTCATCTGTGAATATTACTAGTCTAGATGCATTAAATATTATATTCTTTAGTGTTGTATCTTAAATAAAATTATTAGAACACAGGATACATTGATATTCATTCTTTTCTAAGTTAAGGAACAATTTTAAAGATTAGATAAATAGTGTGCATATTTATCATTATCGCTGTGTACTCTTATTACGTCAATTAGTACTCTTAAATGTCTCTCTTATACCCTGTCTACTGTCAATCTAATTGTTTAGTTGTCTTTCTTTCATTTTATTTGATTTACTATTACCAATTTACTTTCAATCTTCTCGTTGAATGTCCAGAACTTTTATCTACATATTATGACTTGTATGGTCACCTTTTCATAAGCTTTATTTATAATGTTCGTAATATTCGTATGTAATGCAGAAAGTTTTAAAAAAATTCCTGTTCTCGGATGACTGTTAAAAGGAATCATTCTATTATTAATAACACCCTATCTTACATATGTTTCATGGATAGACCAATCATCAGGCAGATTCTGTGTTATTAATGAACGATTCCTTCATAGCGTTTATCATATCATTTCGATACAGAAAAAATAATGAATAATATCATATCTCCCTCTCTCAACCAATACATAAATGTATTGACCGACAAAGCGAGAAACGCTTCTATCTCACACGATCGGTAAATAGGTTTCCAGTGTGTAATACAGAAACTTACGTACTCGGCTTTATGCCAATTAAAGAATGTTAAAAGGAATCATTCTATTATTCATTATTTTTTCTGTTCGAAATGATATGATAAACGCTATGAAGGAATCGTTCATTAATAACACAGAATCTGCCTGATGATTGGTCTATCCATGAAACATATGTAGTAGATAGGGTGTTATTAATAATAGAATGATTCCTTTTAACATTCTTTAATTGGCATAAAGCCGAGTACGTAAGTTTCTTGGAAACCTAGTTTACCGATCTTGTGAGATAGAAGCGTTTCTCGCTTTGTCGGTCAATACATTTATGTATTGGTTGAGAGAGGGAGATATGATATTCATTATTCTCGGATGACATTTAATCTCACGGAGATATTCGAGTATACTGATATGACATAAATTTCCTAGTGGGAACATACCTAGGGGTTTCATTTAATATCAGTTTCCATTAAGCAATTTATGGCAAGTTAGTAGGTTTAAATATCAGTGTCCTCCGTGATTAAAGGGCCCGGTAAGCATGAGATCATGAGTTTGAGTCCCTCCGAAGAGCAGAATCTTTTTAAAAAATTTCTGTTTTATATATACGATGTCAACAGCGGTAAAAATTTGAATTTTTTATAACATTTATTTTTGAAATGATCTATTTCCCTTTCTCATTCTACATCTATAATATGATCTTGTTCGTCTACAAGATTTCTCAAATACTTACGCGTCTTTCTTTATGGTTGCATTTATTTACAAGGAAAAAAACTATGACTGTCTCACTTGCAACACATTTATGATTTTACCTTTCCTTTTAAGGGAGTTATTGTGGAATTAATTAGTTTTTGAGGGATTAAAATACGTAAATATTATAGGCATGCTACAATTCCTTTTCGGCCACTAAAATAACAGCTCAGTAGCCGAAATATATACTTTTTTCTTCACTTTCAGTGTTAGAATTATTGGTATCGATCAAATAGGTTTATTATTAGTTTTTCTCTAACAAATCTAAAAACTAAATATTAATAGTTAAGCCCAATGATGTCTCAAGTTTAAATCTAGACTAGTTTAATACATATTATATACATTTGGATCTGGTTTTAGTATACTAATTACACTAATTCGAAAGATTTGACCTCCTTCGTCTGTCAACAATAATCGGGTTATCAAGTGGACAAATGATCTCCGCGGTTAAGTACATATACAAATAAAATCCTGAGCTATTTAACGGTTAGTGCTCAGTTTGAAAAGAGATCGTTGTAACTTTCGTTTACATTTATTAGAAATGAAATTCTTTTAATTATGTGAAATTTCTGGTTGGTAATTCATTTAAAATATTTTTAGATAAATTTCCCTTCATTTTGTATATTTTCACTTCCTTAAGTATAGTCACTCCGTTACTATTTGTATTATCACGAATTTTAGTTTTAGATATTCAGCAAAATTTCAGTATATGCAAGTATCTCCATATTGCCATACTGTTTGCCTTGCAGCCAATATGAGCGCGTTTATTTGGCCAGACGATTGAGGTTGGCGTTCGATTTGTTACATCTTGTAGGTAAACTTGTAATTGGTAATTTTGATGGAGCCTGTGGTTGATTCACTTAATCACGACACTTTTTAATTATCTGCTGATGATGACAACATAGTTGTCAAAATACGTATGCAGAATACGAAAATTAATGTGGCAAGGGGTTATATATCAACCTTCAGTGATTAAACTTGTAATTTGGTCAAAGGGCCGAGTAAACGTATTTCTCCGGTCAAGAGGATATTTTTTGTCAAGCAGAAATTAATGTGTGGGATTTAAAAGCTAAACCATGCACAAAAAAGTAAAGCAATCTTAACGTGCAGATGTTGGATTAATAATTTTTCCAGACTCAGTTATTAGGATTCTGGCATATCACTGGGCAGTTATGCACTTAGAAACTGATCAACCAACATTGCAGGTCAGATTTTATTTAATTTTTAATAGTTTAAATTAAGTTTATATATTCACTTGAGGAACATTTAAATTTCAATATTGTAATCAATTCAGTAAAATTTTTTTGTAAAATCAACGCGTTCATTATTTTTAATACTAAATTTTTATTAATATCTTTACTGCGTTTTTATTATTTTTTGTTTTTAAACCATTTGAAGCAAACACATACATTTTTGAAGAAATGTTAGAATTTCCTTTCTTCATCGCGGAATTTCTAATACTGACGAAATGGCTAAAATTAAAAATAGAAGTTCTGAAAACAATGCTTAACGGATTGGAGAGTTGGCAAAATCTTTTAATGAAGAATGAGGAAACCAAAAGAAAGTCGAACGCTGAAAATGAATGCGCGTACAGCAAAAGAAGCATACAACAGAATAGATCATGACAATGTGGTGATAGCTTTTATAACCAAGAGATCAAATGGAAGATTGCAAAAAATATTGTCAGGAAAAAATTGTGAAGAATATGCAACAGGACGCTTAATGAAACTATTCCACATCAACAAATATTGACAGAAAATGATAAGTGAAGATTAACAAATACTACGTCACAGTTTAATATTTTTATTCCATGAAGAAAAACGTCATTAGTGATTCGAAAGAAATCGTTGCTAACGATTATTTATTTAAAATTTGTTGTTTGTAATGTTATGTTTCACTCGCTCCATAAAATTTAAACCCACTATTCACAGTTTAGAATATTCAAAACAATTCAGTAAAATATTAATTACGTAATTTATTATACATTCCGCCCAAAAATAATCCGAACATATTATATAAAATGAAGCACAAGTCGATTATAATTATTGGAATCATTTATTTTAATCAATCGATATAGGGCTCGGCGCTGTCGATTTGTCGAATTGTTTTCTTGTATCAGTTTTTCTGATATTGTTGAGTAGTGGCCATTGGCACTTAAACGTTTTACCGATATCGTCTCGTCTTTTATCTAGCACACAAACTCGGCTTTTGTTCAAAAATTTTCAGACACTTTTCGAAGGATGAGATGGTGCATTATTGTGCAAAAAAATTAACTGTCTATACACGATATTATTAATGCCGTATTTTTTCGTTCTAAATTTTGCACTTAGAGGCAAACCCTCTATTGAATTGGAAAAAAAATGAGCAATGTATTTTACTTTTACGTGTTCCGATAGCTGTCTTTTGGCGATTTTTATGCAACACTGGCGTTTTATATCGAGCACATCTTCAAAACATCACGTTTTGTTGGAAACCAGTGTTTCGAGGGCGTTTAAGCATTTTATGATTGATTTCAACGAGGTCCTTGCATTGATCAATTCAGTACTTCTTTGTCCCTGGTTAATTCCTTAACTTTAAACCGGAAGGTTTTGTACAGTTGATTTTTGAATTCCCAGTTAATCTTCAACTAACTTTACGAACGATTTTAGGGTTTCTATAATAAAATCAACTGGTACTGTTTGAACGGTTGGACTTTTTTCTCTCTTCATAAGTCTACAGCGTTCAGTACTGTATACTTTTTGAAGCATTTGATGTTCAGTAAAATTTTTACCAAGTTTGTCACAAAATTCTAAGAAAAAAATTCATTTAAAAAATTCATTTATTAATTCATGTTTCATATAATTCTGTGTTATTAATGAACGATTCCTTCATAGCGTTTGTCATATCATTTCGATACAGAAAAAATAATGAAAATATCAAATTACACACAGTTTACCGATCGAATAGCTGTCAATACATTTATGTATTGGTTAAGATATTATTCATATAACTCGACCTGCAATGGAACAAATATCACGAATAGCTGACATAAGGCTAATAAAAGTTGCAGCTTTTGATAACTGGTGGAGCTACCAATTTCTTCTAATTTCAAAAATTTTGTTCTTTTAAGCGTAGAGTATACGTAATGGTAAATAAATTGATGAGTTCCACATTTTTGCTCATACGCCACTTTACATTATGTAGAATTTATTTCTACAAATTATATATAACAAGAAAGAAAGGTTAGTTTCTAACATTTTAGATATAATTCTCAGATGTAGTTATATCAACATTTTCTTAAACACAACACGTCATCTCTTACATAAAATTTTTTTTATCATGATGACATATTTAAAATCCCTTATCAGAATGAGATGAATGCTTTTTTTGAATATTTTCATTTATATTCATTAAGTTAAAATTGTATTTCGCCAATTTTCAATCTCCATTAGTATAATAAAAGAATACTTAATTCATAAGGTAATTAGGAAACATAGTAGGTGATAATATTAACGTCCTGGTGCGCGAGAAAAGAACTGAGGATTTTCATTATCGAAAAAAAAAACCCGCATTAATCTAAGCGTCTCCCCCTCTATACACCACGCGACAGAACAACTTAATTAAAAAGTCTCTTAATATGTTTTTAATTATATGCATTAATAATGGGTCGCTTTCTGGACGACTTTCCCAAATGTTATTTCGCTGACACGTCGGAAGTAGTACGGATTAAAGGAGAGAGAAAGAAATCACGACTACCACTGCTTTCCTATCACGATTTTAAAATTTAACATTTGATTTTAGCTAAAAATTCTGTTTTGCATAGATAAAATCAACTTCCACTTTTTACCGTTTAACAACGTTTTAAACTAAAAATGTCTAACGCTTTAAAATAATAAAATAATAATGATGAAATTATTCTGTACTAATAAATCTTTTATTTAGTTATTTATCAAAAAAATTTTAAATTTTTCACTTTTGCAATAATACATAGCATTGTAACCCTAAATATTGATTTTGAAATAACAACAGTAAAGGAAGGATGAATTATATACTATTATTTGCCCAAATAAATGCTTTAGTTTCTAACCTGTATTAAAACTCTTCATTTAGGAGGGAAAAAAAATGGTAACTGCTCTATGACATCAATTACTAAGAAGAGGATAATACATCTCAATGCCCTTCATGTTAATATCGTCATCCCATTAATTCATAAGTTAATTTGAAAACAAAACTATTTCAACACCTCTCCAATCTCTAAAGTTGAGTAGTATATCATTCTTTCTAGCATTCTTGAAAAGGAATAGCCACTTCTTATAGAAATAGTTAAGAATAAAATCAGAATCGTATGTTATGTATTTAAACACGTACACATTTTCCTTCTCTTCAATTATATACTAAAACATATTTTTTTTATGTACACTGTCTCTTAAAGAATAATATTTTTGCTATTTCGTTCAAGATTCGTTCAAAATATGAAGAAATATTTTTATGTAACCTGCTTAGATATGATTTTTTGTAGTGCGGAAAAGCATATTAAGGGGGTTGAAACTCCGTCCGTCGTTAGAACGATTTTCGGTTCTTAGCGTACATACATATATCTCCTTAATAAAAATAGATGCTGTATGATTGTTATATATTACGGTATTTGCTTTGCATAACACGAAATAGAATTTAAAATGACGCTAAATACATACAACAAAACAAATACATTTATAGTAACAAAATAATGTATACGAGGGTAGGTAGCCATAGCAATGAAATATGAAATAAATTTAATGTAATTATTTCTAATATATATATATACGAGGGTAACCGTTCACATTTCTGGAATAGTACAAAAATATATATATTCTCCTTGAAAATCAATGCACTTTTGCATTCATTTAAACCAATCCGAAAAGCATTGCTACCACTGTGAAGGCGATATCTCCATAATATGAGTTTTGAATGCTTCAACTGACTCTTCTGGCGTAGAAAATCGTTGACCACGAAGTTTGCTCTTCACATGTGGGAACAAAAAGAAATCAGAGTGTGCTATGAGGGCTGTAAGGCGGATGAATTATCAATTCAATGTTTTGCCCCGTCAAATATTCAATTGTTTGAACCGACCTAGGAGAGCTCGCATTGTCATGGTGGAGAATGATCTGTCGTTTTCGGTTTGTTTTCCTTATTTCTTCAAAAACTTTCAGCAAACAAATAATTGTGTACCATTCGGAATTGACCGTTCTACAACACTCTAACGTTGCAATGTTGCAACGTGACCGAAAAAACAAGCGGCCATTTGTTTTGATGTGCTTCGAGTGCGAATAACTTTTATTGGTTTTGGCTCATCTTGAAATACCCAGACAGTCGACTGCTGTTTATTATCGGGCTCATACGTATATATCTAAGATTCATCACCTGTGATGACTTTATAAATGTTTTTTGAAGCATTGCCATTGTATTTTCTGTGCATTTATTGGCACCAATCGACGCAAGTCCTTTTTTGAGCAGTTGTCAAATAATGTGGTACCCAACGTGACATAGCTTCTTAACGGGTAAATGTTCATGCCGGATCCTATGCACACTGGTGTTACCAATACCTAGAGATGCCTCGATCTCACGGTATATCACATGACAGTCTTGATTTATCACTTCAGATACTGCATTAATGTTTTCCGACACAACAATATTTGTGGGACGACCTTCACGAAATTCATCGTCCAAAGAACGCGGCCCAAGTTTGAATTCACTATACCAATGATATACTGTAGTTTTTGAAGGTGCTTCATCACCATATAAAGAATTCAGTTCGTCGATGCATTCTTGTTGGCATAATCCACGCCAAAAGTTATGAAAAATAGTTGCACGAAAATGTTTGCGAGTTAATTACACTTTTTCGCTGACATAAAATTTTCAAGTTACTGTCAACAATAGAAATAGCGACCGGATAATAAAACTGTCAAGGTAAATATATTGTCAAAAATGACAAACTGCACGATGCAATCATCAGATCGACGACAACACTAACAGTGTTGCCAGTTTCCGAAATATAAACGGCTAACCTCGTAGTATAAATATATTTAACTATTTAATATTTAAATTGCAGTAACCTTTTTTGTTCAATATATATTTTTTAAATAATAGCGATAATTCTTTTTTCTGTAACTATGACAAAATCCTTAAATTTTAATCTTCCCGCAATGTTCAAAATTCTATCACCAATTAGATGTATTATGGAAGTCAATGTTTTGTTTACAAATAAATATGTCTGCCACTGTTTGTCATTTGTTTATTTTTCATTAATTTATCAAATTTTTATACACTTTAACATATTTATTAGTGCTTAATTTTGTAAATTTTATGTTTCAAACACTTTACTATTTTATCAGGTAGGTACTTACTTTAATATATATAGTTTTACTTCTTCAATTTTTACATGTACTCTCTTGCAACTATTCTCTCTCTCCCCTGAAAACTTGTCAGTCGTATATATGCCTTTTTAAAAATCAACAGAAGAAGAACGATTTTTTTCTAGTTCTTATTCTTAATTTTTCATAATTATTTCTTTACAACGCTTATTTTAAATTTCAAAATTCCTATCTACAGTTGATCTAAATAAGCACTAAATATGTATTTTAATTCTATACTTTACCAAATTACTGTCACCATATTTTAAGGTCGCACAAACGACAATATTTTTTTGGTCTATTTGTAAATATAACTCATAATTCTAGTATCCATTTTCATGTATTCAACAAAATCCCTTTGCAATCCCAGAAAACCGTTGTCATCAAGTTTCTCGTTAAACAATACATTAATTCTTGTTTTATTTAAGAGTCTTGGTAGAACACCTAGGCTTCATCACCAGTGATAATTTTTTACAAAAGTTTGCACATTTCAAAATATATATGTATTATCATATTCAAATTTTTTTTAAAAAAAATTCAGAACTCTTCTTTCAAGCATTTAATGAAGACATCGTTGTATTATTTTTCAATATTTCGTAAAAAGTATACAAAATGCAAAAGGTAATTAAGAGACTTGATAAGTTAAATTTGTTAGGTATCATTTATAAAATGCAAAAGGTAATTAACAGACTTGATAAGTTAAATTTGTTAGGTATCATTTATTTGTATTCGAAATTGAAACATATATTATGTCGTCTAGACTGGATACAAAGCAAACAAGGAAGTCGTTTATGTCAAAGTCAGTGATTGTTAAACTGTAAGTACCTCACTATTTACACACTTACTAATTCCCAAGCAAAGTTGAACGGAAGGTACGCAACAACTTCTCCCTAAGATATCCAATTATTCGCTTCCTACCAGCATATTTCACCTGTCGCCATTAAGTCCGTGTTGGCGAGAAAAGCAGCGGCAACACACCAGTGGCGAGAACAGAAGTGCAAGACCGTTCAATGCTTAATCCTAATCTATCCAGGGAGAGGGCGTTCGTTTCATTTAAGGAGGAAAATTGCTCTGTTAAACGAAAATTTGTTGTTAGGTAAGTCGTCGTCGTCGCCCTCACAAAAAGTATCAAACTTGGTGGCGTCCTCTGTTCACTACCTTCTTTCTTCTTCTTCTTCCGTCCCTTCCTTGCCTTATCATCTTCTTGTTGTTTCTGTTCGCGCCCGTAAAGTTCAAAATAAAACGCGCTTCTCGTCTACGAGTTTGTATAACAATCCGGTTAACGTCGGATTATAAATCTGGGCGATCCGCAGGTGGGTAATGGGATCGGCGGCCACCGTAAGATTACATGTCTGGCGGATCGTAATATAATGGCTGGAGTAATCGAGTCACGCGTGCGCCACCTACTGGAAGACCGTCGGCACTATCGCAAAAAGACCCTAAAGGAGACCCATAGGTGCATTAAGTTATATTAAGTGCTTTCGGCTACGCTTTCAGATGACCGCGTGACCGGTGAATCTCGAAATTTATACACTTTGATGGTGTTTCTATTCAAAGTGTTTATAAAGATCTACTTATTTGCAGACATTACTCTGGTACAACAAATTTTACGTTCCATTAAATGTTTTCTAAAAGTTAAAAAAGTGTATGGATTAAACTCCCGAATAAAATTAACGCACATTGTATTTTTGTTTACTCCAAGATAACAACTTTTGTTTACTATTAGGTTGGCAACTAAGTACTTTCGGTTTTTACTGATAGAGAGCGTTGCTTTATTTTTTGTATAACGTATGTTAGAGCTGTACTTTGCCGTTTGTCGCGTGATACTAGTCGCATTGACGTAACTTCAGAAGCAAGTAGTGCGTGTTAGTTGTGGGTTAATTTTAAATGGAGTGCAGAAACGAACATTTTCGACATATTTTACTATTTCATTTCCGTAAAGGAAAGAAAGCTGCTGCGGCTCAGAAAAAGATATATGAAGTTTATGGCGCTAATTGCTTAACAGAGCGCACGTGTCAGAATTGGTATAAAAAATTCCGTTCTGGAGCTTTTTTCCTCAAAGATGAGCAACGTTCTGGTCGGCCTACTGAAGTTGATGACCAAATCAAAGTCATAATTGAAGAGGATCGTCATATAACTGTTCGAGAGGTTGCGGAGAGGCTACATGTATCGCACACAACAATTGAAAAACATTTAAAATGTCTTGGGCTAGTTAAGAAGCTTGATATTTGGGTACCACGAATTGAAAGAAATTCATTTAACACAAAGAATCAACTTTTGCGATATGCACCTTAGACGAAATGAAACCGACCCTTTCTTAAAAAGAATCATCACTGGTGATGAAAAATGGGTCCTGTACAGTAACATAGTTCGAAAACGATCATGGAGCAAACACGATAAACCAGCTCAAACCACATCGAAAGCTGAATTGCATCCAAAAAAGATCATGCTGTCAGTTTGGTGGGATTACAAAGCTGTTTTGTGAGCTGCTTCCAAGGAACCAAACGATCAATTCTGATGTTTACTGTCAACAATTAATAAAACTGGATGAAGCAATCAAAGAAAAACGGCCAGAATTGTCAAATCGGAAAGGTGTAGTTTTCCACCAAGATAATGCAAGGCCTCACACATCTTTTGCAACTCGTGGGAAACTATTGGAGCTTAGCTGGGAAGTGATGCCACATCCCCCATACAGCCCTGATCTAGCACCATCCGATTACCATTTATTTCGAAGTGTGCAGAATTCTTTGAATGGTAAAACTTTCACAAATGACGATGACCTTCACTCGCACCTATTTCAGTTTTTTGCTGATAAGGACCAGAAATTTTATGGGCGCGGAATCATGCAGCTGAAAGAAAGATGGCAAAAGGTCATTGACCAAAATGAAAAATATATAATTGATTAAAAACTATTCTTTGTTTAAAAAAAGTGTTTTATTTTATACTACAAAACCGAAAGTACTTAGTTGCCAACCCAATAGTTGTATTGTATGGCTTTACACCTTCCTTGACATTTTAAGGAATTGCTGCAAAAAAATGTTTATTTATAATCTATTCGAAAACTACTTATTAAGAGAAATTCTCTTTAACCAAAAAGTTTATTTTTTGTATCGAGTGTTTTGAACTTAAAAAATGAATCGTCCAGAAAATTTATCAGCGAAGAAGGTACTAAGACTACTTTCGAAGACTAGGATAAGAGCGAAAACGTTGTATCAATTCAAGTAATGAACTTTTGTACCATTTTCTTATACGATTCCCTCCAAGAACCAGAAGAATAACTACCAAGATGCTTAAAAATGAACTTGCAATTACTAACAATGTTACGAACAGTCAAAAGACGCTTAAAGGAAGCGGGTAATGTAACAGAATACCTGCAAAAAAAACTACTTATTAGAGAATACAAAATTCAAAGACAACGTTTTGCCAGAACTTAACAGTATTGGACCTTTAATGATTGGAAGAAGATTCTATTTTCAGATTAGGTTAAACCTACAATTTTCTGTTAGACGTAGCCGTGTCTGACGAAAGGCAGGAGAGCGATTTTCAAGTTGTAATATCTTTTCAAGGGTTTCGTTTGATGATGGTTCTGTAATGTTTTGGGAATGTGTTTCAGCGATCGCAGTTGTCCCAGTGGGCGCGACGGAAAATACCGTTGTTCAGCATGCAATATCAGTTACTCCTTTTATGGCACCCAATTTCTTATTGATACAAGAAGGAATCCCGACTTAAAGTACATAGAACATCTATGGGATGTTCTAAAAAAAGATCAAAGTTGTAGACTTTCACCTGCTAAACATAATCAACTGGTAGATGCAGTAATTACAGAATGGGAGGATGTTCGTCAAAATTTATTGAACGTTTAATCTCTAGCATACCAAGGTGCATGAATGAGGTAATTAAGAGTAGAGCAGGTCATACACGGTACTAATCTATAATTTTTGTTTTTTTCTTGTTTTCATGTTAAGGTACGACGATAGTTTGACAAGTAGTGAGAATGACACATAGGTGGCGCTCTAATTGGTAAAACAAATGCACTGTAATTTAGGTTGCTTATTTATACGTTTACATTCCGATATTTGATAAATCGGTTGATTAGTTTATTTTTGACAGCTGATTGAAAAAGAAGCAATACGTCGTTTTGTTAAAATGGAAAAAGCAGAGTATCGAGCGGTGATTAAATACTTCGTAATTAAGGGTATGAAAGCTACCGAAATAAAAGATGAGTTATGGGAAACATTAGGTGAATCTGCTCCATCATCCGCCACAATAAGTAGATGGGTAAAAGAATTTAAACGTGGTAGAACAAGCTGTGTCGATGAAGCGCGCTCTGGAGCACCCAAAATTGTGACTTCTAAGGAAATGATTATAAAAATCCATAATATTATTACGCAAGATCAACGACTCAAACTGCGAGAGATAGCAGACATGGTAAACATTTCAACAGAACGCGTACACCACATTTTATCGAAAGAATTGGGCCTTTCCAAGCTTTCGGCAAGATGGGTGCCGCAATTGCTTACGACTCATCTAAAGTTCACTCGTTTGCGCATTTCTAATGAATGTTTGGATCTTTACAAACGGAATCCGGTTGATTTTTGTAGGCGATTTGTTACTTTCGATGAAACTTGGATACACTACAGTACACCCGAAACTAAACAACAGTCGAAACAATGGTTAGAACGTGGTTCTGCACCTCCAAAGAAGCGAAAACCACTTTATCGGCAAACAAGATGATGGCATCAATTTTTTGGGATTCGAAGGACATTTTGCTCATTGATTACCTTCAGAAAGGTGCCACAATAAACGGACAATATTATGCAGAACTTTTACAAAAATTAAATGTTGAGATTCGTACTAAACGGCCAGAAATGGCAAAGAAAAAAATTCTGTTTCACCAAGACAACGCTCCTTCGCATACCAGCATAGTTGCGATGTCCAAAATCCACGAGTTGCATTTCCAATTAGTACCGCATGCGCCTTATTCGTCGGATTTAGCCCCTTCCGACTTCCACCTTTTTCCAAAATTGAAAACGGCACTAGGTGGAAAAAAATTTTCGTCTAAAGACGAGCTTATCATCTTCGTAAATGATTATTTTTAGAGATGGTATAAGGGTATTGGAGCACCGTTGGAATAAATGTATGTCTCTTTTAGGAGAATATATTGAAAAATAAAAATTATTTTGTATTTAAAAAATTCGTTTTTCTTTTCCATTCTCACTACTTGTCAAACTACCCTTGTATATTCAACAAAAAATTTTATGTCAGGAATAGATTAAAACGAGATCTAGTTTCTTGCAAAGTTCGCATGCAAACTATAAGGTGTTCCAATAAGACATTTCATTTTCAATAGCCCGCCATTCTAACAGTTGTCATGACTCATCCTGTAACTACTTGACAGATGACAAGTAAAAACTATGCCATTAATAATAAAGGGAACGATATACGCTTCAAAAACGCATTGAAATTATTAGAATTCAATATAAAAATTGTGAAAATTTCGCGGTTCGCAAAACTAAAGCATTTTTGGGACATCGCGAAGCACACGCATAATTCACTGCGGTATAAAATGGTAGCCTTTATTACTATCTCATATATTTGTAATTTAACTCTTGAAACTGCTTTCGATTATAAGATTCTGAATAAACCACCAGTGCTTTTATTTACTTTGATTATTTGTAGGCACAATTCTACTTTTTCATCAATCTTACTAGCTAAGACAACTTCTCGTAACATACAGTGAAAACCTTCTACTAACATATTGGTCCTTCACTGCATTACCAGGTCGGCTGAAAAGTCCCCGGTCTGACACATAGATGGCGTTACTGTTATTAAATCCATATGTTTTCTAGATAGTACTAATCTTCAAACGAAACGTGTCAAAATTTGACAGCAATCCGACCATTAGTTACTGAGATATTGCGTTAAGAGTGAAGCTACTTTTGTTATTTAAAAAAATGGAAAAAAAAGAATTTTGTGTGCTGATAAAGTACTGCTTTTTGAAGGGAAAAAATACCGTTGAAGCAAAAGCATGGCTTGATGAGGAGTTTCCGGACTCTGCGCCAGGAAAATCAACCATAATTGATTGATATACTAAGTTTAAACGTGGTGAAATGAGCACCGAAGACGGCGAACGCAGTGGACGACCAAAAGAGACTGTCACCGACGAAAACATCAAAAAAGTTCGCAAAATCATTTTAAATGACCGTAAAGTAAAGTTGATCGAGATAGCTGACATCCTAAAGATATCAAAAGAACATGTTGGACACATCGTGCATGAATATTTGGGAATGCGGAAGCTCTGTGCAAAATGGGTACCGCGCGAGCTCACATTCGATGAAAAACAACAACGAGTTGATGATTATGAGCTGTGTTTGAAGCTGTTAAATCGTAATAAAACCGAGTTTTTGCGTCGATATGTGACAATGGATGAAACATGGATTCATCAATATACTCCAGAGTCCAATCGACAGTCAGCCGAGTGGACTGCACTCGATGAACTGGCTCCAAAGCGTGGAAAGACGCAACAGTCAGCTGGAAAAGTTATGGCGTCAGTTTTTTGGGATGCGCATGGAATAATTTTCATAGATTATCTTAAAAAAGGGCCAGTCCATCAACAGCGACTATTATACAGCTTTATTGGACCGTTTGAAGAACGAAATCGCAAAAAAACGGCCCCATATGAAGAAGAAGAAAGTGCTGTTTCACCAAGACAATGCACCGTGTCACAAATCAATGAAAACAATGGCCAAATTAAGTGAATTGGGTTTCGAATTACTTCCCCATCCACCGTACTCTCCAGATGTGGCCCCCAGCGACTATTTCCTGTTTGCAGACCTCAAAAGAATGCTCGCTGGGAAGAAATTTAGCAGGGATGAGGAGGTGATCGCCGAAACTGAGGCCGATTTCTAGGCTAAAGACAATTCGTACTACAAAAATGGTATCGAAAAGTTGGAAGAACGCTATAATCGGTGTATCGCCCTCGAAGGCAACTATGTTGAAGTAATAAAATCGAATTTTGCCAAAAAACTGTGTTTTACTATGGTAGACCGGGGACTTTTCAGTTCAACTGTTAATAGTTAGGCGTTCCTCTGTTTAATTTTTTTTGCTCAACACTATTAAGTTTGTTTTAGTTTAAATTTTCTAATGCCATGTCTCTACGTTTGAATTCACTAACCAGTTTCGCTTTGGTTGTGTTATTATAATTATATCTCCAAAAATTTGTTTGATGTTTTACTGTAATAAATATATTAAATTCGAATAATAAAACTTTTAAATATACCCGAATCGGAAAGGAATGAAATCATGTTGTGAATATTTAAAAAGTTTTATGTATATACAACCCTAGACGGAATCGGAAAGTCGAAGGAAAAATATGGTTTATAAATTTAACGAAATTTGGCAATGGAAAAATCTTCGGAAAAAAAGTAAACTCACAGCATATATTGGACTTCATAAAAATAATACCGGACCACAGAACTCGACTCGTGGTCAATAAAACAAAAGTTTTTCCAACGGCAGACCTTCGGCGATCATCATTCCGCAGGAACCGGCGAGAACGGGAAAATCACAATGGCGAGGACACTCGGAAAAATACACCGCCCGATTTTCAGTACTTTTCGCCAATATACGAATTTCTCTCTCTCGCCCGGACTGCTTTACGAGCAGTCCGGTGATTGGAAATCGATGCGATAGAGAATCGTGTGCCAAAGTTGTCCGGGAAAGCTAATATCAATTGAAACGTCCGGAGACTTATGGTTTAATATTCGGACCGGTGATTTTCATTTTTGTCGATGTGGCAGTGTCCTGACGCGACGAACGACGTAAACGCAATAACGCAGCACGTGAATGGTCGTAATGCCGCTATTAACGGGTCCTGGTCTATTCTCGAATGGCCAGCGATGTATGGACTGCTTCTAATTTGGAAAAATTTACGACCATTTAGTTTAAAGCATGTATATAAGCGATAAAATTTATTAGATTTATTGCGCATAACCTTGCGAGATGTATATTTAGACTCTTAAGTTATTGTGTCCAGTCCAAAACTTTTCTAAATTCTAGAAAATGGATACAGATTACAAATAAACTATATCTTAATATTAGGCTATTGCGGGATTTTCCTTACGTTGACTTTTACACACATACAAGGTGATAAGAGTGTTGTTTATATTTCTTATTATACAAGGTTACTTTAAAAGAATGAACCGATTTTATAGTATAATATCTTATTAAGGACAAATAATGCAAAATTCCAAGAAAGTTAATAGTATTCTATTCATAACTGAGTTATATTTAACTACTTAGGAAGAAGAGAATGCCAAAGTGCGTTATTTCTGAAGAATATCGACAATAAAACTGATTATCCTTATTTACCTTCGAAAATTTCAATAACATGCTTTCAACTATAAATCTCCCTGTTTAGTAACACGACGAACAAACTTGCACGTAGTCCGAATTCTTAGATTTTTTTTAATACTTCATTAAATTTACCGTCTTTATCAAATTCCTAATTACTTTAGTTCTTTGACAAAGAATATTTCCTACCTGTTAAATACATATACCTGCAAGTTAGTTTCACGTGTGTTCATCTTGCTCGTGTATTATTTGCTTTTATTGTATAATAATTACTTTAAGCAAATCGTGTGATATATCATTTTAAAGTACTTTCAGCATGACTTTTCTTTACAGTGATTGATTAATTTCTGGCTGATCACTGGAACCATTCTTCGCCAAACCGGTTTCTTTTAATGTCCGATTCTTTTAGAAAGACTCAGAACCTGCAACCCCAAAACACATAATACACAGTGAACGTTGTTAGTTCTTTACTACCTCGTACATGTTGTGATTCAACATATACCGCATTCGCCCTGTTCAGGAATACGCACACATATACAAGCATATGTATCGCCCGTTTTTTTACCGATCCTTATATATTGTAGTTCAGCCATTGTACAGCTTAATTACATACTTCATTACAACTTTTGCTATATTGTATTCTTTAGTTGAATATGTATTACTTTCGCTTATTTCGCTTATTCGCGTAATTTGGCAAAATAAAATTGTAAAAACAATTTTTGTTGGTCCATGCTATCTGCTTCTGGGTTTCCGGGCTGGAACCGCGTCACTAGTATATCTGCCGACGTTTCGTTCCAGCCCGGAAACCCAGAAGCAGATAGCATGGATCGCGACCGCGGAAGTCTACGTACCAAATTAATTTTTGTTGGTCTTTTACAACTGATAATTTTCTTTCTGCTTTCCAGATGTCTTGGACTTGTAATAATAATAATAATAATAGTATCCTTTATTGTTCAACAAAGAGTATAAATTTAAAACAAAAACTAAAAATTAAAGCAGACTACATAACTAATTCATTCTTACATAAATAAAATAAAAATAATGTAAAATACAGACAAACATTTAAAAATACAAACTAAAATAAGAAATTGTAATAATATTTACAACGACAGAAAAATTTACTAAATGAAAAAATTAACTCATTTGAACTGTTGGAACTTACTATAAATAAATCCTTTCTACATCTACAATTTTTCGAATGAGCTATAGTTGATGTCACAAAATGGTGTTATATTTCTAAGTAGTCTACACATCCTTGAAATGGAGGCGTCATAATTGATATTAATTCTAGACGTAGGATTATAAAAAATGTCGTTTTGTGTCTAACCAAAACGTGGTACTAAAAATGCAGATGAATCAACTCGGACAATCAATCTTGTAATAAATTACATTGAAACGAAATTTTAGGCTTCTAAATTGTTGCCCAACGGAAAGAGAATTCATTTCAAATTTATTGAGAAAAAGACGATAGTCGATTTCTCGCGGAGGATAGACTCCCTCAACCTTAAAGTAAATCAATTTTAGAAATTTTCTTATAATGATCTCGATGCTTAAGTTATATAATTCGAAGTATGGTTCCATATCAAACTTGTGTATTCAAGCCCAGGATACACATAAATACAAAATAAACGTTCTATTTTTGAAATTTAAATTTCCTATGGCACGCCTTTTAGTATAGTAAGTCCATGATTTGTATCCGTTATAATATACAAATTGTGTTCTGGATAGAAAGAGAAAAGCCACTGAAGTTGATGGTTCAATCTAAATGGATCTAGCCTTCGTAAGAGAATCGTATGATTTATGCGGTTGAAAGCTTCCGATATGTCAGTCCACTTGTCCCCTGGAATCAAAAGCGTGGAAAATGAATTGAGTGAAACAAACAACAAATTTAATTTCCATTACTATTTCTTTGTTATTATAAATTTATAGCTATCCCGGAATTCCATCAACTGCGCTTATTTTTCTTACACACACAACGAGATAACAATTTGGTTCACCTAACGTGGACCATTTTAATTTTTGAACATTAGTAGTGTGTAATAATAATTTGGTTCGCTAACGTGTGACTTTTTTATTTTCCTAAATCCCACATCATAGCATTTGCTATAATTTAGCGCATTCGCATTGTTATGTTACTAGTATTACTCATCACAAAAAATATTAAATTCAAATGTCAGTTTTGGTGTTGTATTCAGAAATAATTCACTTACGAACTTTTTATCTTTTTTTCATTCTGTACACTGTCAAAGAGAGGTGGAGAATCTTTTTAATCCCACCGTGGTATTCATCATTCACAAACACGAAAGGCGTTATATGTATCTTGTAACTGGCTGGTCGTATTTCCTAGTTCGTACGATTGCATGTAACATGTAATCTCAAATGAGAAATTTAATAGTAGGGTCATGCATGTCTTGCGGCAATCTTCCCTGCATACCTTCCTCGTTTTTTCTTCCTCCTTCAAAAACAAGTATTATTCCTTTTGCAGCAGGGGAAGTACACTATAAACACACGTGCACAGTACGTATTTTCTCCCTTTTCGGGAGACCAGGTGAATTGTAGAAACGGCCAGAAGGAAGGTCTTTCTTTTAACAATTATTTAAGAGTCTTATAAAACGCTAACGGTCCGAATAAATGGACTGCAGCAATATGGCCATTATACATTAGCCTCTCACGTGATGCATATAATTACGGGACTATTGTATAATTTTATTTGTATTTCATGCTGGAAGTCGCTCACTTTCGGCACATATTTACTAAAACGTCCCGGACGTTTTGCATATATTTATTTTGAATGGCCGTTATTTTGTACGATTGTACCCTTTTTAGAGGCACTTTAAAAATGCGGTGATAAATTGCATAATGACCTCGTGCACTCTGTGTATCGGCAAGAAATAGAAATAATATATTTGATACGTTCAGGTGTCACTGATTGTTATCGCTCATGATATATAGCAAGATCCTTTTTTTGCAGGTAACTAGTGGAATATAGTGTTTATTTTTATGTATTCAAACGAATAAAGAACAATCTAGATAATTTGTCATCGTACGCTCTGTACTTTCCTTATGAATTTTTTTATTTGAATATACGAAACGATGTAGGAAATGCGAACGTGTAATTTCTTCACGAAACTGACAAGAGGACATTAAACACATACTGCAAAATTTACCATAAAATTGTTACTGCAGTACTGAATTTAGTACATTTGTTACCAGTTCCTTTAATGATATTTGTTTTCTCTGAAACATCGAAGCGTTGTTGTTACAAATATCTTCGTCTTAAGTTCATGTGTGTAGTGTTTCAAATTGCGCGGTTTTTTTTAAGAATAAATAAAATGTAGATGGCGCACTGAATTTGTCTGGATATAGGGGCATTTAAAAAGTGTGATATATGACATTTATAAAATTTCGTTCAAATTGTTGAATTATTTTATGAAAATCAGCGTTCTGTGAAAAGAGTTTTTAGGCAATGCGTAATAGTCTAAAAATGGTTTACATAATCGTCCATCTGGAAGCACTATTGGTCGAATTATTAAAAAATTTCAAGAAACCAGTTCCGTGGAAGATCAAAAAAGGGCATAATACAGTCGTGGTGGTCGTTCACAAGAAAATATTGATTTGGTTCGTGAAAGTGTTGTTGAAGATCCTGAAATGTCCATTAGACGAGGTTCACAGCAACTTGGACTTAGTGGATCAACAACATGGCGTATTTTACACAAGGATTTAGCTCTGAAGACATATAAGGTTCAAACAACACAGGAACTGAAGTCATTAGATCATTTAAAACGTCGTTCATTTATCAATTTCATCAATGAACAACCAGCTGATTTTTCTCAAAAAATAATGTTTCCCGATGAGGCACATTTTCAACTTGGTGGTCTGGTGAGGAAAATCCACGAATTATTCATGAGAAACCTATGCATCCTAAACGAGTTACTGTTTGCACAGCCCTGATCTAGCACACTGTGATTTCTTTTCATTCCCACACGTGAAGAATAAACTTCGTGGTCAACGGTTTTTTACGTCGGAAGAGGCAGTTGAGGCATTCAAAACTGATGTTTTGGAGATAGCGCCTTCACAGTGGCAGCAATGCTTTTCGAATTGGTTTAAACGAATGCAAAAGTGCATTGATTTTCAAGAAGAATATTTTGAAAAGCAATAAAACTATTTTGAAAATAAAAAAACGGCTACCCTCATAGTATTTGACAAACTACTGTTATTTTATAGTGCTTCATTTTACAGATTTCATAATTTTAATTCGAATTTAATACTTTACCAACATATTGTGTTGCTATACTTTTACGATATAAATTTATAAAAAGAGTACAATTGGAATTCCTTATAAGGCACCTTTACACATTCAAATGTGAAGAAAATCATCCATTCTGATCCATTTTACGTAGACTGAATACAAAGGTTTACGGTATTCCTTAATATTCGTAAACTTTATGACAGTTACTTACATAATAGTCGCGTAAATTGAATTTTAATTTTAGCCTAGTTCTTGTGCCTGTCTTTTTTCGCGTCATACGGCAGAGGTGAATAATGGTGTTAAAATTCAGGATGTATATTCCATTAGAGGATACGCCTAGCAACCTAACGATGACTGATGACTGAATACATTGAATCGCACGTGAATGTGTGAGAGTCGAGAAGAAACTTTTACAGCTTCGAGAATAGTTTCAAATCTGTGTCTGCGTGTATGTGTGCACTTCTCCGTGTAGGAGCCACTGTGAGGAAATCTGAAGAACAAGAAGAGTAAAAAAGGAGACATTGGAGAGTCGTTTATAAGTGTTTTGATGCAGGACCTGCCTCACAAATACCCGTCGAGCGATAACATGTCGCGATGATATTTTTAATAATTCTCTTTTCGTTTTCGAGTGATACTCGAGAATAAAATGAAACGTGAACGTCATTCGCTCTAGAAACCGTAGAAGTGTAGACGTGCGCCCGTCGGATTATCTACAGATGAAAAGTGGAAAAGATTTAAATACGATTTAGTCGTGCAGTTCTTCTCTGATGAATGCCGAACTGTTTTACTGTACGCCGACCTCCTCCTTCTCCCTATACGTATGTACGTGTGGAGGCACGAATGAAATATTAAAGTGCACTTTTTGAAAAGCGACGTTTAGAAAAGACATTAATAAAGAAGGCAAGATGTATGAAAGGGTGCATTAAGCAAGTCAAAGATCGAATATTTTCTTTTCATTATTTGCAAATACATATTTATAATAAAATATTAAACGTTCCTGAGTTTATTATTAACTTATTTACAGAAAAGTATTGTATACAATTTAACAGATAGATGACAATGATATGTGATCGAATTATTCATAATTGTCGATTGCAATTCAGGGAAAATCGATACTTATTGTAATCAATCAGACCTAGAGTTATGTGAACGATTTATTTAATTTTTGAAATATCTATAATATTATACTTTAAACAAAAATAATCTATTTTAGCCGATAGAAGACTCATTACTAAGCTAAAGATTATTAAATTGATAAAAATATTACTTTCAGGTAGAAAGTAAACGGAAGCACGTCTCATAAAAGAATATATTATATAAGAGTAATCTATATACATACACAGTCTGTCGCACAAAAAACCGAACATTTTTAAAATATTAACTCTTAGTGGCGCCATCTATTGAAAAAAATATAAGTCGGTATGTTATGTCAAAATATTATATTTGCATAATTAGAAGCAGAGAAAATGCGCATAAATAACAGTGTGTAGTTGGCGTTGGTCGAAAAATTAATTTCGAACAAAGAGCAAATATCAAGTTCCGTTTTAAATTCGGTAAATCGTTTACGGAAACGTTTAATTTGATGAAACAAGTATATGGTGATGCGTGTTTATCACGTACGAATATGTATGAACGATCACACTAGAGTGTGCGTTTTGGCTTTTAACGGTACAGATCGTGTATGAACTTTGTTTCGTGCGGATTTTGCCGTGGTTTCCAGGAGCGAAACTATTTAATTATCTGCTGATGATGACAACTTAGTTGTCGAAATACGTATACAGAATACGAAAATTAATGTGGAAAGGGGTTATACATCGACCTTCAGTGATTAAAAGTAAGGAATAAATAAAACACTAAGGAATAAATAAAACACTTTGTTTAAATTTCACACTATACTATACGAGGGTAGCCATTTATATTTCGGGAACTGGCAACACTGTCAGTGTTGCCTCCGATCTGATGATTGCATCGCGAAGTTTGTCATTTTTGACAATATATCTACCATGACAGTTTTATTATCCGGTCGCTATTTCTATTGTTGATAGTAACTTGAAAATTTTATGTCAGCGAAAAAATGAAACTAACTTGCGAATATTTTCCTGCAATTATTTTTCAAAACTTTCGGCGTGGATTATCTCAACAAGAATGCATCAATGAACTGAATTCTTTATATGGTGATGAAGCACCATCGAAAACTACAGTATATCGTTGGTATAGTGAATTCAAACTTGGACGGCGTTCTTTGGACGATGAATTTCGTGAAGGTCGTCCCACGAATGTTGTGTCGGAAAACATTAATGCAGTATCTGAATTGATACTGCAGGAGCATCATGTGACATACCGTGAAATCGAGGCATCTCTAGGTATCAGTAACACCAGCGTGTTTAAGATCCTGCAAGAACATTTAGCCATTAAGAAGCTGTTCACGTTGGGTACCACATAATTTGACAACCGCTCAAAAATGATTCGCGTCGTTTAGTGCCAAGAAACGCACACATACACATACAATGGCGGTGCTTCAAAGAACATTTATAAAGTCGTTACAGGTGATGAATCTTGGATTTATACGTGTGAGCCCGATAGTAAACAGCAGTCGACTGTGTGGGTATTCCAAGATGAGCCAAAACCAAGAAAAGTTCAAAGCTCAAAGCACATCGAAACAAATGGTCGCCTGTTTTTTCAGAAAAACCGGTCACGTTGTAACCGTGCCTTTAGAGGGTTGTAGAGCAGTCAATTCCGAATGATACACAACTATTTGTTTGTCAAAAGTTTTTGAAGAAATAAGGAAAACAAATCGAAAACGACAGATCATTCTCCGCAATGACAATGCCAGCTCTCACAGTCGGTTCAAATAACTGAATATTTGACCAGGCAAAACATTGAATTGGTGAGCCATGCGCCGTATGGCCGTGATCTAGCACTCTGTGACTTCTTTTTGGTTCCACACGCGAAGAATAAACTTCGTGGTCAATGGTTTTTTTGCGCCGGAAAGGGCTGTTGAGGCATTCAGAACTCATATTTTGGATATACCGCCTTCACAGTGGCAACAATGGTTTTCGGATTGGTTTAAACGAATGCAAAAGTGCATTGTTTTTCAAGGAGAATATTTTGAAAAGCAATAAAACTGTTTTCGATAACAAAAATTTTTTTTTGTGTGCTATTTCTGAAATATAAACGGCTACCCTCGTATATTTACTGCGACTAGTTTCGTCTGGTAGGACATTATCGAGCAAGTACAATACAGTCTGCAATCCCCTTTATATAGGAAAACGATAGCAATAAATTCACTTACAAGAAAGGGATAGAGGCACAATATACATACAAGATTTGTCGGTAAAGGACCATTAAAATAGAAATAGTGAGTGCTTAGAATTAAGATAAATTCAAAAGAGGTGAATTGTTTAAATATAATTGATCATTAAGAATGGTCACAAAATTGAGTTTATTACACTAATTAATCTGTATGCATTTCAAGAAATTTAGTTTCAGACTTTTGTTACATATGTGATGGATATCTGGTTTAAAATCTTTATGGTACCATATATTATGGTTCGTTTCTATTACTCCTTAGTGTAATACAATTTCATAAAGTAACGACATTAATAATCAACTATTTAAATTAAAAGTTCCGTTATTTATCTAACATACTATGTATGTCAGATAATAAAAGTGGTAGAACGCTTCCCTGAAGGTCATCATTTTGCTAAGTTCTCCTAACAACTACTTCTTTTCTGAAAATCAATGAATATACTACGGTTCTCAACTAGCATGTCAATACTTTGGTGTGGCTAAAACTTTTCCAGACTTTCTAAAATTTTGACTTACTTAATTTTTGTAATAAATAAAATATATTCCTTTATCATATTAAATTAGGCTTAAATTATGATTTTCATAAAAATAGCTTAACTCCTAAAAAGTTGGCATTTCAGTAGATAGTTGCAAAAATATTTAGTCGTAACTTGGAGTAAATCTCACACGAATTAATTCGCTTTATTTTAATATACCTTCATCAACATTACGAAATTATTTTCAACAGTATAATAATCAAATTTTCAGTAGTAATCACATTCATTATGAAGGCATCCCCTCAGCCACATGGATATAATAAAATTCACTAAAGCGTGTGAATATTAACATTCTCAAATATAATTAAAGCGAAAATAAATTTTTGCCGGCGGTAGTCCCAGAACTCTTACCCAACTCGAAGGGCATCGTCGACTTTCCATTCGCTTCTTTTTTAGTATTTCGACTGTCCTTTTCTTAACTACCCTTCAATGCCGTCTTCGTACAATTTGTGCTGTGCTCGCAAACGTTCCTCCAGCGATTCCCACGAAGATCCGTTCGGAATTATATGACGACAGTCAGCAGCCTGCTCTTTATGCATTGCTCGTACTTATTAATAGTTGTAATTTCCAACAAAGTTAATAAATATCATGGCGCTGCGGTCGAGCGAGCTACTTGCAGCGTACGACTATGCCATCAAAAGGCAATGTTTATTCTTATTTATTATTTAATTTTGGTCAGGATCTATTTTGGCGAGAGGTTTACGCTTACTTTATGAACCGCTGCTTTTCTTAAAAGTTCTTAAAATATGTGCAATGTTAACAAGTAATAACGAAATTAGTTATTGGACAATAAGACTCTAATTATATTTTACAGTCTATATAACAAGAAAAGAAGGCGTAAACTAAGTGACTTTACTTAGAAAATTCCTACATTAGAGTTTAAATCTACATTACATTTACGCGATATATGTATTTAACATACTATCCAGTCTTCATCGTGTTCCATAATATTTACAGCGATTGGTTATATTGTCACCAATATTTCGGCATGTGAAGTAAGTAGTGATCTCCACCTTAGCAAAATTAACTTTGAGTTGCTTTAATGTGCAACAACGTTTTGTACGAAGCTTTTGCTTCATAATTGCCCACACATTTTCTGTTGGATTCGTATCTGGACTCTGATAGGGACATTCCATCATCGTGACACCATTTAACAACTTATATTCCGTACATCGCCTGCTCCGATGATTCAAGTCATTATCCTTCAACAAAATTCATTGATGGTTTTGTTCGCCAAACCACTTTCTCGCAGAAGGAAGAAAACCATTTTAATACAATTTCAGTATCCCCAGCGCATTCAAATTTCCTGTAAAGGTTCTATAACGACTCTACTTTCACGTAAACGTCATTAAAGTAACAGTTATTTATTTTTTTTCCAAGTCATGCTGAGGTAAGCAATTCCACTCTCACGCAAATAACTTCTAATATTCATTAAACAAATATTTTTTTTTCAAGTCGTTTTGGCCCTGACGTAATGCGTATTGTGGATTTCTTCTAAACGAATTCAGTATGGCCTTGTCTAGTTCCTTTGTTGTCGCTTGAAGATCATCAACATTTTTTGTCGTCTTGTAGCGATCTATCCACAATCATGCGAATCCCTCTGATCTGTGCAGATATTTCGTTGTGATAGGTGGAAACATTTTTGGTCCTTTGAGATAAACACAAAGAAATATCGCTTCGTATCTTTTTAAATACGGAGCACTCATTTACGAAACAGAACTGTTCTGAAAACTATGTGCTAAAAGTTCGAATTGCTGCCTAGTGCACCATATTCGCCAGATTCAGCCCCCTCGGATTATTTGTCTGTTTGCAAAATTAAAAAAATTGCTTGATGGTAAAAGCTTTGCAATGAAGAGCTGGAGTCTGCAGCTCATGGATATTTTGATAAGCTCAATGATTCTTACTATAAGCAGGATATCGAAGCTATTGAGAATTACTGGGAAAAGTGTATCGAACTAAAAGGAGACTATGTAGCGAAATAAAAATATTTTTTCCTACTTTTATTGTTATCTTTATTAAGTCGGGTATTTCTGCGACTACTTCCGTATTCATTTACGTAGAGCTGTAACCTTTTCGTAAGTTTTCTCCATAAAGGGTACAAATTTTTCAATGAAAATTCATTTACTATCCTCAACACAGTAAATATTTGTACAAGTTTTGATATAAAAGTGTATACTTCTACTGGGTGGTTTGTTTTCTTTCAGGTAGCACAATTGTATATATATATACCGTTTATGCACTACCATCCATAAGTTTAATCGCAATACAGATAATTTTAATTGCAGAAGGAAACAAAATATTGAAGTTAATATATTGAAATTTTATCCAAACTAAAATCATTTTACATATTTGCACGTTATTTAACCGAAGTATTTTGTATAAACGAATGAACGCCTTATTTTCTGTTTCAATAAATAATATTCAGGTAAGAAATATAATGAGGGTGTCATGTGCCATTTGTGCGCTTGTAAGGGTATATTTTATGTCTATTACACAGTGAATACTCATTATTCACGTTGTTAATGAAGTGTCAGCAAGTGCTATCGAGTGAACGTATTTTTTTAAATTTTGTTTAAAACATGGCAAGGAGAAAGCATCTCACTCTTGAACAAAGGGCAAAAATTATTGTTTTGCACGAAACAAAACTTTCTAATAAAGCAATCGCCCGAAAACTAAAAGTTTCCGAGTATTGTGTTCGTCAAACTATAAAGAGACTTGCAGAAACTGACCAACTCGGGGACCGAAAACGCAGTGGAAGGGCGAGGACAACTACTAAAAGTGAAGATGAATATCTGAAATTAATGTCCTTGCGCAATCGTCGCCTTACAGCCTCGGAAATAGCAGCACAATATTACGCACACCACGAAGCCACGGTTAGCGTAACAACTAAACGCCGTTTAGCTGAAGTTGGACTTAGAGGTCGAATAGCAGTAAAAAAACCACGTCTGTCTGCGCAACATAAACAAAAAAGATTGGCCTGGGCGAGAACACGCAGGTACTGGACTGCCGAAGAATGGAAACAAGTCTTATGGACAGATGAATTCAAATTTGAAATTTTTGAAATAAACGCCGTACTTTTGTTCGTTGTCGTGTCGGGGAGAGAATGTTAGATGAATGTGTGGCTAAGACAGTGAAACATGGTAATGGAAATGTGATGGTTTGGGGTTGCTGTGGAGGTGGGCACAAAATTGGTGCAAATCACAGAAAGAATGACAAAAGAAGTCTATTTGGGTATATTGCAAGAGCTCTCCCGTCAGCAACGGAGTTAATGGGTTCGGGGTTTATTTATCAGCAAGATAACGATCCCAAAACACACAGCAAAAAATTGTAAAAAGGTTTTTCGCCAACCAAACTGAAAGAAGAATCCTTACATTAATGACATGGACACCCCAAAGTTTAGACTGTAATCTGTTAGAGCTGTTATGGGACTGTTTGGATTGTGGAGTGCGTAAAATACCTCCTACTGGTAAAACAGATCTTTGGGGTAAGTTGTGAAATGCATGGAACTCTATCGATGAGGAATATCTCTACTGACTAGTTGAAAAACGTGTTTGTGAAGCCGTGATCGCAGCTGGGGGTGGTTACTTTGACGAAAGTAAACATTAAGCTAACTTATTATAATATTACTTAGATTAATAATGTCAATTGCTTGAATTGTATGATAATTCAGTATTTTATAAATAAATTTGCCATGAAAATAAACAGTCTGTAGTACGATTAAACTTATGGACGGTGGTGTATATATATATATATATATATATATATATATATATATATATATATATACCAACATAGAGGGGTTCCGGTAAGAATAAGAGAGAAAAAATAAATTACGAGGAATTTAAAGCAGAAATATTCAAAATTCCCTTGAAGGTAACATTTACAAATAAAGGTTTAATATTTAACGTTATCTCAGTATCGACTGAAAATAATTCCACCGGCTTCGGGAAAAACAAGAAAGAGAAATCGAGCGGAAGACGAAATATTAATTAAACTAACAGACATCGCAGTCACTTTAAATACCTTAAGAGAAAACAATGTAAACTTAGCATAAGATATTACTGCAAACATTAAAAGATTTCCGCAAATACGACCGATATCGGTGTGTAAATCCCCGTGCAAAGCTGAATATTGCTCCCGTTGCAACGTAAATAAAGGTATATTCTTGTTTTCCTCGGAAATAAAATAAAGCCACAGTTACATACCTCTACCTTAAGGAAGTAGACAGTTATATATGTATGTAGATGGTACGTATGTACTGTATGTATTCTATTAAGAAATTGAAAGCGCTCACGGATGAACTGAACGGTTCGCAATGCAAATGTGTTCTGGTCGGAATACATTACTGAGTTAATAATGTGCAAGGGAACAAATACTTGTTTTCACTCTAAATAATAAGGGTCGGGGGAAAGGAGATTGGTAGACGCTGTTCTGGGTATCTTATTTCGAATTAGGATGCAGTTTCTAGGAAAGGTTACCTTAGACTTACAAGATTCCTTCGATTATAGTCATACTAGAATCGAAGGTCGATGGAATTTATCTTTTTGTTAGTTTTTAGATCGTAATTTGTCAAAATAATAGTCAAAATAATATAATAAACATATGATATATAATATAAAACGCAGAACAATGTAAAAACATTATAGGCGAACTACAGATTAAATCTGGTTCGTAGACTTCCGCGGTCGTTGTCGATGGCTTCTTCATCTTGGCCTCCGGTTTGGCATCGTGTGCTGTACTTTCGCTGCTAATGTTTCATCTTTATTTGCATGAAACATCCTTAGGGGTTAACTGCTGCTGCTGTCGTTGTTGTTCTGAAACTGGTGTAAGTCTATTACGGATAGATTTACATTTTACATTTTGTCCTGAATGTTGTGACGGTTCAACGTTTTTTATACTAACCTATGGACCAAACGCTTTAGTTAGACATCCAGTACCGAATGATGAAGAACGGAAATAGGAATTTTATTTGAAGCTAGATTGATATGTGGAACGAAATCTATCCATACTGCACAGTTTTATTATTATCATCATTATTATTATTTTGTAAATGTACTTTCATCTAATATATGTTTATATTTTGTATATTATGCATAAATATCTTGCATGTGCCTATTCTAGCTGTGCTGTTGTGTACTTAATAAACTATTATGGCGTAGGTTTCTCGTACTTCCACAATCTAACGCCGAGAAACGTTATTATTACTATTATTATTACATCTAGTAAATATAGTTAATTAAGTAACAAATATAAAAGGCGTTCTAATAATTCCATTTCATTTTCAATACCCCCCATTTTAACAGTTGTCATGACTCAACCTGTAACTGGTTGACAGATGACAAGTAAAAACTATGCCATTAATAAAAATGAAACGATATTCGCTTCAATAACGCACTGAAATTATCAAAATTCACTACCAAAATGGTGAAAACTTATTTCGCGGTCACAGTTCGCAAAACTAAAGCATTTTTGGGTCGTCGTGAAGCACCTTCTAGGACAGCAATTGTGAAACTGGTGGAAAAATTTTAACTGTTGGGACAAGTTAGTGATGTGAAAAATCGAACTCTTGCACGCTGCTCAAGAACAATTGAGAATAATGCTGTTGTGGCCCATAGTGTTGAGGAAGATCCAGGTTTGTCCATTTCTCGTCGATCTTTGGAATTGGGCATTCCACAAACGACATTATACCGTATTTTGCATAAAGACTTAGGTCTTAAGGATTTTAAAGTTCAGTTAACACAAGAACTCACGCTTACCGGCTATCAACAACGTCGTGTCTTTGCTGATTGGGTCTTTGAAATGCATCAAACTGTTCCGGAATTTCATCGAAAAATCATCTTAATTGATTTGGCCCATTTTCACCTCGGAGGTTTCGTTAACAAGCTGAATTGTCGCATTTGGGGCTCGAAAAACCCAACAATTATTGTTCAAAAGCCTCTCCATCCTCAACGTGTGATTATTTGGTGCGATTTTTGGTCTGGCGGGGTCATTGGACCTTACTTTTTCGAAAATGAGGCTGAAGCAACTGTTACGGTGAATGGATTGCGCTATCGAATGATGATTAATGATTTTGTACGGCCGGAATTGGAAGGTATTGATGTGGACGACGTTTATTTTCAACAAGACGGCGCTACGTGCCACACAAGAAACGATACCATCGCTCTTTTGCGTGAAAAGTCTCCTAACCGTGTGATTTCTCGAAGAGGCGATCACAATTGGTCACCGAGATCTTGCGATTTTAACACCTTTAGACTTTTCGGGGCTACGTGAAAGATAAGGTCTATGCCAATGGCCTATAATCGATTCAAGACCTCAAAGATGGAATTCGGGAAGTTATCGAAGACATACAGCAGTAAATGTGCGAATTGGTGATGGAAAATTTCATGAAAAAATATGGTCCTGCAAGTGTAGTTGTTTTCCATTATTAATGGCATACCCTCCTCTTTACAATTAAATAAACATCCGATGATTTCGCTTAAAAATACTCATTTTTTTTACATATCAAAATGAAACGTCTTATTGGAAGACCCGTTAAAAGTTCTCTTAATATTGAACTCTATAGAAGGAAATTATTGATATTTTCAAAACTGGACAGTTCCCGACTGCTGTAGCATTTCAGAGTGGTAAATTTTGTAAATATTCAAGTATGCATTAAATCAGTATAACACATGGATCAATAAGTCCCGAGACTAACCCATAGATGGCGCTCGTAGTAAACCAGTAACCACGTCTTTCTAGAGTACTAACCTTTGCTTGAAACGTGTCAAAATTTTAAGTCGATCGGACCAGAAACAGCTGAGTTATCGAAGTTGGAGTAAAGTCGTTTTGTAGTTTGTTTAAACAATGGAAAAAACCGAGTTTCGTGTTCTGATAAAACATTATTTTTTAATGGGTAAAAACACCAAGCAAGCAAAACAATGGATTGAAAAATGTTACCCGGACTCTTGTCCATCAAAAGCAACGATTTGTCGGTGGTTTGCCGAGTTTAAACGTGGTCGTACCGACACAAATGACGCGGAACGCTCGGGTAGACCTGTGGAAGCCGTTACACCAGAATATGTGAGTGAAGTGACAAAAATTATAATGAAAGATCGTAAAGTGAAGCTCCGTGAGATTGCTGAGATGACACAGATATCATATGGAAGTGCATTTACTATCCTTCATGAAAAATTGAGCATGAAAAAGGTTTTTTCCAAGTGGGTGCCGCGATTGCTTTCGATGGAACAAAAACAGCAACGAGTCGATGATTCAGAAAGCTGTTTATCGCTATTTACTCGCAACAAAAAAGATTTCTTGCGTTGTTACGTGACCATGGACGAAACATGGATACATCACTATACTCCAGAGTCGAAGCGGCAGTCATCTGAGTGGCGCACAGCTGGCGAAAGCCGTCCGAAACGTCCGAAAACGCAGCAGTCAGCTGGCAAAGTCCTGTCGTCAGTTTTTTGGGATACACATGGCGTGATTTTCATTGACTACCTCGAAAAAGGTAAATCGATCAACAGTGATTATTATATTGACTTACTGGTGCTTTTGAAGGAGGAAATCGCAAAAAAACGACCGCACATGCAGAGAAAAAAAATCCTTTTTCACCAAGACAATGCACCCTGCCACAAGTCGATGAAAACAATGGCAAAATTGAACGAATTGGGTTTTGATCTGCTTCCCCACCCCCCATATTCGCCAGATTTAGCCCCCAGTGACTACTGGCTCTTTGCTGATCTTAAAAAAATGCTCCAGGGAAAAAGATTTGGCTCAAATGAGGAGGTCATCGCTGAAACTGAAGCTTATTTTGAAGCGAAAGATAAATTTTTTTATAAACATGGTATTGAAAAATTGGAAAAGCGTTGGAACCATTGTATCACCCTAAAAGGTGATTATGTTGATGAATAAAAAAAAATTTTGCAAAAAAAATGTTGTTTTCATTGTTAGTCTCGGGACTTATTGATCCATGTGTTATAGTCCCCAAAAAAGAAGGAACTAACTGTTTAGTTTTTTTTAAATTAGTTTGTTTCAATGAGAGTCGTTGGAAAGAAACCGTATCAGGAAGATGGAACTAATTTCTTTGGTACTGCTAGGCATGTTTTAATAACATCCCTAGATAATTATAATATTATGTTCATCGCGTTAAGTTCCCTGAAAAGTTTAAAAATCGATCAAAAGAAGAACTGGTATTACACCATAATAGTGCTCAACCATTGAAATATTCAAAATTGAATTGATGGATTCACATAGTATCGACCAAGTACACAACGATGTTTTTTTAACACGTCGAAGCCAAGTTGTGAGGAGTTGTCATTTACTTCCAGTAATGAAATTGTCGACATTTTTGAAAGCAGGCGAATCAAATACCTCTAGGAATATGAAAAAATGTTTTGGAAACTTATTTCTTCAAATGAAAAATTACATATATTGACTATAGTGGGAAATATTATAAAAATGTAATTTTCAGAATAAAATATTGTGTTGTATTGTATTTACAATATATACGAAAGAAGTATGCATTGGATACGTATAATAGTAATATTTTACTCAGTTTTATAACCTAATATATTAACTATAAATGAGTATTCTTTTTCCAATAGCGGAATAGAGCTTCGACAATTCTCTTTAAAGATAGTGAAAACTGAATGAATGAACGGTCGTTCTGAAGGAAATTGAGAAATAGCACAGAATGGATTACATATATTTTCACAGTAAATGGATACAATTTCGAGAGTACATTATCTTGTCAACTCAGCCAATAGGATAGGGTACCTTACCTACACTGCAGATACCGATCATATACCGAAATCTCCATATCGAAGCAGTGATAGACTCTTTCTCTACAATAGAATATAGATTCGCATTTTTTGTTATTTTTCGCTCTTCTCTTTATTTATGAAGTCGTTTACTGGAAATGTGTAATATAGAATCCGTCGAGCTCAACATTTACCTGTAAATGTGGAGCGTACTCCGGGCTCTCAGTGAAATGCAACTTTGTGCAAGCTTAGGTGAGGGGAAGGTTCTTTTTCTCGAGAGAGAGAATCCGCCGTTATGGTTCCGGGAACTGATCGATGGCGGGATTTAATAGAAAGAGGGCGATTTCGGCAATAAAGATGTTTTCGTTTTTTGGTAAGGGGAGAGGACCGATTTAATGTCTCGACATAGTGAAATAAAGTAACTACCTCGATTTTAATAAGCCCGTATCTCTCAGAAGTCTATTTGTGTCGCTCTTCGTGGTAATGCCTCTCTCGAATTTCCTTTATTTTAACGCATTCAATGCCTCTGATAACGTGAAGTATATATGTCTCACTTTATCACGGTTCATGGTTTTGTTGAGAAGGTGGTTCTTAAAATAAAAAGTATATATAATGCAAGAAATAATAACCACGAAGAGGGTGTGCATTACAGAATAATGCAATATAATTGATTCAACCAATATAATTGAATCACTTATTCAAGAAACGACCTAAATAATATTTTGGCGATTTTAAGTTACATTTAGTGTGGATAGCACATACGGAATAAAATTATTTTTGATATTATTTTAGAGGATTATGAAAAAATGTTCGGACAAGTCGTTTTTAAAATTGAAGTTGTCTTTTAAGTAAATATTTGAATGCAGAGGGTAATTTATGTATTTGTAGTGATTGACTGGTGCGTTTTGTTAAATGGATCGTTCTATATATTTTGATATTTTCTAATTTTACTTGATCATTTGGACTAAAGCGAAAGCGTGCGGTAAAAAAGTCAAATTGACGGAAAGGATGAAGAAAACACGGTAGATCTTTACCAAACTATATGAGGATTATTACCCAGTTGACGATTGGAAAAAGGTAAACATCAGTATTAAGTTTTTTAACCCACTTTTACCTATTTACTAAAGTTGTTTCAAAATTTTAATGTCTTAACTTTTCGTAGATCGTCATGTGCCACAAAAACTGTGAAACGTCCTTCTTCCGTGATGATGTGGTCATATATTACAGAAGAGGGTTCAGGACTTTGTCATGCTTAACATCTTACATTGATATCAAACGTATTTATGCACAACAATGCTCTATGACACGCTGTGAATGATCAGTAAACTCATAGTTGGAATACAGTCAATTCACAGTTATTGCGTTACGTTGGAAATTCTTTTGATATAAATCCTATTACAATTGTATAGAATACAGTAAAAAATATTATAGCATCACATAGCTACACCAGAAAGCAAGATTTGATGGAAAACCTTGAAGACGTTCGACGAAATAGTGATCAGTTTAAAAACTGTCTCATTGCGGCAATTGAATATGCCAAAAAGAATTGTTTCTCTCATCAAAGTTAAAGGGGAACATGCGAAATATTAAATAGAAATGAAGATATTTCATACGAGACGTGTTTTTTAAGTAAGGGCCGTTTTGTTGTATACACTAGTAGGTGGCGCGCGCGCCGCAACGAGGTCTTGCGTCGTATCCCGGCATTCCTTGGGAACAACTGTGGTAACTGTAGTCTGTTCTGTGTCTTTAAAATGTGCGATAGCCAAACTCTCCGAAAAATACGCAGATCGATTCAAAATGAAGGACATAGCATGCTGACAGAGAATTTTGCTACTTAATGACAATGCAAGCCCTCATACCGCAACTCAGATTCGAGCTGTATTGAACTTTTTTGGCTGGGAAGTTTTAGATCACCCCCTACAGTCCCGACCTTGCGCTAAGAGATTTCCATCTTTTCGGTTATCTCAAACATTATCTCGGCGGCAATCACTACAACGATGACAAAAACGTGAAAACGGCCGTGACATTTTGGTTATCGAAGCAGGCGGAAAGTTTCTATGAAGAGGGTATTCAAAATCTAGTTGTAAGGTTTGATAAGTGTTTAAACAAACTTGGCAGTCATGTTAAGAAATAGAGAAATATATGTAGAATCTCAAAACAAATTTGATTTTAGAAAATTTTCTTTGGTTTGGATTTTATTTTCAAGTGGCTCTTACTTAAAAAACGCTCCTCGAATATCCCTGTTTTTTAATAAACCTATTTGTAAAAATATGCTTTTTTATTGCAGTTATATATCAAAATTGCTAATTTTCCTTGTGATCGTAATTCACTGGCCAACAACTGTATGGACTTCCAACCATCTCTATCTCCGAAAATAAAACAATTGGTTATTGTAGTGTGTTTCCGTGAATACCCGAAATGAAGAATCAATTTTTATCTACCTTCGAATATTGATTTCAGAGAAAGAACGATTTATACGTGGGAAAGGTGAAAAGTTCTCGGCCTGACAATGAAAGACTGCGATTTAAATTTAAAAAATGATTTTATTTTTCTACATAATCTTCCTTGAGTTCAACACACTTGGTCTAGCGTTTTTCTAACATCAATATTCCTTCCCGGAAGTGAGAGTCTGGAAGGCTGTCAAAATATTCGTCTACGGTTCATTCAACTTTTTCGTTGGATGTGAATCGCTTTCCAGAAACAAATTTTTTCAAATTTGGGAATAGATGGAAGTCTGAGGGTGCCAAATCAGGAGAATAGGGAAGATGGCCTAGCAACTCGTACCCCAAATCCCGCAATTTTCCCATCGCCAACGCACCCTTGTGTGCGGGTGCGTTGTCCTGATTAAAAACGATTTTTTTTTCTTCAAACCAGGCTTCTTCTCGCGAATTTTGGCATCCAGCTGGTCAAGAAGGTCAGAGCAATATGCGCCTGTAATTGTTCTTGTTTTTTCAAGGTAATCAATTAACAAGATGCCTTTTGCATCCCAAAACACGCTGGCCATGACTTTTCCGGCAGATGCGATCGAGTTCGCTTTCTTTGGCGCTGAACCACCAGCTTCCACCCACTGCTTCGACTGCTGTTGCGTTTTTGGCGTGTAGTGGTGGACCCACGTCTCATCCATGGTGACAAATCACCGCACAAAATCGGTCGGATTCTTGTTAAATCGGTCCAAAGAATGCTCCGAAAATCGTTTGCGCATTTGTTTTTGATCGACATTCAGCAAATGCGGCATCTATCTGGCGCAGAGCTTTCTCGTCTCTAATTCTTTATGCAAAATGTTTCGCACCCTTTCTTCCGATATCCCCACAGCCTCAGCTATCTCACTCACTTTCACTCGCCTATCGTCCAACACAATATCATGTACTTTTTCGATGATTTCTGGTGTGGTTGCGGTTTTTAGCCGTCCTTCACGTGTGTCATCTTCGAGGGACGTACGACCACGTTTACATTCAGCTTCTCACTTTTTAATGGTTGACATCGAAGGAGCAGAGTCCCCGTACTCTTTTGTTAACTGCGGATGAATTTCCACAGGGGTTAAATCATCCAAAACAAAGAATTTTATAACAGCACGATATACAAGTTTATCCATTTAAAAAAATAACACGCACGACGTCTACTACAAAAATTCTTGCAAACAAACTACTTTAGAGAATAAGTTGAAAGTTTCCATATGAACTAAAGACACATGCAGCGACGCAGGAAACATAAATTTCTGTTAATTGTAACGCCATCTCTGTGTCATGCCGAGAACTTTTCACCTTGCCCACGTAAGTAGTTATAGTAAATGAGGGGAATCTAAAAATAGGAATATATAAAGGTGTTCTTTAACATCATAGATGTATCTCAGTAACGTGATGTCCTTTTGTTTTTAGATTCATTACATAGGCTGTATTATATTGAAAACTATATCTACTTCTTCCATTTAACCATCTATTTATCTTTATAAATACAAAAGTTAGCTATTGTACACTGTTTCCTTGAATAGACTACGCACATTAGTAGTAGAGCTATTCGCTATATTTCAGCAGAAAATTCTCCAAAAAATTTTTTCAAGGCTACGGCATTCTTTAACTGAAGCGATAAATGTCACATACATCCAAAACCGTTTTTTTATACGCAAATCGACCGCGAAATCGGTCTTAATTGTAGCCGACTCGCATATTAATATTAATACGGTCGATTTAACGCGGACGCCTTGCGATTTTTTCTCCTTCTTTTCTTTACTTCGTCTCTCGTTTCACTCGTTCGCGATTATTATACGTCTTTGTGCTGCTAATTTACCACCCAGATCTGTTATTATTCAAATCTAATCGAGTCGCGAGTTATGGAAGTCTTTACGGGGTGACGTTCTTTCGCCTTTAATTCACTTTTTCATTGTAAAGCATTTGTATTGTATTTCTACTTGAAAATCATTTTTAGTATCCATATTTCAGAACTTTAAAGAAAAGAATTATGATTCTGTCATATATATATAGCCAATTACAAATTATTATACTTGTAGTATTTTTAATGCCTAAATGCCCATTCAGAGTCAATTTAAATAGTTTCGACAGTATATGTTTTTATATGTATACCAAAAGGGTAACTAATCCTCTAGGTTCGAAGAAAATTATCTAGATAGAATAATGCAGCACTTGAAAAATAATTTCGATAGTAATGTTAATGTTGTATTCGTTTCGAAATAGGGAAATACAGCGTGTTTCAAAAAGAATATACGTATTACAAACTATCGATCGCTGCGCCTCGGCACGGCTATTGAAGAAACAAACACATAGTCTAGTTTATTTAATAGCCGCTAGATGTCAATCGTCTTCTATTTGGTAACCGTCATATGTTTAAAATGGCTACTCCGCAGCAGAAGTCATTTTGTGTTCTCGAATTTGCGAAGTGCAATTCCGTGATTACAGTTCAAAGACGGTTCAGGTTGAGATACCAAATTGATCCCCCGAATGGAACATTCCCAGATGGTATCAACAGTTTGTAGATACAGGATGTGTATGTAAAGAAAAGAGTCCTGGCCGCCCTCGTGCTTCTGAAGAAAATGTTTCACGAATTCAAACTGCTTTCCAACGTAATCCTTCAAATTCAACTCGTCGTGCCAGTCGGGAGTTACAACTGCCTACAACAATTTGATATGTTTTGAGACGTCGGTTGGTTATGAAGCCGTACAAGTTACAGTTGTTACAAGCTCTGCGTCCTGATGACAAACGGAAACGTGTGGCATTTTGTAACGAAATTCATGATGCTATTGACAATGATAACACTTTCGCACAACGCATCGTGTTCAGTGATGAAGCGACTTTCCATGTTAGTAGTCTAGTAAACAAGCAACTGTTCGAATTTGGAGTCTACAGAATCCACATGCAGCCATTGAACATGTAAGAGATTCGCCTAAAATCAATGTGTTTTGTGCGATATCCCGATCATCTGTTTACATCCCATTCTTCTTTGATGGAAACACGGTTAACGGCCAGCAGTATCTCGCTATGTTATAAAACTGGTTGTTTCCGAGGCTGCACGAAGACAACCTCATTAATCAACAAGACGGGGCACCCCCTCACTGGAGTCGCCAAGTGCGTGAATATCTAAATGAAACTCTACTGAACCGTTGGATTGGTCGTCAAGGAGCTGGCGACATGCGACTTGCATGTCTCAGCTAGGCTCCACGGTCACCGGATTTGACACCCTGTGACTTCTTATTGTGGGGTTTCGTTAAAGAAAACGTTTATGTACTACCACTCCCACAGAGCCTGGAAGAGTTGAAGAACCGGATCCGTACTGCCATAACATCAGTGACGAAGGACATGTTTGCCTGAGTATGGGAGGAATTTGAGTGTCGATGTAATATTGTTCGAGTCACTGATGGAAGACATATTGAACATTTGTAATCTGAACTTGAGAGGTTCGTAAATAGGTGTATAAAGTTTCAAATTCGTATGTCTTAAAGTTTCATAAATATAGCATTTCGAAATACGTATATTCTTTTTGAAACATCCTGTATATAAAATTTATCAGTATTACATAGAAAATTGTTTGTATACCGTACAGTTTGTGGTACCGACTGAATACCAGCACTATCTTCGAAGTGAAAGCGGGAAAAGGGCAGTATTGATATCTAGCCACGGTCAGAGGGACACATTACTTTTTCCACAAACTGTACTTATCGCTATGATGACCGTATTGGATTTATTTGTATTCATAACAAAGTTATCTTCCTATATTTAAGGTTTTAGGGAAATATACTAATTACTCCTAAAAATCTTTCGTAACGGTAATTATATTTTTCTACAATTCCTTGTACGGTGAAGTTTCTTTACACTTCCTAGAGGAGAAAAGGGCTAAATCTAAATCAATGGCATTTGATTAAAGTTTTTTTAATTGTTGCTTTTATTTGTTCGAAAACTGCTTGGTTACATGTCTAAATTTTTGTTAACGCACCTAATATGAAAACTTCTTCACAATCATTTAGGGAAGCTTCATTTTTTTCGTTAAATATTCCTTCAAAAATACTTTCGTAAACACACAAAATTTTCACAGTTTGTATACATTCCTTTTTCATATAGGTATAAGCGTTTTTACCATTTTTATCCACTCTAGTTGAATATAATTGAGCTAGCCATTCTTCTTTAATAATATTTATTACAAAGGCAGCATTTTCTACAAAATTATTCTATCAATTCTTTAATTTTGTCTATTTGTGTCGTAAGTTCATGTGTTAATTTCCTTTTGCTTCTATTATTTCGATCTATTTTCGATCTTGTTTATTACTATTTTGAATTTTGTCTCTTAAATCACCCGACTTGTTCCTAGCAATATTTTCATATAATTATTTGTTCATTTCTTCATTCCTACAATGAAACAGAAGCAAGAATCATTATCTTATTAGCTTTTATTAAAATTCCGCTTTATTCATTTGAAATACTTTTCGATTGGCCCGGTTTGTATTAACAGAATATTTAAAAAGGCCGGCATGATTATTTAAAAAGAAGCACATACATTTCATGCAAAAGCGTTCGAAGACTTTCTAGTTGTCAGTATATTTGCAAGGGAACTAGACGAACACCACTCAGCAAAAAAAACAATCGTTCGTTACCAATAAAACTCACATGGACCATTCCTTCCAATTCCGTAAATATTTGTCATATTCGTTTTTCGTAGTAACCTACTACGACTTTGATTTTGCTTTTCTTTGAAGTTGATAGACTAAAAGGTCACACGGTAATAGTTTGTATGATTTGTGAATAGCGTTTGTTGCTTTTTTGATCAAAAACTCTTAGATAACCATGGCAGTGTGAGAAAATGCGTTACACCAACCATTTTTCCACAAATCAGGTTCTCTTAAATTACAAGTTTCACTTGCCATGTCTAAATAACAGTAGTTAACTGTTTCGTCAATTAGTAGAAATTTATGCCGCCTATCTCTAGAAGAATTAAAAATAATAGCAAACAATATATTGCTTTTTTATACATAGACGATTTATTAGGTTTCAGTTCGTTTGGAGCACCTCAAGCTCATCCTTTGTCGATCTTCTGCAGGTGGTCTGAGTGCATCCTCTACTTCTGTTACCAATTGGAGTCCACGTTGGAGCATCTTTTGTTATGTTCGAATCGTCTTTCCTTAACGTATGTTCCACCGACCTCTATTTTCCCTGTACTTCCTGCACTCCTTCTTGCACTTTAACTGTATTTTGCTTGTTTTTTTTTCAAAGTTCGATATTGAGGATTACGTTGGGATAGAATTTTTTCTTCAAATAACTGTTATTATTTGAATCTGACATAGTTTATTTTTATTCAATATATCCGTTATTTTGTAGCCACCTTGTTCTAAATCTGCATTAGTCGGCCAAATTATACTGCTGCACTTCTGTATTACACTTTGCAAGCTTATAAACCTATATATCTAAGTGTCTTGTGTTGGAAAACATCACTTTGGAAACATCATCATGTTCACCTTTTTTGCAGAAAATTTTTACATCATTTTAACATCAGTGTCGTTGCACAACTTTTGAGATTCAAATCATCACTCTGAATAGATCGAATCAAATGATATTACAATTTCATCTACTATGCTCTTGGTTAACGAACGTTCATTTTACATGCCCACTGATTTAATTTTTTCCTACATGTTTAATAGTTTTCGATCTTGATGAACGCGTACAATTAACCTGCCGTTGACTTTAATAGCTTTACTTGAAATATTTTATTCTATTTCTCTGAAAACTGGTTTATAATTTGTGGAAGTCTGTGACTTCCTCATATTAGCTACAGTACACATAATCAAATCTGAATAAAATGGAAGAAGCATGAAAATTTTCTACTACATGGTATTAAGTAAACTAGTAAAACGGAATGTACAGCGTCCTTAAATCAATGTAGAGTTCACGTACACCCCTGGACGTGGACATAAATAACGGAATTCTTTCTCGAAACTTTGCATTCGTTACAAACAACGAGAAGTACACGACAGTCACACTAATAAATTACCAGAAACATTACATTACTTGATTATGAGAAATAGCGACGATTGCATGGTCGTATTTTGTTTCGCAAAATAATTAATATCGTTTCGTTTGAACCTATTTGCATTTCACCGCTGTAAATTTGTAGTGCCGCTGGTCTTTCGAAGTTTTCACGTGATTAAGTCATCTTACGTATTTTGTTTTTTTTTATATTACCGTAAATATCTCGATTAGCTATAAATCTGAGCTAATCCCGTTGTATATTTTGAAAAATTGTGTTTGTAAATATGTTGTCATAAACAACTCATATTTTTCTTGTTACTTCAAACAAAAATACATTGAGAAAAACAAACTGAAATTTAATTATGATGAGATGAAGATTATTACATACTGCTAATATCGGGAAATATTCCCTTCAAAGGCGAATTGTATTAGAATTTCTAATATTTAGAAGCAACGCAAACGAATATCGTTTAAAGTTTCGTAAATTATATACTATATAGAGTTATTTTTTCTACATTAGTACATAAGTGCAAATTACTAAGCAGTAAGTTTCCAAGTACGAGGGTGGTTCCATAAATACCCGGCCTGATCTAGAGGTGGCGGTAGTTGTTTGAATAATATCGCTGTATTAGAAAGTACACAATGTATAAAGAATATGTTTCAAGTTCGAAGACGTTACGTTGTTTAGTATTTATTCGGAAGCCATCAATAATGAACGGTTTCAGTGAATTTTTAAAAATGGAGAAAATTGGTCATCGTTACGTGATGCAATACTTTCATTTGAAAGGCCTTAGCCCAACCGATATAAAATCTGAACTGGATTCTACTCTGGGTGAGTCGGCTCCTTCGTTTACAACAGTGAAATATTGGGTAGCAGAGTTTAAACGAGACCGTACGATCTGCCAAGACGAGTATCGCAGTGGTCGACCAGATGAGGTGACGACTACAGAAATGGTGAAGAAAATCCACAAAGCGGTACTGGATGATCGTCGACTGAAAGTGTGCGAGCCAGCAGACATAGTAGGCATTTCAAAAAGTGCAGTACATCGCATATTATCTGAAAATTTGAACATGAGAAAGCTGTGTGCAAGATGGGTGCAGTGGAGATGTTTCAATTGAGTGTTTAACGAAGTTTTACAACAACGAAGCAGAATGTTTACGCCGTTTCATAACCATGGGTCCATCATTTCACACCCGAGATAAAAGAACAATCAAAACAATGGACCCAAAAAGGAAAAACCACTCCAAAGAAGGCGAATACCGTTCCATCTGCAGGCAAGGTCATGGAATCGGTTTTTCGGGATGTGCGTGGAATAATTTTCATTGACTATCTTAAAAAACGAAAAACTATCAACGGCGAGTATTATGCGAACTCATTGCAACGTTTGAGCGAAGAAATCAAGCAAAAGCGGCCGCATTTGGCTAGGAAAAAAGTGTTGTTTCATCACGACAATGCACCAGCTCACAAATCCGTTATTGCAATGGCCAAAATTAATGAAATAAAGTTTGCTTGCCTATTCGCCAGATTTAGCCCCCTCGGATTATTTTCTGTTCCCAAACTTGATAAAATGGCTCAGTGGTCAAAGATTTTTGAACGATGAAGAAATGATGTCGGCAGTTAATGCTATTTTGAGGAGCAAGACAGTTCTTACGAGGGAGCGTTTTTATATTCGCGGAATGGGGGACAAGGGGTGGAAATAAAAAAACAAAATTATTTTTCTTTTTCAATATATTCACCTGCAAGACGGATACATTTTTCACATCTTTAAATTAATTTATTTATACCCTCATAAGAAAATGATTTCTCTTTATCTGCAAAATACGCCCAAACTGCCTCCTTGACTTCATCATCGGCAGTAAATTTTTTACCCCGCAGCTCTTTTTTCATTTTCGGAAACAGGTAATAATCACTCGGGGCCAGGTCTGGGCTGTAGGGTGGGTGATTCACAATTTCGAAGCCCACCTTATGCAGGGCAGCTAACGCAACGCGGCTCTTGTGCACGGGCGCGTTGTCGTGCAAAAGCAGTACACCTTTTGTCAATTTTCCCCGTCTTTTCTCTTTAATGGCTTCTTTTAGTCGCTCTAATATTGAAGCGTAATATTCTCCGGTTATAGAAACACCTTTATCTTTATAATCAATCAACAATATTCCTTCCGAGTCCCAAAATACCGTTGCCATGAGTTTCCCAACTGATTGTGACACTTTAAATTTCTTGGGAGGTGCTGTGCCCTTTTTATGCCACTGCATGGAGTCTTGTTTGGACTCAGGTGATGAACCCAAGTTTCGTCTCCAGCAACAATTCCACTCAATACATCATCCTTGTCTTCATTACAGAGGTCCAAAAATGCACGCGAACACTCTTCGCGCTGTTGTTTTTGCGGCGGCGTGAGCATTCTCGGCACCCATCTTGCGCTGACCTTAGACATGCCGAGATGATCGTGTACGATTTTAAAAATTATTGTATCGGATACTCCAACCATTTCTGCGAGTTGTTTCTTCTTTAGTCGAGCATCTTCGAGTACAATTTGTTCAACTTTTTGGATAAGTGGTGGCGTGGTCACCTCAATGCTCCTGCCCGGCCTCGGGTCGTCTTCAAGGGATTCCCTTCCTTGTTTAAATAAACTATGCCACTTGTACACCATGGTTTTTCCTGGACAAGAGTCGCCGTAAACCAATGACATCTCATTCATTATGGTCGCGACTGATTTTCCTTGCCTGGTAAGGAACTTTATAACGGCACGATATTCGATTTTTTCCATATTTCACTTTTCACTCCTGATTATGTTACTTGGTTGACGATAGCTCAAAGACTAACTGTCTACTAACAATGAAACTTCGTATTTATACTAATCATGAGTCGCTGCACAGGCCACGCCCCCAATGCGCCTACTCTCCCCTCTACAACCCGCTCATTCCGCGAATATAAAAACGCTCCCTCGTATTATAAAAATGGTATCAAACTTATTGAACATCGCTGGGAAAAGTATATAGATCTGAGAGAATAAACATATTTCCTTCCAAAATAATTGTGATTTCTTTGTTGGGTCGCGTACTTCTGGGACCACCCTCGTACGCGCAACCCTACATATTGCTCGATATCTACTTTTCTACGTACCACTCCTTGAATCTCTTCCAACGTCAATAATAATATCTTATTATAGCTTTTGCATTATTATTTTTTTAAATGTATATATGCCTTGGTTTAAAACTAATTTATTCATGCACATCTAATTTAACATTGGTACACTTAATATTTATTCTACCTGTATATTGAAGTAATATTCCTTAAAATAAATAACTTATTTACCATTTCGTTGAACTTAAGAGTAAATACATCAATTAAAAGAAAACACGCGCAAGAGTTTTAATTGGAGAAATGCCTGAATTAGCGTACTTCAGAATACTAAAGTCTTTCCCATGTCTACAGACTTTGTAACTTGTACGCCCACAAAGATCCTTGGCCGGCAAAAATGGTAGTTTAAGGCTTGTCGGGTGCAACACGGCCGGAAACTATTCTATTTGACTTCGATCGAAGGCGAGACGGAGATTTACACAAAAAAAAATAGATTCAGACGAAACGAAAATGCAACATCGTCGTCCGGAAATACGCAAAACGAAGAGGACGAAGTTCGACGCGAAGTCGAGAAAAAAGCAGATAAACTAGTAGTACGAACTAGTTAAATAAATTAAGAAGAAGAAAGACAAGAAGAAGAGGGATGAGGAACATATTCAAGACGGCGGCAGGACGTTGTAAACGCTTCTGGACTCTCTTGTATTCTAATGAGCGAAAAGTTGCGAGTTCTTCTGCCCGAAAGATCTCAGCAGTTTTAACGAATGGAGGCGTCTAGTGTTTATCCTCCTTCTGTGAAAAAGAGACCTGTGATTTGTTCGGATATAAAGTTTCTTTTCCGCTATCCTTTTTTTTGCGTCGACTTTGTCTCTTTCTAGGTTTACATTCTGCCTCCTTCATTTTCTGTTTCTTGTTTGTAAGCAGTTTGTAAACGATATCTATATATATATATATATATATATATATATATATATATATATATATATATAGGTTCGAACTTTCACAGAGTTTAAGAAACTTTATTATTTGATTTGTTCGTTTCGGAGCGTGGAAAGTAATTGGGTAAAGACTTACGAGATCAGAGAAGTCGATAAAAGATTGATAAACAAAAGTATGGAATCCTAAGAAACAGATTTCATTATTCAGAAAATGGTATCGAAGAGAACTCTACTGAAATAATAATATGCAGAAACAATTCAACTCTCCCGTTCCATATTAGGCCCTGTGATGAAATGTTGGATTATTCGAAAAAAGAAAAATTAATTTTAAATTTCAAATAAGCATTTTACTAATCAAAATATGCATCTATCGCTTGAACACGCTCTTGCCAACGCATCTCCAATAAACTGATTCTCCTTCCAAGAGAAGGTGGAATATTAGACTACGAAAGATCTTATTTCGTATGTAGTGTTGTGAAGTAAATAGTAAGTTAAATAGTAATAGATCAGGAAAGGATGGAACATACGGTGTTAACACGGTTATTTGTATCACATGCGGTGGAGAAATATGAGTCCATGTCTGTTGGTTAATGCAGGATCTATTTGGACAAATTTTCTAGACATTTCCTCAATTGCACGACAATATAGCTTTGCAATTATTTGTCCCAGCACCAACAGTAGTTTAACTACTTTCTGTCGTGCCAGGTCTCCAGGTTCATGACGATATTTCCCATACTAGTCTAGACACTATTTTTGAACTCCTCAATGCTCATAATGCAGCTTGGCTATTGGTAAGAATCCTCTTAGTTGCTTCCACACATTTCAGAATTGCCTATTCTCCTAGACAAAATGCTTGCATATCCAGAGATGACAAAATTTGCAAAGAGTAAGAAGAGGCCCAAAATAAGCCAAAGAAAATGATCATCGACTTCAAGTCGTCAATATTGTCGAGAGAAAGCATGTTTAACTATCTATTATTTTAAGAGATGAAACAATGAATTAATAACACCTCACTATCTTCCAATAATCCTGCCTTATCCCCTAATAGTTTCCCCAGACTATGATTAAAGTATATATTCAATATTTTATCTCTCACATAAAAGAAATGTGAGAATACACAAACCTTACATTTTCGTTACTTAAGTTTTACAATATTTAAGATTGCGTAGACTTTTAGGGTCGGTGTCACTTGTAGGACAATCTTTTTGGGGATTCCGCCGTGTTGTCGTACTTTCTTTCGATGTTTCGTTCTTCAAATTAAAAGAAATAGACTATATTTTTCATGATGATGAAGTGACTACTTTGAAAGATTCTACTAAGGTTTCTGTAATTTATTGGTTAAAATCCCTAATATTTATGGGTAAAAACAAAATAGAAATATTAAGTACGCTTTGCCTCGAAATAAATACAATGACTACTTTAACGAAAGTATCAACTTTTCCAAATTATCTAAAAAATACTTCGTTTATAAGAATACGATTCATATCAATCTGAATATTGTATCAGACATAATAGTGACAGAACAAAGAAATTAGTATTAACATCTGTATTGCAAACGATCTAAATGCTTAAAATCAGTCTTGGAAATAAGCTTTTTTCATAAGTACAAGTTTTTAAGTGGGATCGATGGTTCAGAAAAGGCAGAGAGGATATGATTGGTAGCAAATATTCATGTCAATCAACTGAAAGATGACGAAAAAAATATCGAAAAGTGCGTGATTTTAAATAGCCAGATTCATGGAAATGGAATTTGAAATACACAAGTCAACAATTCATTGAATTTTTATCGAAAAACTTTCTCTTCAGGAGCTAAATCCGATATTTGTTTCACATTAACAGATAGTTGACCAAAAATTGTATGGAATTGAGCATTGTAAAAACATTGTTAGAGGGGCTCCAAAAAATGAAAACTTCTTAAGAATGACCACAATTGATAATGAGACATGATGTTTTAAAATTGATCCAAAAACCAAGACTCGAAGTGCTGCTGAGTAGCAATTATTATATGAAGATATTAGTCCAAAAATGAAGTTTGGAAAAGTAAACAGTAAAAACAATGCTCATTACTAATTACAGTTCCAGGATTATCCATAAAGTATTCGTTTCAAGTGACACAATTGAAGAGTTTGGTAGGTCGCATTTATTTGTTCTGAATATTGAATCAGACAGTTAGTTATTGTTGCAGAATACATTTTCTCATCATTAGCCAATTATTACTGATTTTTTAAAATCTTTTTCTTTGCTTTCATGTTTCGTATTCCTGCGATATGACTCAGTGCGACCATTTTTATTCTGTTGATTTTGGCAATTAAGGAGGAAGTATTGTATCAGTTGAAAACATTCCCCTAACAACGATGAGTACTCTTAAAACCATTAATCAGCAATATAAAAAAGTAATTTGAAGTACTTCTTGAACGGTCAAATCGTTGTACTTCTATTGAAGGGGAGTATTTAAATAAAACGATTTTTGAATGGTCGGCAGATATACTGCGCGAATGCAGACAAAGCGATATGAGTATTTTAGTAATATCCAAGAAATGGAAATATAATTTTCTCTCACTATTTTATATTATCGTTTCGATAATAATACCCGTCGTGCTACTAAAACTGACAACAAAACCAAATTACCTGACAAGCTCTGAGATTAAGCGAAACAGTAGTAGTTGTTTTTATTGATTACGTTGCATCTGGTATTTATATGCACACGTCGTTTGCATGATCAGCATATGAGAGAGATGCACATATATATTTCTCTATCACTACCTTGTATTACTTATCGTGTCAATAATAATAACCGCCAGATGCGTAGAACTGCCGAACGAAGGCGGCTACCTGGCGAGTTCTGCAATTGATCAAAACGATCGTGGCAGTTATTGTTTTATTCGGCAGTAATTTTCATTAATTAAAAATATTTTTGTTGAGATTTTCATATTTTTGAAGCCATTAGTTATTTTCTGGGGCAAAAGGATATAAAACAAATGTAGCAAATAACAATATAAGAGTATTTCAATGCTTTTCATTGTACTACAGTCTTCATCTACAGCACCATATTAGTATATGCTCAGCCCTTTTCCTTCTTCAAGATTGAGTCAGCATCTTTTCTATTTGCATCAACACACTTTCAAAACCAAATGCATATAAACGTAATGAAGGCCTAACTAAATATTATATTTCGTTTGCTTGCAGGTAAGTGGAAATCCCGATTGAGTTAACTCTAAGATCACCATTAAAAAGCCATTTTTCCTGTTTTCCTTTGCCTACAATACGGCCAACGTCGAATGCCATTAAATAATACGAAGTTTATAGGTCCTCGGCGTTGACGTGAATACAGTCAAACAAAATGGGATATCGGTTTTCGGTCGGGTTGAACACATAAAAACGCGCAATAGAGAGAGCCGTACGAACGGACCTAAAACGGAAAGGTCGGCGAGCAAAAAAGAGACAGATCGGTCCCCTTTAATATTATCGATTCTCCAGATTTTATCTCTCATGTGAAGGAGTTCTTTTTTATATTTGTGCTTTTCTCGTTCCCTTCACTCTCTGTCTCCTTTTCTTTTGGCCCTTTGTGAACGGGCCCGGAACGTAATCGTCGGTGTTATTTGTTATTTTTTGAGCATTCTTCCCTTTTACGGAAACGTAATAAAGTCTTTAATTAATTTTATTTCGAGGAATAATAGCGGAGGAATCGTTTAGTTCGGTTGCCCTTGGAGTTACAAAAGATATGTATTCGGATAATAAAGATAAAGAATCAATTGGGATGCTTTTAATGTTAGTGCCACATGTACATAAAGCAAATTCGATTTTTTTAAATATATATGTCTTTACGAGCCCAAATATGCTAGTTTTACTTTATTTTTTTATGAAAAAGCCATTCCCAAATTTAAGGAAAATGAAATATATGAACAAATAAATAGTTTATAATGAATAATATTAGACCTAAACTAATTTCATGAAAATGAGAACAGTTTTGATGGCTTCCGTGGATTTACATTTTTGTAAGAACGATTTTTTGATAAGTATCTAAATTTTTGATAAAAATAGTCGTTGATTCAAGCTACTTCACGTCATTAAAAAAACAAAAGTGGAGCGTAAAGTTTACGGTGACAGTTCTCTATATGTCTACAACGTCAATGTCAACGACGGCACACGAAATCTGCGCTGGTAATTTTAATCTTAATGACTCTCGGCAAACCCCACTAAGACTAATGGCGACAAAGTGAATGTATTGATCCAATCAAATCCACAGCACATGACACGAGAGACTTCAGTTATATGCATCCATCATTCAAACGTTCGCAACCACATGAAAAAGTTTGTTAGCATGTTCGATATTTGGGATTCACACGAACTCAAAGAAGATTACTTAACAGCGCAACATGTGAGATATGCTACTTAAACGTGAGGAAGACGATCCTTTGCAAGGCGACTACTGAATGTAGTGTGAAAACGATCTTAGCCCCGACCTGAAGATTCGCATCAAAAATCATCGAAAGCTAACCTTCATTTGAGAAAGATTATCCTCTCAATGTGGGGAATTTAAAGGTCTCGTGCTTTTTGAGCTCCTACCAAGGAACGAAATAATTTAAATGCCTACTGTTGGATTGTTACAAATACATTATGCAGAAGCTTCTTGAGATAGATCTACGTAATGAACTGATATTTCATTAGAACAACGTGAAACCACACACAAGTTAGTTCGACCGTCAAAAATTGATGGATCTTGGACGCAATGTGCTATCATACCTTCCATGCTTGCCGGATCTTGCGTTTTCAGTCCTTTCGTTTCGTTTTCTGCAAAATTTTTTACCTTTAACGCTTGAAATTTAGGGGTTTTTAAATGAACGAGAATTATGAAGCTAGTCGAAGGATGGCAAAAAGGTACAGAAGAAAACAGGCAACAAGTAATTGATTAATCCCTTTTTTATTATATTTATTTTTCGTTTTGGGCTAGACCTCATGGTATTTTTAAGGTTGTGTCAGTTATTTCAACAGCTCATCTCGGTTAGGTTTCCCATTTTTAAGCTTTCGAAAGAAAATTTATTGCAAAAATAGATCCTTGATCTACAATTTTATCGAATATGACATCAATCGCGGATATAATAATAATTGTTGTAATAATAATAAAAATAATAAAACAGCTTTTATTTTTCTAGTACAATCATGCAAAAATATTACAATATAAGAAGTTGGTAACTAAATTTATAAACAAAAAATATATTAATTATGGGTAGTTCAGGCTGTTATCGTAGTAGCGCTTGCTTTTCCCTTCTACCTTTTTACCTAAACTAATACTAAAAGAGGAGAAAATGCAAGCAAAACAATGTCTACGCAAACGCAAGAAAAGAATAAGTAATATAAAAAAACACTTCAGTCAGCACACGTGCTTGGAAACAAATTTATATAGTATTTACCCGTAACTAAAATATTTTCGATTCATTGCCTCGCAAAATAGGTAACAAAAACATTGTTTTTTAGAATGACTCGTTGATACATTCATTTTAATATGCGCTGAAATAGAATTAAGTATTCGAGTGATTTGGTATAAAAAGCATTTCTTAAAGAAATCGTATTTAAGTAACAGTGGTGTCAAAGTACTCTCATAACGGATATCAGCGCTGTTACCATCTGTCCTAAACGTAATGCTTTTTGTATTTTTTAGTAAAGAAAATTCCTAACGCACTCAGGGAAAGGCCGTTGTGTGAGACTTGCACTCACTAAAAACCTTACTTTGGCAAAGTGAAAACTCCATCCTAGAACCAGTATTTGTATTACTTCGGGATGGCACCATATAATTAACCTTAATTGACTACTGCTGTTGCTTCAGTTTCACTTTTCTTCGTAATCAACAGCCTCTCTACGAATCTGGCGATCTCCTGTGAGCAATTGTTTCCAAAATAAAAAAGGCCTACTGCTTTTTGTAGCGCGTCTCTGTACTCAGGCCACTTCTCGCACCCAAACAAGGTTTACCTATTCTGGCTAAGTATGCATTGAGGAACTCGTGTCCGCTGAGGAACTGTGTAAGGTAGTAGTTTATCTTACTGTGGTCGTTGTCCGTGATGTTACAGATCAATCTTCTCGTCCACCATCCTCTCGCCAACGTTCTCGCTACTTCAGTCGAGTTAGTTAATTTTACCTTCTGCCTTCGCTTATTTTTCTCCTTCTTGGATCTCGTAGACTCTCTTCGTTCCCTGAGCCAATAGATCGACAGAGGTTACTCCCGCAATTACCAGCACCGCTGGTTCAGAAACCGTACACTATGAGCTTGCGATTCTGAGAGCCCATCACCTTTGTATCGAAGCCATCCGCTCCCTATACTTCTCCTGCCGCAAAACATGGGCCCAAACCTCGCATCCATACAGTAATATGGATTGGACGACGTCCATCAGGAACGGGCATTTACTCTATCTTGGTCCTCCTACATTGGCCATAAGTCGGTTCAGTATCATTGTTACTCTAGCGGCCTTATCACTCAATGACCGAATCTCTTCCCAGAAAGTCATCTTCCTACCCAGTTACAATCCAAGGTACAATAATAATAATAACTGCATAGCAAGATGTTGCTGCCTATGTCTAATACCAAATATCGAATTCTGTAATTTTTGTATTTTGCTGATGATTCTGAAGGAAATACATGCGTTATACAATGAATCACAGTAATTTAAATTAAAGAAAACAAACAATTCGCAAAATAACTGCTTAGTTCTTTTATTTAATAACATTCTGTTTGCGTATAGAGATTTTAAGTAAAATAAAAAAGATAAATTAACGTTTTCTCCAAAGCTCACGATCCATAACTATTCCAAGATATTGATGTATGTCAACTCTTTTTTCGTTTTTTTCTTAAATTAATTGTTTACAAGAAAATTTTGTCTTATTGAATATTTTCCAAAACACATTCCTCGTAACTTTTCAAGTATTATGTTGTTCACATTATTCATACATGTTTTAAGATATTTATTCGTGTACAAACACATAAAATAAACACGAGCAGAATAGTATTATTATGCCTAAGTTTACTTTTTACGATATGCCTCTAAGTATACGCACAACCACGATATCTTAGACATAGATACCTTAATTCAAGAGTGGTCGTATCTTCGCCCGAGAACAATGACTGTCCGTGGACGTGAAATTGGCTGGAAAGGCTTTTGAGCCATTACATTTAATTAAGTGTGGAAACTTTATGACTTTATGTGCGTACCTCGACGCATAGTAGATGGTGAGTGACCCGTTTTCCAATTAACTTTCGACAATTCGGCCCGGTGTGAGTTTGTTGTTATTTCAGTTGGACAGACCGAACAGAAGTCCTAATGAAAATATTTATTGAATATATTTTGAATGAAAGAGGGTTGATGGGCTGAGCTGAGAGTAATTGACACAATTGTGTACTCAAGGAGGGTGGTATAATTTCAAGTTAATCTCGTTATAATATACGTTTTAAGATACTTGACTAAGCCAATAACCCATAAATTTCTCTTAAAGTTATAATTTAGTTATTTTTTTTATATAAAGTATACGAGAGATGCTGAAATAAATTGAATGTTCACATAATAATGAACATATTATACTTATTAATTTCATGTGTAAATAATGACGTAATATTTCTTGTCATGCTTTAATGCTTAAGATTCCATAATTTCAATAAATTTTGGTTTAAATATTCTTGGAAGGTCGAAAAGCAAAGAACTGATGAAGAATTTGTTTCATAGGTTTTTACGACCAAAATATGTTGATGATTTATTTCGAGAATCTTATTTTGCAGTATAAATGTTACTGAGACCACTAATGGGCTAATGTCTGAAGAAGCTTTCATCATCTTCAGGTTATAATTATTGTTACTGTCGTTCCTCGTATAAGCTACCGTAACTAGTGTATTTTTTCGTGCGTTGTTACCAACACACGGATCATATCGCGACCTGAAATTGTTTTCTAATAACATTTGTGCATACTACGGTATCTGTGTGTGATGTCTTGCTCTCTATGTCTGCTACATGAAGATGCTGCTTTTCCACGTCTTTGAGAAACTCTGTCCGTTGTCTCTTTTATTCGAGCTATTCGGTCTACATTCTCTTTCTGCTGTCTCTCTAATTATTCTCGAGTGAACTACAGCTTTTACTGGATGAAAAAATTGAATGAAGAACTTCTAGCAGCACCAGCAATAGATACAAATGAAATGAGTGTGATTTCTTTCTGCTCTTTGTAACCTGTGACGGTATTTGCCTACGAGTCTGATGTTATGATGTGATGGATAAACAACAAATTTATTCTTCAAAAGTGCCATTCTTAAGTATCACACAGTTGATCGAAAAACACGTTAAGAAAATTATTGCCAAGGCAAATAATCCCAATTGGCATAGATTTGTATTTTCAAGGGTGTATAATACGCGAGCTCACTGTAATCACCAGTAAGATTGTAACGATCCAGTGCCAAAAATACACAGTAGGAACATTGTCACAACATTTTTGAATCACTTCCACGGGCAAGATTATAGCCACAAGTGGAATGGGTTTTTGTAAGATTACTTCTTGTTAATTATATGCTATATGAGTACATATTCACAAGTCAATATTATGCAGATTTTATATCTAGTCGAAACGCTTTGTTTCATCAGGATAACGGCCTAGCAAGCAAGCGGGTGTGTTAAAATTGCTATCATTCACGACATTGAGATGATTTTTTTAAACTTTCTTTGTCTCCAAATAAAAATTCAATTATTACTTTTTATTTCAGAAATTGAAAGAAAATTTAGGGGAACAAATTTTTCTGATGATAAAAATGTAATCTGTGAATAAATACTTGGAAAAATAAGAAAATAATTCTTTCTAGATGATTTGATATTCTTCATCAACGGTACACCAAATTTATTAAGAGTTTAAAAAATTAATTTGAGGAATAAAGCTATTTCAAACGTCCTAGTTGTTTTCTCGTTCCTGTTAGGGATAAAAATATATTAAACGTGCCTCGTATATGAAAATTTGCATTCGCAAGAGACTGAACAAAAAAAAAATAATTCGCGAACACTGCAAAAGGTATTTTCTTATCAAAAAGCGGACTTTGCAGCAGGCCCGTGACAAGATAATAACTAACTAATCGCCGTTTTCATCAATCATCCTGACAAAAGAAACGACTATGCACAAATGTTATTAGAAAACAATTTCGGGTCGCGATACGACCCGTGTGTTTTACGAGTTGGTAATTGTCGTCTAGTACAAACGTTGCATTTATACGATGCATTATTCAGCGGCCGTTTATTTGTGTCCAATTTTATTTATACTACTGTGCTTTCTTTTTTTACACATTCTTTTCAGTTCGCGTTTTCGTTTTTAGAGTCGGACGTGTATGTCGCCCAAATGACCTGACGCTGACGCTGCTATTATCGCTCTTTCCTTCATTCTTCGCATTCTATTTCGCTTTTTTTCTTTTGTTTTCCATCGAAATTCGAGCCCATTAGTTCTTTAAAGTGTCAGACTATAAAAAGGACAATTTTTTGTTTGAATTTATTTGTGAACGCGATTCCAAAATAAACAGAATTGATATTTTTGTATGCTCTACTTGCGAGGTATTATGTGACAAAATATAATTACAATACGTGTAACCAACGTGTAATAGAATTACTGAAATTTATATTTATACTGCACGTGATTCGTGAATGTTTATATTTATTTTCAAAAAGCTTATCAGCAGAGATATGAATTGAATCTACTAGTCAAAAAGAAAATCTGGAAGTTTAATTAATACTCCAAGTGTAACGATGCACATACATATGAAGAGTACGACAAAGTATGGCAAGTCTTTGAAGCTACTATAAGCATCAATGTATATTCTAACATTTCGGAAATAAAGGATTTTCCAATAAGGACTTGACAACTTTTTTTCAAAATAAAATGCAGACCATTTGAGATATTTCAAAAACTTTATTATCGGGTTGAAGTACAATCAAAACATTTATGAATGGAACTCGACTTCGTTCATATGGCCACCGCGGGCACGTTTGCAGCGGTCGATTCGTTGGACCCAAGTTTCGATGACTCGGCCACACAATTCGGCCGAAACGGCTGCTATTTCGCGTTCAATGTTGGCTCTGAGATCTTCCAACGTTGTCGGCTTGTTGGCATAGACCAATGACGTGACGTAGCCCCAAAGAAAAAAGTCTCGAGGCGTTAAATCGCACGAACGAGGCGGCCAATCGACTGGTCCATTTCTTGAGATAACACGCTCATCAAACTTACTCTTCAATAAATCGATTGCAACGTGTGCTGTGTGGCTTGTGGCGCAGTCCTGCTGAAACCACATGTTGTCCAAGTCCATATCTTCCAATTCGGGCCAAAAATAATCCATTCACAGCAACGTGACGATCATTATCGTCGACGAAAAAATAAGGCCCTATGCGCCGCCGGCATGCAAACCGCACCAAACAGTTATTTTTTGTGGATGAAGTGGTGTTTCATGAAGCACATGTGGATTTTCACCCGACCAATAACGCATATTTTGCTTATTCACGAACCCATTGAGCCAAAAATGAGCTTCGTTAGTGAAAATGATTTTGCGATGAAATTGATCATCTTGGCGCATCTTTTCCAGAGACCAATCGGAGAACGTACGTCGCTTCAAATGGTCCATCGGCTTCAATTCTTGAGTCAGCTTGATCTTGTATGGGTGTAAACCAAGATCCTTACGCAAAATTCGCCATAAAGTGGTCTGGCCGATGCCCAACTCTTGAGAACGCCGCGGAATTGACTGATTTGGATCATTTGCTACGGACGTTTCAACGGCAGCGATATTTTCGACACTTCGACCAACCCGTTGTCTCACTGGCACGGCAACATCACACAACGAATATGTAGACTCAAATTTTTGCACTAAACTTGTTACTGCCTGTCTACTAGGGCGAGAATTACGACCGAAAATCGGAGTTAACGCTCTTAAAGTAGCGGTCACCGACTCCGAATTTCTGTAGTAAATTTTTATAATTTGCAGACGTTGTTCATTCGTGTACTTTACCATGATGAAAATGTTAAGTTTACTGAATAAATTGGCAGTGACAGTTCGATGATTAGTGAAAGGGTGCGTTCACAAATTGAATTAAAAGTTGTCAAGTCCCTATTGGAAAACCCTTTATTTAATAAAATTAATTAAGTATTGAAAAGGAATGTACAGAAGATGTGAATATACATATGTATGTACTAAGTGTTCTAGTTTATTTTTTCGATTACGAACAAATCAAACATATAAAAAGTAAGAAAATTAATTGTAAAACATGTAATACACAATAACAAGAAAAGCTATAACAATAATAGAACTTGCACTCAAACATCAACTCGGTAAAACTAACACAGTATGTTACATACTGTGTTAGATTATTTCCTTGAAAATAATGATTATAAACTATAGTAGGACAGAACAATACCAATACTAGTACCAGGCCCTATAAAAAGCAAAAGAAGACTTAAACAATAAACATTACGATACCAATGATATAAACATTACCACAATATACGCCATTGCAATCGAATTAAAAGAGCTTTGGAATCAAGAAGTAGTAACATTATTATCAATTATGATATCAGTGACAGGTATTGCAATGACACAATTTCTCCTTCATATTAAACTCTAGAAATAAGTCCACATATACACACAAACATACAGAAAGCAGACATTATAAAAGTTTTCAATCAACAACAGGAGGTCATAGCCTGAATAATACCCGTCACTTGATCAACATAATTGTAGATATAACAACATTTAAATGAGTACACAGAAGATCATAAAACTTGTAATAAGTACCGTTTTGTGATGGATAATATGTAAAACCGTACAATATCTGTCGAGTACAGTCTGAGCTCAAACCTTTAGAAATATGGATTAAGTGACAAGCTGCTCGGAGTTAAGCTGAGGCTGAGTGCGAGAAATCCACGTCATAATAATAATAACCTTTTTTTGTTCAACAGATACCCAATTACAGGACAAAAGAACAATACAATGCAGAAAGTACTGGTTTTTGTCAATGGATAGAATGTAAGAGCATAAGGCAAAAGTTGAACTGCTTGAAAAGAAAAAAGTATTCAGAAGCAAAACAAAGATTACGAGATGCTAATTCAGACAGATAATTTAACAGAGTTACAAAAAGCTCTGAAAGAATTAGAAAAAGAAAATAATAAAATTAAGCAGATGGTAGAAGACTTAAGGAAGAAAGAGACGAAAATTCCATGGAATACAGATATCATTAAAAACTAGTTTTGCAAAAACAGTAATAAATAATATAATAGAATAGAATATAATAAAATAGAAAACCTCCAAGATCAAAGGATGAAAACTTAACCAAAGAAGGAAAGAAAAGTAGACTGAAAAAATTTAAGAAAGAACATGAAAAAGAGTTAAAATGTTATGGAATGTTACTTAGGTGTGAAGATTCAAGACCCTATTTAAAAACACATCATTTCTTGGTTTGTCAAGATAAATTTGGAAATGGAACAGAAACATGATTTGATGGAACATATTGCACATGAAATAATTTGTTTACAGTAAATATTAGAATTAATTAAACAGCTTGATTGTGACCCTAGAGCATGTTTAGATATGTTTTTTTTTTCAAAAATTCAAGTAGCAGAACCAGAATTTCGTACATCATTGGAAGATGATCTTAAGCAATTTGAGGAAAAAGTAGCTACACGAGCTGTTGAGAAATTGGGAGAAGCTATTAAAGAAACTGAAGAGGAAGAAAGGTAGAAGAGATTAGGTCTTGGAGGTTTGGACTCTGTACAAGCTTTTGAAAGCATACCACTTGAATTGAAACAATGCTTTGAGAGTCAAAATATTACTTTACTTCAAAAAATGAACGAAGAAATTAACGAACGTTATTATGCGAAACATTGTGTTGATTATGTGTTGCACATGCCAAAAAAAAGTAAGAAGATAATGAATTGGCATTAACTGTAACATAGACGTAAAAGTTTATGCACCTGATATCTTACTGTGTTCGTTCTTTATTAAATATGAAAAAAATTAAATATAAGTAATTACAAAATTTTAAATAGAATCAATATAATTAAATTGAAAAACACAAACTACATACAAATTTTTCAAATGAATATAATTAAAAATTGAAAAACACACACACCTAATCAACATACATCAATTTAAAAATTAAAAACTGATCTACGCGTTTCATCGACAACAAATGTGTTGTTACAATGATTTCATATTAAATAATTGACGAAGTTCTTTGAAGAAAACCCTACGACGGATATAGATCACAGAGCTTGAAGTAACAGGTCGGCTGAAATGTCCCCGGTCTGACACATAGATGGCGTTACTGTTATTAAATCCATATGTTTTTTAGATAGTACTAACCTTCAAACGAAACGTGTCAAAATTTGACAGCAATCCGGCCATTAGTTACTGAGATATTGCGTTTTGTTATTCAAAAAATGGAAAAAAAAGAATTTCGTGTGCTGATAAAGTACTGCTTTTTGAAGGGAAAAAATACCGTTGAAGCAAAAGCATGGCTTGATGAGGAGTTTCCGGACTCTGCGCCAGGAAAATCAACCATAATTGATTGGTATGCTAAGTTTAAACGTGGTGAAATGAGCACCGAAGAAACGCAGTGGACGACCAAAAGAGGCTGTCACCGACGAAAACATCAAAAAAGTTCGCAAAATCATTTTAAATGACCGTAAAGTAAAGTTGATCGAGATAGCTGACATCCTAAAGATATCAAAGGAACGTGTTGGACACATCGTGCATGAATATTTGGGCATGCAGAAGCTCTGTGCAAAATGGGTGCCGCGCGAGCTCACATTCGATCAAAAACAACAACGAGTTGATGATTCTGAACTGTGTTTGAAGCTGTTAAATCGTAATAAAACCGAGTTTTTGCGTCGATATGTGACAATGGATGAAACATGGATTCACGACTACACTCCAGAGTCCAATCGACAGTCAGCCGAGTGGACTGCACGCGATGAACCGGCTCCAAAGCGTGGAAAGACGCAACAGTCAGCTGGAAAAGTTATGGCGTCAGTTTTTTGGGATGCGCATGGAATAATTTTCATAGATTATATTAAAAAGGGCCAGTCCATCAACAACGACTATTATACAGCGTTATTGGACCGTTTGAAGAACGCAATTGCAAAACAAAACGGCCCCATATGAAGAAGAAGAAAGTGCTGTTTCACCAAGACAATGCCCCGTATCACAAATCAATGAAAACAATAGCCAAATTAAGTGAATTGGGTTTCGAATTACTTCCCCATCCGCCGTACTCTCCAGATGTGGCCCCCAGCGACTATTTCGTGTTTGCAGACCTCAAGAGAATGCTCGCTGGGAAGAAATTTAGCAGGGATGAGGAGGTGATCGCCGAAACTGAGGCCTATTTCGAGGCTAAAGACAATTCGTACTACAAAAATGATATCGAAAAGTTGGAAGAACACTATAATCGGTGTATCGCCCTCGAAGGCAACTATGTTGAATAATAAAATCGAATTTTGCCAAAAAACTGTGTTTTACTATGGTAGACCGGGGACTTTTCAGTTCGACTGTTAAAAATGCTTAAGGAATCTGCTTTGAACTTTTTCGAGAGTATAAGTACGCATTCTATATAAAGGACTAAGTATAAGACCAAATGACGAATGTGTAATCGATCTGGCCTCCTTTTCATAAAGTGCATATTTACTTACATTCAAAAAAAAATTCAACGCAGATTCCGTGAGGATGGGACACGTAAACTGATTTAAAAAATTCATGAAATCCATCCAATTGAAGATGGATTGGTAAATGTTTCCCCTTTTTTAATGACCAAAGTATTCGAGTAGTCATTTTTTTTCTTACTGGATATATCCTTGAAAAAATTCAAGGCAGATTCCTTAAACGTTTTTACTTCAAGCAGCTGCCTTCTCCTGCGTATCATGTCACTTTGTGAAACTGCTACATACCAAGGCAATCATACAATTTTTCGCAATGTTATTGCACCTTTAAGATTTTCATTTGATACATTCTTCTACATATGTACATATGTATATCAAGAATATTGCAAATTTTAGCATTGTAAGCACCGCTGATATTTATAAAACCATAGAAGAATGACTTGTAGTAATACTTTATACAAATCAACGTAGTTTTAGCTTTGCGGAAGTCATATATCTTGCCAGTATAATTAACTGGTATGTAACTACTATGTTTGATATCAGTAGACAAAAAAAAAGAGTATTGCGAAAACAAGAGAAATATTGTTTTTCTGAGATTTAAAACTTCCAACATTCGTCAAAGCAAGGTCTACTAAGCGTTTATCAGACTTAAGCATAGTATGGGATTCCCGAAGATTTAAAATACTAATATAATTATATATCGTTCAAAAGCTTATCTACCGTACTTTTAGAGTATTTTCTTTAATTTTTTATGATACGCTAAACTATGTATTGACAGTATTTATGCCAAGACTATGTATGTATGTACATACATTCAGTTCATATTCATAATCTTTGACCAGACAGTTAGTCACATCATTAAATTTGAGATTTACCAGTAAATAAAGAAAATATTTGCAATTAAACTTAATACATAGTAAAAACAAAACTTAAAACTTACCAGATCCGAGAGGTGTAGACGCATTCCTGGGCGCCAGTTCCGCATCTTGCAGACCTTCTAAGGCTTGCACGAGTATGTTATCCGAACCGGCAGTTTCCTCCGTGAATTCTACATTGGTCTGTTGTTCTTCGGCGGGTGCGGCCGCCGTTTGTATCAAAATGTGTCCGTTACCGTTATCGTTACCGCTCAATAACAATATCGGCGTTCCGGAACCAAGCCTTTTCACCGATTGTAAAAGCACCCCCTCGGTTAAATCGCTCTGCTGTATGAATATTTGGCTCAATTTGCCGTCGCCGTCGTCCAAGACCAAATTAGTTTTGGCGGTGGAATTCAGAGTGTCAGTCCTCAGTAGCAAATGTCCGTTATCGGTAGACTTTCCGCCTCTCAGGAAGATAATGTTGTTGCCGTTTAGTTCTCCGGTTGCGGTGGCGCGATTATCGTTTATGGTGCCGGCCAGGGCCCTTACGATCTTTCCGTTTGTATTATGCATTTGTTTGTTGTTGCTGTTCGTTGATGGCTGTTCTTGTTGTTTTTCGTTAGATGCTGGTTCTGAAATAGAGGGAAATTGTGACTAAATTTTTGCGAATATAATTTTATGATTATGAACGAAGCAATTCAAATTTAAATCGGAGTTTTGTGTATGTGGTTGTAATGTTTGAAATGCGAGCAAGTGTCTGTATTGGTGGTTTGGACGAAATAATTATTATCACTTGTAGATACTACATGATATTGACCATTACCAATAAACAAGACATGTACTAGTCTATTGCAAAGGTAATTGTAACACAGCACAAGCTTAAGGTCAATTACAAGGCACATAAAAAATCATAAGTTATTAATACGCCAGTGCTCGTATTGAAACTGAAGCTCTTTGGCTGTTGGCATTTATCTCAAATGATAAGGAGACAACAGTCACTTCCCACTAAGCCGTCAATTGGCAATTATGTCTAAACAAAAACTCTTTCATCATAATACTACAAACTACTTTAAAAATAATTTCGAAACTAAGTTCATGATATCTTAATTCAAAACAGTCAATCGTTAAAACAAAAACTTATAATATCTAAATTATTCGAAAAATTATTACTAAGAAGGCTAAAACCAATGACTAAAAAGAAAACTTTGATCCCGTCACACCAATTTGGTTTTAGAAACAAACATTCAACACTAGATTAAGTTCAAAAAATAACCGATACCATCGAAAGAGCGTTTAAGAGAAAATTATTACTTTCAGCTATATTCGTTGATGTGATCGAAGCCTTTGACAAAGGACAGTATGCTAATCTGATACGGAAACTACAGAATATTATTCCGTGGTAGTATGATGACATCTTCCAATCACATTTTTCTGGAATGATTTTAGAGTCAAGCAAAAGGAGGTATTATCCAAAAGGAAAGAAATTAAGTCGGGTGTCTCGCAGGGTTGTATCTTGGGACTGACTCCCCACTTATGGTATAGCTTCGATATATCCTACCAGTAAAATATCAAAATAGCAACGTTGCCATCTTAGCAGTAGGAAGAAACAGAAGAACAGAATCTCAAAAACATGCCATCAGTTGATCAAATGTGAAATATAAAAATAAGCTCTTCGGCAAAATCAACACACGCAAATAAGAATAACTAATGACATTACTTTATACAACTCGGACCAATATCTAAGAATGAACCTAAACGAATGATTGGAATGGAAAGCGTATGTGGATAAGAAACGTAAAGAACTTTACTTTAAATTTTATAAAATGCATTGAAAGAAAATACAAGTTATCAGTTAATATTAAACTATTGCTTTATAAAGTAATCCCTAACGCGGCTTGGACTTATGACACTCAATTTTATGGATATATCCAAGAGTAATATCTGTATGATACAACTTTTTAAAAATAAAGTCCTGAGATATATCGACGATGCATCCAGGTTCTTCCGAAATCATTATCTTCATAGTGATCTGAAGATATTAATAGTTACAGAAAACGAAATGCCTGAATACTTTCTAAAAATGTGTAGCTCTACCTTGTCATTTTTCTTGTCATTAATATTAAAGTTATCCTTAAATATTGGACATTATCTGAATCGATGAAAGCCGATTTTGTCAAAATAAAATTCTGAAATGCATCGTGTGTGAAATGTATGTTGGTTCTTCCTAAATGATTATATACATAGAAATTAAAAAGCCAACAGTTACATAAAGAGCAGATAAAAAGATAAGAGTCGACTCTATTTTCATGACAACATCATACAGTAATTGTGTCATCAAAAGTGGTACAACTACTGGATAATTTCACTTTCAATAAAAGTTTCAAAAGGGAAAAATCTATTCAAACTTATGACAAGAATATTAGAGCTAGTGCAAACCAGTGTAATTCATGATTCCATAAATTTGTAATCCTATTGGAGGAACAAAAATAGACCAGTGGGACGGGACTTCTTAGATAAGTGCATAGGTATCATCAATTTCAGATTAAAGCTGTGGATTAATCAATAATGACTTGTAACAATATTAAAAAAAGAAATTAGTTCTTGTTTACAATACAACCTACAGAATTAATTACATGATATAGATTCAGCTGAGGATGTGTGTCTACTAATACATATGTATATTTGCTACAATGCAATTCTAGAAAAATAGGTTAACAGAAGAAGTTTAATGGATATGTTTGAAAATATATATTCGGAAACCTAGAAGCATGAAAGCCAATGGCAATGATTGGCAAATATTCTTTATGGATAATCAAAAAGTTAAAAATGTGCAAGAATTCTGCTATCTGGACAGTGCAACATCGAACCAGTAAATTAAGAAAGTTAGACAGAAATTCATCGACTTTGAAATATGTGCAACAGTATCTGCGTGGGAAATAACTAACTAAGCAAACAATCTTTAATGGTAATGTGAAATTCATTTTTCTCTTACAATCGCAGAAATATTTAGTCGATATTCTGCAGTATTTTATGTCTGCGTAGTGAAAGAACCTATTCTAGCGGGCTCCCAATATTCAAAAACATATCAGTAGCAATTTTTGAAGCACTCCCTCGAAATCGCTTCTGAAGCCTTAACAGCATCCAATAGCATATGAAACTATATTCTTAAAAAGTTTTACTAAGGCAAAAACCTTAAAGTAAAGATATAAACTGCGTGGGGTTATTATCAGGAAATGTGGATACATGTATTTCTTTCGTTAGAAAATTTGATGTGTATATTAAAAGGCAAAAGTTGGTTCCAGGAACACTTCCTTAGGGTACTTCAAATGTTACGGGATAATAGTCGTTTGTGTCTATATTCATTTTGATGTCAAACCATCTGTCACTTAGATACGACTTCAGTAATTGATAAATTACAGGTTCTTTTCAATTTATACAAAAGTCCCTGGTACCACACTTTCTTCAAGATCTGTTAAAAGTGATGGTACATATCCTAAAAGTAATGTCGATTATAATAAGCCTCTTATCAAGCATAATTTCAAATCTTTGGACTGGCTTGAGATATTAAGCTCTATGCCTTTCCATTTCATATGCCCCGGGTAACGTCAAAATCCAATTCACTTTTTATGCGTTAAAAGTCCAAGAACCAATGAGTTACTGGCAGCGCCAATTAATCGTATGTGTCGTTGTGTAGATACTATTTGACATTCTTGCTGGTTGTGTTTGAATTGGTTAATTTTTGTTTTAATTAGTACATAGCTACTCATTTTATTTAATACATTTACATTTGTTAATACTTGTGCACCTCTTACTTATTTATTTTATCCCAGAAATGGATTTATTTGTTGGCTAATAAAAATTATTATTGAAGATAATTTTGATGGAGCCCGTGGTTGATAACTTAATCACTTATTGTTAAAAAAAATTAATGTGGATAGTGGTTATATATCAATCTTAAATGATTAAAGATTATTATTATTAAATGCATGTAAATATGTTGAAATTTATATCTGCAAGTGTTGTTATTGGACTTTTGCCCATTTTTGTGTCGAATGGACAAATAAAATAAAATGCAACTGCGACATCCAAACTGAGACACATTGTATACCCAAATAGTAAAATGGGCCTAACGAATTAACTTCCATCTCCATAACAAACAAAAGCATGGAACGTCATGGGAATCGAAGGACACGAGCCGCATGATTAAAGTTTTACTGTTATTGTTAGTGGCAGTGAAATGACTGGATCGCACTCAACTCGTTGTCGATCCCAACTTTCCAATATGTATTCTCGGGCGGGTGCGACCGTAAGATTAACCTCAAGTGCCTGACGGACGGCGCAAATATATTCAGTTATAATGCGTGGAGCCCCCGAAAATCCCGGTTGTTCGACTTCAATTTCGGGCACAATTTTCCTCTGAACTGTAATTCGGAACCCGTAACGATCGGCCTTCGCCAATAACATGTCTGTGGAAGCACCGGGAGGACTACTAAATCGTTCAGATTATATCTGGGTAATGTAGGTCCACTGTACGCTCTACGAAAAAGAGAACATCGGAGACAGTCGGGAAACATTATCGCACGTTTCGGATCCATTATCGTCATATAAAGAAATTTTGTCATATTATGGACTTAATTTCGGATCGGATAAACGCAGGGAAAATCGTGTTCGGGAGGTCTCGCAGGTTGAGGTTATGCTATTTAGTTGGATTATATTATCCACTGATTGGAGAAACGATGTGATCTGGGATTGTATGTATGATCAAGAAGATATTTTAAGAGTTAACTATATATGAAACAATAATTATATAAAACAATTTTTTAATGTAAATTTAATTTACATTAGTTTTAATATGTTCGAAATTTGAAACAAGGAATAATGAAGGTTGTACGAGGGTGGTCCCATAAATACCCGGCCTGACCTAGAGATGGCGGTAGTTGTTTGAAAAATATCACTGTATTGGAAAGTACACAATCTATAAAGTATATGTTTCAAGTTTGAAGACGACACGTTGTTTAGTATTTGTTTGGCAGCCATCAATTGTGAACGTTTTCAGTGAATTTGCAAAAATGGAGAAAATAGGTCATCGTTACCTGAGGTCATTGCATCGGTTTTTTGGAATGCGCGTGGAATAATTTTTATTGACTATCCTGGAAAAGGAAAAACTATCAACGGCGAGTATTAGCGAACTTCTTGCAACGTTTGAGCGAAGAAATCAAGCAAAAACGGCCGCATTTGTGTAAGAAGAAAGTGTTGTTTCATCAAGAAAATGCACCAGCTCACAAATCCGTTATTGCAATGGTCAAAATTAATGAAATATAGTTTGAATTGCTAACCTATGCACCCTATTCGCCAGGTTTAGCCCCTCGGATTATTTTCTGTTCCCAAACTTGAAAAAATGGCTCAGGGGTCAAAGATTTTCCAACGGTGAAGAAGTGATGTCGGCAGTTAATGACTATTTTGAGGAGCAAGACAGTTCTTATTATAAAAAGGGTATCGAACTTGTTGAATATCGCTGGGAAAAATATATAGAGCTAAAAGGGGATTATGTTGAAAAATAAACATATTTCGTTCGAACATTTTTGTGTTCTTTTTTTTGGATCGGGTACTTCCGGTACCAACCCCGCATTTAGTCCCACCGCAATTTGTAAATAAATGGAAGAATTGTTTATACGAAAACTAGAAATTTTCTGCTTATTACATTGCTATAATGTAGGTAGAAATTAATGAAAAAAATCATGCTCTTCGGTAAGGAATCGAATCCTAGTCGTCCACTTACCGGGCGACTGCTCTACCATTTAGCTACTAAGAACTGTGAAAATCGATTGTTTAATTAATATTGAGTATTTTACATGGTCGAGGACTACCTACTTATCTCATGATTTTATGTGTGTTTGAATATTAAGTACTTGAAATAATTAGATTTTTACATAAATTAGCAATAAATAAGATGCTTCTCTATAAATCTGAAATTATGATTAATACGAATATGGCGGATGATCTAAAACAATAAATAATAATACAATACAATATATTGTATAATACTTTTTCTATTGATTGATTTGTCATTGGATAAATAAACAAAATGAAACCTTTTATAAAAACTATATATTATTCTACATATTCGCATAAATTCAAATATCTAAAACAGTAACACTCCGGCTGTTGCTGCTATAATCCGGAACACGTTTCAGTAAATATAATAACACATTTACCAAAGCGTACATGTACGTAAAATAAACGTCAAATCTAGTGAGCCGTGCACGCGAACTTTCCCAGTGGATTTACGACTTCTCGAGTATATCTCGAACTTACACCGCGTCGTTTGAGCTCCTCCACGATAGACGCGATATACCTCGTTATGTTACGACAAAACGACATTACCGAGAGATGACGTTCAGAAGGCGGCGGACGTCGAAGTGAACGAGACAACGATGACGACGACGACGACAACAACAATGGTGCAGCATCCGAGTAAGAGAAGAAGAGAAATTACGATGTCGAGCGGGGAAACAGGGGAGAAGGGAACGCGAAAGAGGAGAACGAATGTTTGGATCGTGTTCGGTGCGAATATCGCCGTGGATTAAACTAAACGACGTTGACTAAATTAAATTAAATTTATGACGGAGTGGCGCTAAATAAAGGCGGCCGTGTGAATATAAAAGTCTGCATGTACGAGCCCTGCCGAAGGCAAACAGAAACAATGCGCGATAGGAGTTAATGTTCCGACATAAGATTTAGTTGAAGGAAGAGACAATGGAGGCGGAGGAACGGCTTAGAAAATGTGCACACACATACACGCGCGCTCTAATGTATTAAATTTAATGATATCAGCTTTCATGTCATAGAAATTTCAAGATTTCTCCTTGAAAAGAAAAGTATGTCTGAAAAAGAGAAGAACCCCACAGACGACATCTTTAATGTCAGCTAGGGTTATGACAAGAGAATAACGCAAAAAGAGCTTACAGGATAAAAACGCAGGACACAGAAACCAATTTTATCATTTGACTTAATCGTAATTATGACCTGATCAAATAATATTTTAAGTGGAGAAGAACTAAGTACTAATACAAAGGGTACTAGGAAAGTTTTGCAATATGACGCAACAATGAATCGTAGGAAGCTGCTTGTAGCAGCATGTTGAGACATGTTCATACGTGCATAGTAGTCGCCGCGCCATGTCGATGGGCTCAGTTGTTCATTAGCAGTCAGAGTGTAAAGAGCTTGCGATGGCATCGTGGTCACGAAATGAGATAAGGGCCGTTCTGAGTTATAATTTCGTGTGTGGTTTAAACACAGACCAGTGCTTCGAAGAAATGACTCTTGCACTAGGTGATGTTTGTCCACATCGCACAACGATATTCAGGTGGTATTTAGAATTCGAAAGGGGAAATTTAACTGTGTTACAGAGGAAAACGTTACTACTGTGAGGAAAATGCTTGGCGAGGACAGGCGAGTGACCTACCAACAGATAGAGGGTAGTTCAGGCCTAAATGCACCACCAATTCGTTCGATTCTGCATAATCATTTGCCCGTGAAGAAAGTTTGTTCTCTCTGAGTGCCGCATCGACTAACTGAAGAGCAGATGACACGACATATGACTTGGTACCGGGAGATGCCAAAAAAAAGTTTAATAAGGGACAATCTTGGTATGTGAACAACATCGTGACAGGTGACGAGACTTGGCTGTACTATTACGATATGTCGACCAAAGCTCAAGGCAAAGTTTGGGTCTTTGATGATGAAATCCCGAAAAAAAATCCCGATCTGAAAAGAAGAAAATGATAGTTGTATTTTTCAAATCGAGTGGAATTGTAGAACGCGTCGTTTTGGACACACAGAAGACACTCACAGCTAAGTGGTATAATGAACAGTGTCTGTCTAAAGTAATTGGATCTATGAAGAACCTGCGGTCAAAGTCAAGAATGGATACCTGATTCCTCCATCACGATAATGCTCCAGCTGACCGCGCCAAAGCCTGTACCGAATATATGACCACGACAGGATTGAAACTTCTTGAGCACCCTCCTTACAGTCCAGACCTTGCTCCCTGCGATTTTGCACTGTTCCCGCGTGTGAAAATGAAGCTAAAAGGGAGGCGGTTTTCCAGTGATGAGGACCTTCTGCGGGCTTGGAACAACGAGTGTGCTTTTCTCCCTAGTGAAACTTGTCAGAACTGGTTTAAAGATTGGTTTCGGAGGATGGAGAGGTGTATTGAGTGTAGACTCCACCAGACAGGCTGTGCGTACTATAGTGGATAAATTCGAGTCCAAATATTCACTATTGGATGTTTCTGTGCCAGTGAGACGATGCACCGGTAGAAGTACCGAAATTATCGCAGCCGTAAGAGATTCAGCTCAAAATGAGCCAAATCAGTCGATCCACATTGTGGCGAATTTTACGTAAAGATCTTGGCTCACGCTCTTACAAGATCAAATTAACTCATGAACTGATTTGATTAAATAAAGCGCCGAAACTTCTCCGATTTGGCTCTGCTAAAATTTTAAGACAATCTTGAATTTCATCGAAAAATCATCTTTAGCGATGAAGCTCATTTTTGGCTTGATGGCTTTGTTAATAAGCAAAATATGCGTTATTTGACAGCAACAAACCCACATGTGCTACAAGAGACTCTATTGTAACCACAAAAAGTGACCGTATAGTGTGGATTTCATGCCGGAGATGTGATTGCCTCATATTTTTTCGTCGATGAAAATGATTACTATATTACAGTCTATGTACTTCAAAATATATTTTAAGACCAAATAACTATTGTGTTTGACAAAATTAATTGAGCCTATCCGAGTGAGAGTATTATCGTCGCAGCTGGTTTTGATATTGACTTCTTTAGTAGCGATAATGTCAAGAAATGTCTTGTCGACTTAATTAGTAGCTTTAACTTAAATAGGTGAATATTTGAAGCGCGATATTGTAATAGTAAGGGTAGTTGCTTGGACAACATACATACATGCTGGTAACAACTTGTAAATTACTAGTGCTAGTGGTACGTCTATTCACATATCTCACCATGAGGCTCAGTATACTAAATTTGAAGTGGATACCATTAAGATTGATAACGCTTTTATAATATTAAACATATATGGTTCGAAAAATAGGTCACGCTTTTCTGATTTGGTTTCAGATATTGACTGATATGGTATTTACGTAGAGAATATCTTAAATAACGAAATGTTAAGGGGCATTACGATGCCGCTTTTCCTCTTATTCGAAGGAGTATGTCAAGAGGGACTGCCTCAAATTCTTGGACTACCTCCTGAGTTACGAGATATGAAAGAGTTATTAGCTATAGTGCATGGTGTCTCGAAAACGAAGAAGGTAAATATTAATTTATGTAAAGAAGCTAAGAAAGATTATAATGATTTTTTTCTCAAAAACAAGAGAGAAATATTATCTTCATACTTGTATTTTACTACGACATTAATAATTTTAAATAAGTCAGTCTTTTACATACAATATGTTATGTCATTTAGAGAATTCGACCATTCGTTTCAAAATTCGATAGGAATGAAGACAAAACAACTAACAACGTAATAATATTTTTTATTTGTCCAACAGTATGTAAATACCAATTAGAGGACATGCACAAAACTACAAGTGCATACATCCACAGATATTGTGAGAAGAAACAATATAATTATCACAATTGGTGAAAGAATATACCTTCATATCGACGTAACAGCATATATTTATTATAAAGGTGTTACACAAAGCGTTTGTTTTCATTGTCGGAAGGTTGGAAGTTGTTACTGAACGGTAAGACGGGGAATATGAAAATCGTCGCTAGATAATGTTTCAGGGCAGTCAATTCCTTTATGAATTATCGATAGAAAACGTACATACGCTATGGGGCTATCAACGGGATGTAAATGAGTTCATTTAATGCTTCTCTAATGGTAAACTCCAATCGTATCCTCTTGGTGGGTGTACATACATATCATATATAACTAGATACATAGATACCATCAATTATTTAACTTAAGTATTTTAAGAAGCGATGCTAGATTCGCTCGATGGAAACTTGTTGAGTTAAGTAATAGGGAGACCAAATAAGTGATGCATATTCTAATTTACTTCGAACTAAAAGGAAGTAAAACCTAGAATTTAGTCCTATATTCTTAAGATACTTGGATCCGTAACACAAATCCTAATAATTTGGAGACCGAGAAACACAATTCTTGAATATGTTGGCGAAAAGTAAGACGGTAGTTAAGCAATGAAGACTAGCAGCGGTTAGAGATTTGGAAAAAGAAACACTAAAGGATTAGAAAAGAAGGCGATATTGGTAATCGTTTCAATATTTGTTGATTCTATAATGGGCCAAAATATATTAGATAAGAACATGGATGACAAAATTTAGTCAGATTTGTTCAACTACGAACCTCAACCTCTAAAACGACTAGAATCAGAAATCACATAAAGAGTATTTACAAAGCAATACTAGCTGTTATTTAATGAACGAATTGGAAAAGAATGTTCATCGTTCGAATGTCATCTTATTTCGAAAAAAAATCTTCTACACTTTGAATCGTTGTATTCATATCACTTTAAGGAATAAGTGAATACAAGAATAGAATTGTTGATATTGAACAGAAAACTATTCTAAACAACAGTATGGGAGACGATTACAATTTCTATAACTATGTATAAATTATTGAATAAAGGACTATTTCCGATGTTGAATCTAATACACGATTGTGGATGTACTTACTGAGCCTAGACAAGAAAGCAAAAAATTATTTTATTTTTCAACTTAAGAGTAATCTTTATTAAACTGTTCAAAATATGTGTTAGTTTCAATGATTTCCTCCTTATTTAACGCAAATACTTTGCCATCGAATCAAGCCTTCAGACAAAAGAAAAAAGAAGTCTGAGCTGTCTGACGAATGTTGCAGCAGTTCGAAATATAGAAGAATTTTTGCCATTATAACAATCGAAATGCGGACAGGCGCATTGTCCTGAAAAAGGTAGTTTTTTTTTGAAGCTCTTCTTTAAGATCCCTTGTGTTGTATTGCTTGGTGCAGTTGATCTAAAGAGGATGTATAATATCGCCTGTTATAGATTTACCTTTGTGAAGATTATTATTTCATTAATCATAGTTTCGACAATCACAAAGTTGCTGTTCAGTGGATTCCATAGCTATTTAGTGATACTACAATATTTGGTACACTAACGACAGCAAGTCAATGTTTTTAACATCCAATTGATGCCTGTGAAGAATTTTGATTGGTATGCCTATAAGTTGAATCGGGTTTTAAGAAGCTTGTTTCGCGAAATCAAAAGTATTTGAAACGATATGGTGATTATATAGAAAACTAGAATAAAAATGCAAATTCTTGAGACCATTAATAAATTTGTAGTTTTTTCAATTGTTTTCATTTTATTAATGATTGGCCCTTAATATCGAATTATTTGGTATTATGTTAACTGTCCTGTGATTGGTAAGTTGTAATGGCATTATTGTGCTGCCAAAACTTCTTAAGTTTTGGAGGCACAACGATATATATTAGTATATTTTTTACTCTTACATGTTTAATATTATACAGGCACTTTTTAAATGTGTTTGTTCTATATTAAGAAAGCCACTGTTATGTATTATGAAGCTCAAATGAGTTTGGAAAGTATTTTTGAATTATATTTCCAGTCGAATTTACGCAAGAAAAATAGGGAAAAATCGTCCAAATATTGATCATCGTTCTACAATTAATAGCACTCCACCGATAAAGCTCTAATCGGTCCTTCAGTACGTGTCAGCTACTAGGTGTGATTTATCTCGAGTCTTTGTAACTTTTTCTCCTTTAACTGCGTATACCAATCCTTCTTTTTGAATGACCGACTCTCTTTCTCGCCCATTCGCTCGCTCGATTCGAAACCGCATTTTCTACACTAAAGCAAACAAGGAATGAAACGAATGACGACGGATCGGGGGAGAACCCCTTTTTCCCTATATAATATCTTCAGATTTTCATTAATCAAATTAAGATAAGTTCGGTCGGCAGCGTACTCGGAATTCCAAAGGACGTCTTAATGAGGGTTCGGAGGGCACACGGTATAAAAGGAAAAGGGACAGAGGACGGGGACAAAATATTCTAGATATATGAGGCGATAACGGAACTAGAATATGTGGGATAACATTTTCTTAATTATACCGTAAGTTCTTTATGAAAATCGAAATGCTGTCAGTAGTTGAAAGAGTTTGCTCATAAAAACTTTTGCAATTTTTTCTCTTTTAAAATGTAATTAAGCACATCTGAAGACCTAAAAAATATATTATAAATGTGACTAAATTTACATTTGCAATTTTATTTGATTTGCGACCAGAATAATTCCAAATTCTTTACAATATTTGCATTTCTAGCGAACCAAGAAACATCTAGTAAGTAACTAAGCAATTGCTTTTGAAACTTTAAAATTATTTTCAATATTAGGTCTAGCAGTAGTCGCTTCAGACCTGGCATCCATCATATAACAGCATTTTATTTTGTATAGCAAGGGATTGTATATGTCTTATAATAACTTTACGCAATTTGAAGTTCCTTCTTTTTCTTTTTGATATGCTTCTTCCATCGGAGTTTATTATCGAGATAACCGTGTTTATCACGTTAAACATCAACTTTACCCAACTATTGCACTAGAAGATGATTGTTCACTTGATACAATCATATTCAGGTAGCATGAGGAATTTCAAAGACGAAATTTGTAATTAGAAATTTCGTCTCGAATGTTCAGAAATCAGAATACCTCACCTCTTCAAAGAAGAAGCGAAAAGAAGATATTCAAGTATAATCAACATATAAGCCAGGAGAACCTATGGACATTTATGTGCCGGCAGTTAACTCTTATTATTTTGCACAAATATATTCCTATGGGCAAGTTTGTTCCTTTTTGATACTCCGCGCCTTTGATGGTGCTTGTTATGTTATCAGCACCTTGGCAGTAGACCAAATCTGACTGTCACTATAATAAACTCAGTAAAACGCTGAATGAAGTCTGGCTGTTTGGCAAAGGCCTTCTGTCTACAAAAATCGCGTCAGTAACACGTATTTAATAAGAACCGGGTTGAAAGTACTGAAATATCCATAACTCGTGCGACTTTGTACTATGTATTCACGTGAAGGACATGCTGAAAGACAAGACGTTTTCCAACATTGAAGATCTTAGGGTATGCCTAGCGTTCATAAAGAAGTGTAAGAATTAGTTTGCAAAGATTTTGTAATTCTTTTTGACCGTTTTATAATAAGTTTGAATAAAAACAGAATGCATATTGTAGAGGTGGCAGTGTAAGAGTTCGGTCAGGGGCGCGTACTTATAAGATAATAAATGTAAATAAATACTTATCTCTTTAACAGACGTCTTCAGTATGCAGATGCAGAAGAAGTTGATAGGATCAGTTAAATATTTTCAACATCAAGTATATTGTTCCTATATGTAACTATATCCGCCGTGAGGAATAAATGTTCATATATGCAGAGAACAACCATTCGATATCTAGTGATAAAATATGTATCTGTAAACTCATGATCATCAAGCATTTTAAGCTAGTAAAATATGAATCTTTCGTGAACACGCTAGCTACTTTAGCAATAACACTAATATTATATTAGCGTGTCCTTGGAATTGGGCAAAACAATAATCATAATCATTGTTTTGTGTCAGAAATTTTAATTGGTATTGAAAGAAATAGAAAATTTTATATGAAATTTAGATAGGTATAAAATATGTATTGAAGAACACGGGCGGAAGAAATGTTATAAATTTGTTTCAAATTTAACTTCACAAAGGTCTCAAATTGTAACTCAAACAACGAATAATAAAGAATGAGCTGATGAAAGAGGCAAATACCAAAGAAAAACGTTCCGAAGTGAATGACAAGAGAATATGAAACACTGTGAAAAGAAGAACGGTGGAACATTGTATTATCTAATCAGAAAAAGTATCACTGAAGGTTGATATATAACCTGTTTCCGCATTAATTTTCGTGTTCTGTATCCGTATTTCGACAAATAAGTTGTTATCATCGGCAGATAATTAAACGGTGTCGCACCTGGAAAAGTATGGCAAAAATACCCGTACGAAAAATAAATTCCGCACACGATCTGTACCGTTGAAAGCCAAAACGCACACCAAGTGTTTTGTACACTGTGTGCGTTTTGGCTTTCAAAGGTGTGGATCGTGTGCGGAATTTGTTTCTTAGGAGTATTTTTGCCGTACTTTTCTAGGTGCGACACTGTTTAATTATCTGCTGGTGATGACAACTTAGTTGTCGAAATACGTACACAGAATACGAAAATTAATGTGGAAAGGGATTATATGTTAATCTTCAGTGATTAAGTTAATCAACCACAGGCTCCATCGAAATTACCTTCAGAAAAAGTATGTATAATATATTGTGGATGGTTCTATGAATTGGGTTTATTATTTCCATTATTTACGAGAAAATAATATAGTTTTAAAGAAAATATATTGTGGTTAACCGAGAAACGCCAATCAATTGCACAAAATCTAGTAAAATCCGAATCTTTCGTTAACACTGCCTACTAGCAATAATAGTACAATATTAGTGTTATTGCTAAAGTGTTTTAATTAAGGATTCATATTTAAACAAACTTTTGGTGATACAGGGTCTACAGATTCATCAAATATGAACAGATATTATATTAATTATGCAAGTATTTCATCATTAGATGACAAAAACCTGTTGATGCATACCTCATGCTGTAAATATTTAACTAATCCTTTCCAATTTGTTTATCTACATACTAAACACGCTACTTAAAAGAGTGTTTATTTACATTTATTACCTGCTAAACTCCTTCTACGAAACACACATCGCTGATCTAACGTTCACGGTTCTAACTCTAATTAGGTATGTATATATAACTAGATGCGACAACCATTAATTTGCATCTCTTTTACAAATTATTATGTTTCTCCAAGCTTAAACGCCTACAAAATAAAAAAGCCATAAAAGTTTTACGACTCTGCATTAAAACTAAATATATTTACACAAAAATTGAAAACATTTATTACTGCCAGCGAATTCACGAACGCTTCGTTCCTAATTTTAATAAAATTCTTCTTATGCAAAAGTTCGTACACAAACGGGAGGGCTTAAGTAAGTTTGCCAAAAATTAATATCATCTCCTAACTCGCAACCGAACCAAATTATACGAGAAGGGTATGCTATGTAGGTCAGGAGATTTCAGGCTACCGAAACCACCAAGGATGGCTCTGTATAAGACCTAATTGCCGACGTTGAGAAAGTCAAGAAACAGAGAGCCGCGAGCTTTCCCAACCGAAATATGGAATACATTAATGCTTTTCTCGAGTCGCTCTCTATCCTCCCCCATGTGCTCGGCCAGGAATTTACAAAAGAGAATATCGGGGAGCACGATGTTGCAGGGGTTGAGCTTCTACTACTTGGAAAAAGTGTTTGTTTAGGGAAGTCCTCATCGACTATGTAAGAGGTTTCTCCACTCTTTAAAGCGAAATCTCGGTGAGAATCAAATTAAAAAAGATATTTGTTCGTGGGAATAACTTTAAAAGGTAATTTAAATTAAAATTGAGAATCGAACAAAGTTAAATGTTTAATTAATTAAAATTAGGAAATTTAAATGTTTACCATGTAATTTACGCGTGCAGCGGGATCACTAAAGCAATACTAAATTTCATTTAGGTGAACTGCATTATTCAGTATTTGAACAATACAAGATTTTATACAGCATTTGTTTAATGTGACAGTGATGAGTTTTAACAGAAACTAAACAGATTTGTGATGTGTTGATCGATTTTTATAAAATTAATAGCACAGGCCAACCATGAAAAAACTTTTTTTATAAATTTGGCTCCCCTTTATGTTTTTTGACGTGCTGAATCCGAAAATGAACTTTAAAATACCACAGGATGTAAAGTTTCCTCGCGTGTTTACTTTACGTTATTTATGCATTGTAAGCGTATAATAATACCTTTCTTTCAATATTTGTGTCAGAAATATCCTGGTTTGTCAGAGACAAACTTAAAAGAAAGCATATTTGTTGGCCCTAACATTCGAAAACTTATGCAAGACCCTATTTACGAAAATGCGATGAACTTGAAAGAAAAAGCAGCATGAGGTGCATTTAAACAAGTTGTTTTGAGGTTTGTATGCAATTAGAAAGACCCTAATTACGAAAATATAGTTCAAAACATGTTGAAAACATTTCGAGAACTTGGATGTAACATGAGTGTGAAAAGTGCATCTTTACACTCACTTTTAAATTTTTTCCGTGACAATCTTGGAGCTGTAAGTGAGGAACAAGGGGAGAGTTTCCACCAAGATGTAAAGGAGATGGAGAAACGGTATCAGGGTCGTTGGAATGTCAACATAATGGGAGATTACTGTTGGACCCTTCTACGAGCAACTCCATAAGCATCATATAAAAGGAAAAGCTACACTCGAACTTTTACCGTGAAGAGGTTGAGGAAATACAAAACTTTAAATTAATAAGAAAAAAACTATTCATATTCAAACTTACATTAACATTGTAATAATAAAATATTAATTTTTTTAATTATATTCTGATAATAAATTACGTATCTTTAAGTCTTAACTATATATTTCAATACTATCATACCCAACAAAAGATAAACATTGCGAAAAATTGGTACGTGATAGAAAAAAAACTGATTGAAAATTCGGATTCGACACACCAAAATACACAAGAAACAAGTTGAACTTTAAAAAAGTTTTTAAAATATATTTATTGGTTGGCCTGTGTAATTTTTCATTTCGTATATATTCGCTCATCTTTTGTTTACAATGACTTCTGTAAGACACTTTTTTCCATATATTTAACATTGGCTATAGTCACAAAATTATGATTATGATATTAAAAAAAAAGCAAAATTGAAATCGGTAAATTAATATAAAACTATAGAAAAAGTGTGTTTTATAAAAATGAAATTAATTAAAGAAAGAAATATCCTCACAGTTGTCTGAATAAGGATAATAACGATGCCACTCCAAAGTCAACATCAAACGCAACGAAAAATTTTTGGACATGATAGCTCAACTAAAAATTAGATCAGAAAGAAGGAAATTCATTAACTGCGAAAATAGATGGTAAAAAAAGAGTTTACGTATACAGTAGATTTGACAGCAGAGTGCAAAAACATAAATAAAGGGATTCAGTTGTTCAATTGTGCCATGGAAGAATGTAAAGCTATGATATATTCAATTGACTCTAAAATGTATAAAATATAGCTTAACTCAATTCACTTTTTCTTCGGCCAAACGTACAAGTTCACAGATCAAATGTATGATCATTTGTTCCCCTCACTACTTCATCCCTATACCAATATTTTATACGCATGACAGTTTTATTTTTACTTCATTGAAACTTTTTAGTCTAGATTTTGTGAGGTGGTAATATAGCCTACTCCATTGAAATCTTTCCAAGTCTATTGTGGTTCTCATACTTCTATTAAAGTATTTTCTTTAGGCTTTCTTTTCGTGTAAATTTGAGCTTCAGGATACTTACGTTATATGGCATTTGTAGAATCGTGTTCTTACCAAGCTCTCGCACAAAAATAACATGGATACTTTTTCTCATCTAATTTGCGTGTAGTTTCCTTTGTCAAACTCGTATTGCTCATATGTTTGTTGAGCTTACAGAGCCTTAGTAGAAGACCCACGTCGTTCCTAACAGACCCTTAAATACTTTCCTTCGCAAAGCCGCAGACAAACTCTGGTCTTACGAAAGCAGTTGACCAGACCTGTCGAATTCATGCTTTGGCATTGTTTTAGATAACTGATCTATCTTAAAAATATCTCAGAAAATGCATGAAGTATATATATATATATATATATATATATATTACTGTTACATCTACATATGTATGTAATCTTAATTATATAGTTTCTCGTATTATAGATTTGGTGACCTCCTGTTTTTAAAGTCTCTATTGCATTTGTTTTTCTTCTTAAGTAACTATTGAGAGTATTGAAGTATAAGAAGTATATATATATATATATATATATATATATATATATATATACTTCTTATATATATAAGTATATATATATATATATATATATATATATATATATATATATATACTTCTTATACTTCAATACTCTCAATAGTTACTTAAGAAGAAAAACAAATGCAATAGAGACTTTAAAAACAGGAGGTCACCAAATCTATAATACGAGAAACTATATAATTAAGATTACATACATATGTAGATGTAACAGTAAAAGACAGAAGAACCTTAGAATAGATAATATGTAATGAATTAAAAAAAGGACAGTCAGCGGATAAGACTTTATATACACAAACATTAATAGAAATAAAATAGATGACAAATTGACAATAAAAACAGGAGACTACATAAAATTTGGATACAAGCGTTACAAGCAACTATGATAAATTAAGAAAAACAAAGAGAGAGAACTATAGATAGACATATGTCCAGAAATGCCAGTGTATTATACGAGGATTCTTTTCGTTAATTTGCATCTATTATTCTTCGTTCAGTTTTTTTTTTAATGACTTGGATTACATTATTATAAGAGTGTATTTTTTTTAAAATTTTATTCTTATTTTTCTTCGTATTACATTAACTGCACCTATTTTTGTTTCTAATTTTAATTTTATTTTTAAGTGCATTATGTCCTTATATACAATTTGATAAAAAACGAATCACTAATGGTTACTGTGTTGAAAATAATACAAAATAAAAAAGTAGCAAGAAATCAATAAACCTTTGTAGTCTTTTGCCGAATTCGAAAAAAATCATTTTGTATTTTTGTATTTTGGATCAGTTTAGTTTGGTAATTCGATTTCAAGAGTCTGTAGTTGTGCATTAATAGCAGTTATTTGTGGTTGGAAAGATTGGTCTCAAGAAGGTAGGCAATATCGTAGAAGAAATTCTGAAGGACTTAAAAGAACCATCGAGAGGGAAGAGAGAAAACTAAAATTTTTTTGTCCTTGTAGATAGCATAGTAGCTCAAAGTCTGTGGAAAATGTCCTTTTAACAGAAATATACCATACAATAACAATACGTTCCATATATTGCCGTACTCGTTCGTTTGGATTGATTTCCTATCATCTAAGACTGCCTCCCAGTATGACATCGTACCTCTACATTAGAATGGGGGTGTACAGACAGATTGGGATGAAGAATCGAAAAATATCGTTTTTACTTGTGGGCCAAAGATGGTTTTAGATGAGTTCAACGTAGAACACAAGACCACATTTACAAGAGAATTGATAATTTGGAAGTGGAATTAGCACAGGAAGTAAGATTCCTTTACTATTCCTCCGAGAACATCTATATGCTCAAAGATATATTTACAAAGCTTTGGAACTATTCGCTTTATCATACAGCAAAGGCCTTAATAATGCACATTAGCGCAAGACCTTGCCCATCCTTATGCTGTAGCTGTTACATTAAGATTACTGCAAGAGGCCAAAATGTATGGCCCGCGTTGCCGTCAGATCTATCATTCGTAGAACATGTCTGCACTATGACAGGACGAAGGGTTGATATGCCTCCTAATCCTCTAACATACAACAGCTATATAATACCCTATAAGTTTATTGGTTAGAACTTTCACAGCAGTAAACAGAACATCTTATTAGGAGCAGGCCCGGTAAAATAGCAGAATGTATTCATTGCCGTGGAGTGGCAGCTCATTAGTAACTGTTTTCTATGAAAGATATGAATTTTTCAATGAATATTTAATCATGTATTACTCTCAACACTACAAAAACCTTTACAAGAGTTTGGTTTCAAAGTATTTACTAGGCGATTCTTTTTTTGTCACAGAATATACGCTCTAGTCGTTAAAAATAAGCTTTGAATGGCAAGGCAATAAGGATTACTGTAATGATAAACAGCTGTCAGGAAAAGTAATTTGAATATTAATTAATATCAATCTGCCAAAAAAATGATTATTGAATATTGAATTTTCTATTATGCACTGTATATTAGTGAAAAACGAAAATCCCTTTTTCTTTTCCTATAATTCCATTTTTCCATTAAAATACGTGCAGTTTCGAACGCAATAGAATCTTGATGTGATAGCGTAAGCGCAAAATTTTCACATCGAAATCAAGGCCCGTCCCTCACTTTTAAATACGATCGCACCTTCGGAGCTCTGGTTCATTCCCTTTTTGAGGGCGAACCATGTGGAAAATCTCCCCACTAGCAAATGCGATTCCAATCTGTAGTTGAGCGATTAGCATTCTGGGAGAGCCTCAATCACGGAGATGAGCGCGGCGAAGCGGTGCTGGTGCGGCGCGAGGTGGTCGAAATGGAGGCAGTAACCGCACACCGGGATCTTTCTACAAATATACCAGTCACAAGTTATCGGAGAATTACCGTTGGAGACCGGTTTCCGAACAACGATTGGCCCCGTTTTCGCGTTCAACACACATAAATTGTCATATCTACAGACCGGCTGCATGCATTATTCTAAATTATTGGTCCGAACGTATTATTCTAAATTACCATCGCGCGGAAGATTTATGTGCCGTTCGCGTTAATTATGTTAAAATTTTAACGTGTAATTTTGAGGATAATTCGCGAAAAGAGAATGCGAAGAGAGGAGGGACAAACAAACCGAAGGGAGAATGAATTTTTTATTCCGAGGATGATTTTATTAAAAAGCCTTTGTTGTAAGCCACTCTTATATGTTTAATTCACCATTCGAATAACTTTAGTGTCAATTTAGTTTTAGACTTGAAATTATAATTCGTAGTTATAATTAAATATTAAAATTCTAAAGACCTCCTTAATGATAAATAACAAATGCTACCACATCCCTGTCATCAGCTACTTTTCCTAAGTTGGACATCGTTGGAAAAATAAAAAGTACATTAAGTAGATGGGCACAATACTTTGAACAACAGATGAAGATGCCGACAACACTACAACTAATTCTAGGCTAACAGGGAAAAATCGTTGAGTCAATAGAAAAAAGCTAAACAATGGGAACCAAACATAATAAAAGTGCAGGTGAAAACAGTATACCAGTAGAAACCCTGAAATAAGAAGGAGGAAGACTTTATGAAAGCTTATCAGCTATGAAAACTTATCAGCGAATACTAAGAATATGGGCAAAAAAGAGAAAATGATGTAATGCCGTTGTATGCTGGAAAAAAGGGGTCAAAACAATATTCAGAAACTACAGAGGGAAGCCTTACTAGATGTGGTATAGAAAATCTTCCCTAAAATACTACGAAATAGAGAACAGAGATACAAAAATGAAATTACAGGAGAATATAAAGCAGGATTTAGGTCAGACAGATCAAAGGGTCAAGTATTTACACTAAAAATATTACAAAACGAAAAAACAGCTAGAAACAGAGTCTGAAGATTTCTAACAGACGTGCGACACTATTTACAGGAAAAAGCTATATCAAATAAACTAATTTATTTGCACAGCAGAATTTAAATTCCAATTATAGCATACTATTAGAAAAATGCAGTAGTAATGTCACATAATTGCTTAATAATATCAAATTAACCTAACCTAGATGGAGTTAGGGTATTCAAAGATGAGGTACACTTAGTAATTAAAATTTATAAATTCACACAGAGTTCAGAAAAATATTTCCTAAGATGATGATACACCCTATCCAATTATATTATAGGCAACAATCAATAGGATTCATCAATCGAAACTGAAATTGGAAGATTCAATGGGATGTAGGGAAACAAAAAAGAGTGTTGAAAATGAATTGTTGATAGTATTGGCGAAGTGTATCATTTAAAGAGCTTATCAAATTTAGTTAACCCCTATCAGAGAACCTACATTATACTATGGTTGTTACACCATGATTATATTGATATTTAAATTTTTAGCAAACCTAACGCGAAGGAAACTGAAAATGATTTATATCTGGCCTTTTAAAAGAGATTACCGAAAAACACTAAACTACAGTTCTCTTAACAAAAAGGTTGATAATCTACATGTGCCATGCGTAATTGAGATGGTCTTTCATTTTTACACATAGACATTTCGAATTAATAATTGTGGATTATGGCATACATATAAACCTTATAACCGCAATGTCATATGGTTTATAGCAAGCAAGGAATTATTTAATATTATTTATTTAGCTTATGGAAAAGTACATATAAAAATAGTCACAAAAGATCGTGTGAGAATTATTTAGTTCAAACGTCATCGTCGATATGTAGTACTTTCCATAAGAGCCTGTAGTAGGAGAGTATGGAATGCCTATGTTTCTAGCCCTTTGGCGTTATCCTGGGTGCACCACATGGAGGCCAGCTAGAGTTGCACACAAGTAAGCAATTGCTTGTTAAATACATTTAACACCAATAATTTTAACGCAATATTTTCTTACAAACAAATTTCATTTGTAGCACCACTGTATAAGAATAATTCTTGCTTATTTGTCAATATACACTCTTACTAGTTTACTTAATACGAGAATAGCCGTTTATATTTCGGAAATAGCAAACAAAAAAATTTTTTTT